>VDFB02000363.1:10746124-11346124 GCA_007258455.2 Sequoia sempervirens | reverse complement strand
AAATTGAGAGAAAACACCATACTTATTTTTTCCTTTAATTTAAGTGCTACTACATTTAAAATTTCAAAATTTCACCAAATAGATTTAAAAAAAAAAACCTAGTAGTTTAGAAATTGCATTCAATTTGCTATAAATTATATTCTTACATATATTTTTGAAATAATATAGATAAATTATTCAAATTTTTACCTCAAGTTTCCTAACTCTGAAATTTTAGAATTTTTCGCCACGTAAGGGCCTGTTTTTTCCATGATGATCTTGCACATAGCCCTTTGGTGGACCCCAAAGTCAGTGCTAGTAGTGAAGGATGCCTCCAAGTTTCTTCACCATGCATTTTTTCATCGCAAGGAGGGAGAAATCCACCACAGCCTCTAACTTGCCACCATGTGTCTCCTATGTGGGGATTCTATCAAAGGGAAGGAGAGAGTGAGTAGTGTGCCCTTATAGATTGCCAGATGTTCCAACTGCCTTTGTGGGTGAATGACACATGTCTACACAAGGTTTTTTTGGGACCACTACAATCATTCATAGGGGATGCATCTGGCTTGAGTGCAACCACGTTCATGGATTGAATATTTTTTGTTGCAATGGCCAAGGGAAATCATTACTAAAAGCATCATTGCTCGTAATACAAAATATTTTTTGTTATTTCCCCCTAGGCGGTGGGATTTTTATCTATATATACTACTTTTTATTTTTGAAAATGAGTTTAGAAGATACATAAAAATTAGGGGAAAGAAACTAGGAATTTTGTATTACTTTTAGATTATTGTATAAGACTCTCTGACTGTGCCATTGTTTGACCTTTCTATTTTCTTAAGCCATTTGATAAAACATTATACTATTCCATTATTGTCCTGAATTGTTTATTTAAAGAACTTCTATGATTTAAATACAAGTTTACTAGTTTATACCATGTCTTTGACTCCTCTCTGAATTCTGTTATTCTGGGACATAGCAGATTGCTAAACAGGCCCTTAAATTGCATCCAAAAGATAGATTTATCATGCCTTATATATAAATATTAGCACATCACATTAGTTAGATCTTTACTTTTTTATATTTCTTTTTCCCATTCCAAAACCCCAATTACAGAAGAAGCCAGCTTCTTTAAAAACCTGGAGGTCACTCAGTTTAATGTAATTGGTCCCCCCATTAACTGAGTTTCCCATAAGGATGTTACCTTGTCAATTTTTGGCATCAACAGTTTCTTTTTTCTAGCACGCTCGTTGGGACTACTTAAACATACCTAAATCTAAACTTGGTGTATGAGCCATCGACTGGTTACTAGATCCCAAATAGTGAATAACCCTAGTTTTTTAGTACCAGCACTAGGAACAGTACAAGATGGAACCCATATAGTGAACATTTTGTCCCATCTGCTAGCCATGTTTCTAATCACTAATAGAAATCATGTGGCGTGGGATGCCGAAAGTCCCCTTGTAACACTAGTAGCACCCACCATTTGGGCTCCTATCTCAGTCTCTACTTTGAAAGCTATACCTAAATTTACAAGAGATAGCTCAAGAACACCATTTGAACATCTTCAAGATGTAGTGGACATATGTTTGGTGCACGAAGTTACCGACCAAAATATAATGCTAAGGTTGCTCGCAGACTCTTTCAGGGGTAAAGCGCTAGATTGGTACCGCACTCTGCAAGCTAACACTATCACTACTTGGGATCAACTCCAAGGCCCTTTCTATGAAAGATTCTTGAATGATGAAGAAATTTCTTCACAATATCATCAACTGTGAGTCATAAAGTGAGCACCATATGAAGCAATGGCTGACTTCAACACTTGGTTCCATATAACTTGGCAGAGAACTTAGGCTACTATCCACCCATCAATTGAGTTGGCGTTCATGTTCTACTTGAAATCCATCAATGTCGACATCTCAATGATGATCCAGTCTCTTGGCGGAACCATGCTACTAGATGCATACAACATGACAATCAAGGTGGAGAACAATCTAATAGACGCTAGGAAGTTTCCACTTTAGCCAATCATGCCTATATTTTTTGAAATATTAGTTCTTGCCTAGGAGATGCCATCTACTAGTACACCTGCTCCTCCCCAGTCTATGTACACATATTTGGGAACACCATAGAATATTTCTTCTACATCTAGCTCTTCAAAGGATGAGATGAGCGACATCAAGAAAATGTTGCAGACCATCACCAATGAAATAACTATCAAGTAGAACCAGTCTATGCCTTCGAAGCCAACCTATCAAAATTATCAAGGCTGAAGATCTTCTTACCAACAAAACCAGTTATGAGGAGGCTCGCATACAAATCTGTATGCTCAAACAACTAATCAAATAGTACTAGTGCCTTCTTTGTTGTAGAGTGTGAACCTAAGGTTGAGTAGAGAGTTGATAGTAGGGAAAAATAATTTAGTCAATGACATTAACCCCTAGTGCTTCCCCTGTGGTGACACAGATATGCCTCAAAACTTCTCGCATGGTAATTCACAATAAAAGGTGGTAGAAAAATATAGCCAAGGTGCAACGTCGGACCATGGAGGTTATGTATATGCCTCTCTACAAATGGAAAATGTGGTACTCACCACACAAATGAAAGGATGTCCTTGGAGCAAGAGACGTATATTGCTCTTGATCACATGCTCTTCTCATGGATGGAAGAAGAAGAGGTAGTGTTTTCCAATGATGCATCCACATGGTAAACCCCACAAGTGTAGTCTGATTATAACACTCACTCAAAGAGGAGATTCATGGGTGAACCAGTCGCACCACAACTAGTCAGTTTGCAGCCCAAAAGTGCTTCTGACCAGACACCTAGTACCTCCGCAGTTATACATCCGTGAAGGGAAATTGTTATAACTAGAGCTAAGGAGTAGAAGCCTTCAAATCCACTAGCATTCAATGTGGTAGAACAATTGAAAAAGTAATCCACTAATGTGTCCCTTTGGGATATCTTAGCTATTTTGGAGTAGGAAACCTTGCTGCAGAAGTTTCTCAAGGAATATCCAATCATTGAGCCAACATAGCAATCACCTAAGGGAAAGGTCATTGATCCATCACCTCTTACCAAAGTTCTCACAAATAACACAGAGGAAGCCTCTACTGAGGTTATAGATAAGCCGAAGTTGAAACCATTTCTCCTAACTCTTATTGTGGGGAAGAAACTACTACATAATTCCATGATTGACTCTAGCTCTAGCACCATAGTCATGCCCAAGAAGATAGTTGAAGCATTAGGACTTATCTATGAACCTTTAAAAAGGGGGGTTATGCGGCTTGATGGGAACAAGGTCGAAACCATAGGTGTCATCAAAGACCTCCCCTTCACTTTGTTCTCCTACCCTAGCATCACAATTTCGCAAGATACTATGATCATAGATGTTCTTCCCATGTTCGGCCTCTACCTATCCCTGGAATTCACTTCAAAAATAGAAGGGTATCTTTCTTTGGACTAGTCACACTTGATCCATAGGACCAAGCACAAAGCTAAAATGAAGATAATATTTGAACCTCTACATTTGGAATATGTAGCCGACGAAGCCATGATCAACTTTGAGACAACCCATACCTCTTTCACTAAAGAGGAAATGTATTGCATCGAGCTATTAGAAGATGGAAAAGTGACTGGAGATCAGACCGATCAAGAAGAGGTCCTCTTGAGTGAATACATAGACGTTGATCCTTTCAGAAACTATCATGCTACCGGGTTAGGCACCTATGTCATCTATGATGAAGACCAAGAGATTCTGAAGGTCATGAAGGAATCCAAAGGTGATAAAACCTTAGAGCTATGGACGTTGTACTTCAATGGAGCAAGATGCAAGGTTGGCACAAGAGTTGGGATATGTTTGATATCCCCACACAATGAAAAGACACTCTAGTCTTTTTGCTTCTAGTTCACTTTTTCAAACAACGAAGCTGAATATGAAGGCCTAGAGCAAGGTCTAAGCCTTGTGGAGTGGATGTGCATCAAGCAATTGATGGTGTTCAGAGATTTCAAACTAGTAGTCAATCAAGTCTGAGGGATTTCCATAGCAAATAATTTCCACATGAGGTCCTATAGACATAGAGTCTGGGACCTGATCAAGGGTTTTGAAGCCTTTAATATCTAGACAGTTCCTAAAGAACAAAATACAAAGGCGGATCGTTTGGCAACAATTGGATCTCAATTTGAGCCTACCTCTAACCTAATTCATAACAAACACTTTGTATGAGTGATATTCCAACTAACAATTCCAGATAATGATTAGAGCTAGCAAGTGTTTGATAGTGATGAACAGATTGCCTCATTCATCCAATAGTTAGGAAAGTATGTTGATCAAATCCAACCAAAGATTGTTGAAGCTTACGACAGAAAAATCATGAAAAAGTGAAGTCTAACAAGCTTCCAAAGGGGCTGGTCACTCTCAAAAACTTGTTCAATTGTGACAATGCGAGGAATGATAAGAAAAATTTTGTAGCAGAAAAAAGCGACTATGCGGACCTTCAGGTTAGAGATGGAAGAAAGATCAAAGTCAGGAAGGATGTTCCACATCATGATAAAGAAAAGCTCATAAACTATTGTGAGAAGTACAAGGGAGTAGTGGCCTAGTCATATGATTACCTCAAGGGATATGATCCCAACATCATCCAACATACAATAGAGATGACGAAAGGTGCAAAACCAATTCACCAAAAGTAGAGGCTAGTGAGTCCAAAGATTGAGGCACTAATGGCGCTAGAGCTAAAAAAGCTAATTTAGTCTCAGATCATCTTCTCGATCAAGCATAGCACATGGGTATCCAACTTGGTTCTAGTCTGAAGAAAGAACAAAGATTTCTGCTTATGTGTTGACTTTTAGGACCTAAATAGAGCATCCCTAAAGGACCACTACTTGTTGCCTTCCATGGAGTCAATCTTGCTAACAGTGGCAGGATCTGAAATGTTTTCCTTGTTGGATGGCTTCTTCACCTACAACCAAATCCAAGTCAAAGAGGAGGACCAACACAAAATGACATTCACCACCAAGTGGGGAACGTTTGCATATGCTAAAATTCCTTTCGGCCTCTCAAATGTGGGAGCTACTTTCCAACGAGCAATGGATATCACTTTCAACGAATTGATTAACAAGATTATCCTAATCTATTTGGATGATCTGACTGTATTCTCTAAGTCCAAGGATGATCATTTTGATCACCTAGAAATGGTTTTAAAAAAATTCCAAGAGTTCAAGGTATCCTTGAACTTGAAAAAATGTGCTTTCAGAGTACTACAAGGAAAATTATTGAGACATGTAGTGTCTAGAGAAGGAATTGCAATTGATCCTTAGCATGTGAAGGAAATTAGAGAACTTCCCCTACCGGTCAATAAGAAAGGAGTCCAATCTTTTCTGGAGAAGGTAAATTTTGTGAACAAATTCATTTTGGATTTTGCAAGAATAATTAGACCAATCACCTTGATGCTAAAAAAGGATCAATTATTCAAATGGATGAAAGAAGCTAGAGAATCCTTCGAGAAGGTTAAGGATGCTATTTCTTTAGCTCCCATGCTGGTAAATCTAGACCTATCAAAAGACTTTATAATGTATGTATTCAGTAGCAAGACAAGCATCATTGTTGTCTTAACTCAAAAATATGATGAAGGAAAGGGAGCTATGATAACATTTCATTCTTAGACCATAAAGGAATATGAGATGAACTACAAATTCATCGAGAGATAATTTTTTTCTATTGTTAAGGGAATCAAGAAGTTCTGACACCTAATATCTTGCAACAAGGTGATTGTTTATGTTGCACATTCTAGTGTGTGTGAATACATCATGGAAGGAGAAATCATTGAGAAGATGGCCAATTGGATCACTAATATCCTTGAATACAAAATTGAGGTAAAGCCTACAAAGACCATCCAAGGAAGAGGATTGTGCAAATATCTGGCACACGACGAGGAAATGATAGCTGAAGGAGAGCAACCAGAGCTAGTTCTAACAAATGAGTCCGAGTCCAAAGGCTACTGGCTGGCGGATAGAGTAGGGTTTATGCATACTAGAAAATATTTGTTACGCCTTCCTTCTTAAAATAGAAGATTCTACAGACTACAAAACAATTGATATGCACTCATCAAAGGGGTCCTTTTCAAAAGGAACTTCAATGACATTCAATTGCAGTGTGTCACCACAGAGCAAGCAAAGAGAATTCTTGATACTTTCCATAGTAGTCCCATGGGAAGACACTTCTCTTCGAAGACCACCACCATAAAAATCATGTGTGCTAGGTACTTCTGGCTTATGCTATTCAATGAATCATACTTCTTGGTAAAAGCCTACAAGGAATGCCAATTCTCCGTAGGAGGAATGAAAAATTCAGCAATACCTCTCAATCCGATAATGGTGGATGAGCCATTCGCACAATGGGGCCTTGATTTCATTGGGATAATCAATCTCACCTCCAATGTCGAACACAAGTGGATTCTAATGGCCACAAACTACTTCACCAGATGGACCGAAGCCATGCCCCTGAAGAATGCAATGAAGGCAGAGATAGTGGACTTCCTTGAGGAATTGGTGACGAGATTCGGCTCACCAAAGATCATCATCTCTAACAACGCCAAGGATTTCCTAGGCTCTAAGGTATGCCAATTCACACTCGTGCATGACATATTCTTGAAAATTCCATCAAATTACTACCCACAAGGGAACGACCTGGCTGAGTCGACTAACAAAATTTAGTCCAACTCATTAAAAAATTGGGTTGGATCATTAGGAGTTGTACAAGAACCTTCGGGTAGCGCTCTGGGTAGACTGTGTAACTCCCAAATAAGTCCTCAAGACTTCATCGTACGAGCTAGTGCATGAAAAAGAAGTGCTATTGCCTATCTCATTTGAGATTCCTGCGTTACAACTGCTCAAGTCCTTGGAAATTGAAGAAAATAGAGCCATGGAGTTTCGATTGGATGAGTTGCTGGAAGTGCAGGAAAAAAGAGAGACAACCCTAATAGCCATGTCTATCCACCAATAGGTGGCTAAAATATGGTTTGATAAGAAAGCTTCAAACCAAAGTCTAAAATGTGGAGACCTAGTATTAAAATTCAACGAAAGAGCTGCGAAGCCAGGCCAACACGAAAAAGTTTGATAGTTTGTGGGAAGGCCCTTTAAAAATAATTCATTGCAACAACATAATGCATATAAATTAGAAATTATGGATAAGGAAGCATTGGGTATTCCGGTTAATGAAATTCACTTAAAATTGTTTAAATAAGCTTCATTATTATGCCGCCAGTGTAAATATGTAAGTATTGTAATTATTTTCCTTTGTGTTTTTTGTCGGCTAGTCTTTCATAATTTCCATAGTGCGAGGAAGTAGGAAAATAATGGAACCCATTATTGCAAGAAGTAGAGAGAAGTAACTTGCAACCCATAAAATAGAAAAATGAAAAAATATGTGCAAAAAATTTAAAATGACACCCATATGTAGAAGTGAAGAAAAGAGAATCCATATTGCAGAATCAAAAGGAAAAGGAGACATGGGTTTAGTATAAGTAGTATATTCATTAAATATATACTTTGATAAATACATTTTCAAAATGGCTTTGTGGCCATACTTTTAAAAGTATATCTATATATTATGTAGCTTCTTCATATATATGTATGGTAAATCCCTTTTCTAGGCATATATACAAAAAATAGATTAACATAGTGTTGATTTATTAAAACATAAAAAGGTTTTTTCTTGAGAGGGAGCAATGGAAGCATCAACAACAGTGCCTGGAATAACTTCCCCAGTGGGAATGGCAACAAGATCATTAGGAGCAACAGCAACACAAACTGGAGCAATGACCAGTGGTGGAGGGAACACCAAGTTCTTGAAGTTGGTATACTAGTCAACATCGTAGAAGGGCACCACATTGTAGCAACAAAATAGGAAGTGGTAGGTGTGAGTCACCCTTTGACGATTCTCTTCATGTGACTAGATGTGGAACCTGCTTAGAAACAAAACCCATGGCACCACAACATCTTCTTCAATATACTTTCAAAGGTCTCTCAACATTGGAAGGCCTAGACAAAACACAACATTCGCCACCACTTCTCGAGGACCACCTAAGTAGCACTTCAAAAATATTTGAAGCACTAGGCAAAGGATCATTGGCTTGGGAACCCGAATATCAAGTAATAGGGCCACAAAGTGAGAACATACATCAGTATTGACTTGGTATTTATCCTCATATTCAATGTAGTCCTTCCCTAGAACCCACTTCATGGCTATGATAGCTAGTGAATGCTTATTATTGGTCATTCTTTTCAGTTGCCTATTTGAGATTTCACCTAGGAATGTTGTTTGGGACTTGTTACAAACTAGCCTAATGGAAGTATCCATGGTACCAAACTCTATGCAACTTCCTAATGCAAGCTCTATGCAACTACCTAAGTTTAGCTCTATGCAACTACTAATGCTACATTCTGCCTAACTACCTAATGCCAATTCTTCTCAAATTGCTAAGTGTGATTTCGCTATTACCTAAGTGCCTATTTATAGAGATAGCAAGGATATGCATGGTAATATATGTGCCATAAGCATGATGCCAATCGAGTACCAACTCAAAAAATGCCATGGGAGCTTGCTCAAATTTCCCACCCAGTTGCGTCTGCTAGGTAAAGTTTGATGAGTGCAAAATTAATAAGAGCTAATTAATTAGCATAAGCTGGTGGCAGCCCTCGATGGTAGTCTGCATGACCAAGTATTATGGTGTCGCATTCCAAGCATTTTCCAAACTCCAAGGCAGAACAAAAATATTTTCAAGTACTTATTGCATATTTTGGCTTAATCATTCCTTTTGGGATATTAATTGCCAAAGCATGCGAAAGCTTAGGCTGCCTTCAATCGTTAGCTCAATTTGCAAGAAATTGTGCCGTAGGAAATCATTACCAAATGTCATTATGAATTCTTGTCATTTCAAAATAGCAAAGAACTCATTTCGTGCAAGCAAAGAACTCGCGGTACATGTCAAATTTAATGCTAAAAGGAAACCATTGTTGGCTACCCCAAGAAAGAAATAGCCAAGTATTGCATGTAAGAAGCTAACATTGTGAAATATTTTTGAGCACATTACCTAGAGAAAAGAGTTTTGAGCACAAACATAGCCAAAGTGAATTGTAGAGAATTTGAGCATAGCTGAAATCTACAACAAAAGGGAAAATGGCTGAAAGTTCTTAAACAAAAATGCAAGGAGAGGCAACACAAAGCTTGTTTGATTCCATGAGTGCAACACTAGTCACCTATATATTTGAAGATGCCTCTTACACTTTTCTTGGGATACCAAAGAAGTCAAAGTGGGTAAACATGCGGGCCACAAAAAAGAAAAAAACCCACAGAGACTAGAGCCAAATAAAGGAGGAATGGGATAACATTGATGATCCCATCCTCGTAAAGAATCCTAAGAATCTTAGGGAGGTGGCCTATGAGAGGATGAAGAAAATTAGTGACCCAAATTCTTTGGCGCAGAAGCAATGGTTCATCGGGCTTCCACAGTATATGGTCCCATTTGTGCACTATTGCCTGAAACTAGTCGATGAGGCCATTAAACATTTCAACCTAGACACCAACACCATCGAGGGCTGGAGGTGAGAGTTAATATCTACCCAGAGGCTATCTGGAACATGCTATGCATCCTTGAACAAAGCTACAAAGTGGACAAGATGAAATCGTTTACTCCAACAAAGGGGTCCGAGGAAATATGGAGAACAAAAAATTTGGCTCTGGATTTTTATAACAAAGAAACCAAAAGGTCCAAGGAAGATCATAAAAATCCACCATAGATTCTGGTAGCACACAATGCTTTCCCCACGGACCTACAGGATGCCTTCTCAATGATGGCATTTGTTTGTGGCCTGGACACTGACATGTATGTTCAAGAGTTTTTTAGTTGGGTCTAAGGTTTTAGTTGTGTAGGAAACATTCCTTTTTTTGGTATGACTTCATAAAATTCATCATTGAGGAGATATTGATGAAAATAAGGGACTACAAAATGCAACAGAGGTTCAAGTTTCCTTCTTTCCTCGCCCATATGTTTTTGCATCAAAACCATGATTTTTTCAAAAAAATGTGAGGTTGGCTATATTTGATGAGAAGGGAAGAAGAAGGCCAATTTCTATATGGACTCCTCTCCTCTCCTCTACTCTACTTGTGACTAGTTTCTCAGAGAATATTTCACATTCATTCAAATGTGTGACTTCACCAGGGAACCATTTCAACTTCTGACATGTCTCACAAATAGGGTGTTGGCCCTCAAAATATTTTGGCAAGTATCAATTATTGACTATACTTTTTGAGAAGGACTAGCCAGAAAGAAAGGATTTTTCACCTACCCACTAAGCTATAAAAAAATGGTTATTGCCAAGAACAAGATGCATAAGCTACTAAAGGCGAAGCTAGCTCATCTAGGTCTAGTATGGATTTGTAACAAATGGAAATACAACCCCGACAATGACTTACCAAATGAACCTGTCAAGGTAACACACAAACCCAAACCTTATTGGGAGAAGCAACGAAACCCATAGAAGGACTAGGATGAGCTATTGGTTGACCTAGCTCATATTCCAACCAAGGATAGTAGGCTATCATGGCTTAAGTTCTACTTCCATGTGGGGAAGTATAATGAGAAGCATCAAATCGGGGCCACTCTTCACAATAATTTGATGAGGAATTTCAACTGGAGCAAGGAGAGAATTAAGGATTTATGGATTTACCAACAAGAAATCCAACACCTTGATGCCCCTTATCAGAGCATCGAGACAAATGAAAGGTTCAATAAATTATGGAATGACATGTATATTGATTCCGACACAAGCGATGATGAATATGTCAAACCAGAGGAGGCCGAAACATATCCATGCAAGGGAAAGGAGAAGGAAATAGAAGCACAGATGACTCTAGCACAACCCAAGGAGAAGGAAATGGAGTATCCTCGCAAGGTTTCTCCAAATGTGCGGGTGAACATATCATGTGTGAGGGCCTCACTCATTCGTAATTGGACAGCAAAAAGAACCAAAACAAGCTCACAACAACAGTTAGAGGAAATGGAGGTGGACGATTCCCCACCTATCAAATGGTAGTGCATAGAAGCATTTTTTGGAGAGAGTTCGCATGAGGCTATAGCAAGCCAGGAGCCCGCAGCGAGCCAGGGACCACAATTATCTAAACAATAGGTAACTTTCACTCCCTCTTCTCTTGTTTCACAATCTTTAGTTTCTCCTGCTGTGTCCACGACACCCCTCACCTTAGGTATTGGGCCCTCTTTTTCCACATTTTCAACACTGGTCGTGGGAGGTTTCTCCCAGTTCTCCCAGGTGAGACCATTTTCCTTAACTCTTCCATGGACCTTTCCACCTTTCGCCACAACCTATTCCGCTTCCGCTATCGTTTCACCTTTTACCTTCACAACCTCCTTGGATACCCCTCTTGCTACTACAAAATTGGCCCCTACCCTGTCCACCTAGTAGATGGAATTAGCCATGACTCTACTACCACCACAACACCTAATGAGTCCTCCTGTTGTTTCACAAATTGGGCTTTGAAATATTCCTCCATTCTCCCCACTTACAATCAATCTTCTAAAGAAGAAAAAATATGGAACCACTACCTTCTCATTCCCTTTCGCCCTTCCTCTTGGTGCACCTTTCGCAGGTGGGCTACTTAGGTCACCAACACAATTTATGGCAGAGGGTGATAAAACAAAACAAGTGCGGGCTATCAGGGTCCAAAAGGAAAATGCCAAGGATGCTAAGAGGCTAACTAAGCTAAAGGTACAAACTATTTTCAATGAGGCTTAGGGTGATCCCACAAAGCTAGTTAAAATTTTTTGGGAGATTCTAATTTTTGCTAGAATCACATATTATTAGAAAATACAATGATTTAAGCCTTAAAAAGTTCCATTTAAAGCATTCCAATTGAAGAGGGTTTGATCAAACTACCTTAGATCAAACCCCCTTGGATAGAACCCTGCTAGTTTTAAACCATACCTATAACGGTCTCCTTTACACCTATCAAAATGTTGACAAAAAACCACTTTTGATTTACCTTTTGGGGGATCAAATGAATTCATTTAAAATTTATTTTTTGTAAGTATGTAGTCCTTATTATAATCTTCCCAAAAAGTATAATTTTAAATAAATTTAATTTTATTATTATATTTAATTTTTATTTCTTGTGACTGAAGGTTTTTCACCGAAAATCAAGCTCTTTGTTCTGTACATGTGAAAAAATAGAATATTATCATTTTTTTTTTAAATATGAGTGCATCATATATTGAATTCCTTGATCCAACAAAAAAAATTGAATTTCGATACATACAAAAAAAGTTGTGTTATACAATCTGCTTATGTCTGAATTGCAATTAGTTTGAATTCAAAACTTGATTAAGGAAAAAATATTCAATAAAAAGTGCTATGAAACAAATTGGAAGCACTAGATATCGTAGTTACAAATCTAAATTCAAAAAAATTATAATTTTATCCTTCATGGAAAAAAAGTTGTGTTATATGGTGAGTGTCACTTCTTAAAAATAGTGTTTACTGAAAAAAACTAGTTTTCAAAGGAGATGGAAAAAGAAGTGCAATATGATTCCAATTTTTTTGAAAAATCTACATTTAGAATCTACAGAAAAAATTTCACAAATCACTAGTTTGCATAATCTTCAAATTCCTCATGGTTTAGCTGCTATAGGTCCCTGAAAGTGAAGAATTATTTAGAAAAAAATAGTTTAGTGTCCAGTTTGGCCAAAAATTGTAAACCAGTATTGTGGGATCACCCCTCACAATCACTGCATTTCCCAACCATGTATCTGACTATCGTCAAACCATAGGGAGAGATGCACCCCGATGATTACAACATGTATTCCATGGGACTCAATCTTAGCATAGCCTAGCTACAAGACAAAGTTGAGCTCATGAAAGAGACACAGTGGGTGTTAACCACCAACTTCCTCAAGTTCGGTTGCTAGCTAAAGAAGAGAGAAGAGGAGCTAAAAATTGTTAGGTAGAGAGTTGAGGTCCTGCTAGAGAAGGACAAAGTGAGGGATGCAGAATGTGTATGCTTATTAGAAAAAGTGTAGACTGATCTAGGTGGATCCAAGAAACCTAAAAATTTTACAGTCTCAAAATCTCATGGAGTCAGTCCCATCGCATAGAGCTCACTAACATAATCCCGACGTAACTTGAACTGCGCCAAAAGGAGGTCATATCCAAGAGTTATGCTTAGTCAATGATTGGTCAAACTAGTGAATAAGGGCTAGAAAAAAGGAAAAAAATGATCATCTTGGAATTCATCAAAATTGGCATCAAATCAAAGTGCTCATCGAGATGATTCCAACAACGTTTGTTTCGTCGAAAACGAAGCTCGTATGTAGGAGATATGGAAGGTCAAAGTTCTCAGTTGACTAGGGTTGACCAAAAGGTATAGTTGATGACTTCAACATTCCGTACATATGACATGGCATCCACATGGTAGTACAGGTCAGCGATGATGTGACATGGTCATACATCTAGTCAACATCCACTTGGCAGCATAGTGAGCCTCCGAGTCAACATTTGAGTTAGCTATGACAGCTAACATGAGGTGACACGTGGACCAATCAAGAGGTGCCACGTGTCACCCTAGAGGATGGTGGAGTGGTTTCCAAAAAAATAGGGGGATTTGACCCTGTGACCTCTATTATAACAACCCACCATTCGAGCTGTTACACAACGCGGCCCATGCCTACCTAAGCAATAATGTCGTTTCATTTTATTATATCAAATGACTAATGTGAGTGGTAATATGTGGTCGGTGGGGGTTGAACCGCCAACCCCTCAGTTGACAAAAGGTTCATTCACCGTTGTGCCGTCAAGCTCATCAATGACATATATAGGCATGGTTATATTTATCGACTAGTTAAGCCGATTTAGTAACTAAATAACCTTCAAAAGGTTATTAATTGAGGTTTTTGAAAATGGTGGAAGAGTTATTTTGTTAGAAGGAGTTATAGCACGAGGTCTAAGGGGGAAAAGCAGTTATTTTATTAATTATGGAGGTTTTGGCCCCATTACGCCAAATGTATGTATAAAAAGAGGGGTGTAGGTGCTTGAAAATAATTTAGGTTTTTTGAGGGAATTTTTATGTCTTTGTGAGAAAATTTTGGAGAGTGTTTGGAGGAGAATTTACAAGGTGTTTTTGTACACCAAAACTTATAAAAAAATTGAGTGTGAGATTGTGAGGAGTTTTATGCATGTTTTGGAAGCTTGATATTGTAAGAAGGCTTTTGCTTGTTGCTATCAATAAAGCAGTCCAACATTGAGAAGCAGACCCAAGTACATAGCTCAAATTGAGCGAACTCCATTATTAAGCGTGATCGAGCTCTATTCTTCTCTTTTTTTTATCATTCCCATTAGTATTTTGATTCAATGAGTTTTTCTAATTATGAAATTTAAGTGATTAGTTTATGTTTCATTGATTTGGATAAAGAACAAGTGAATACTAGTTTCCATAATTTCAATGATTAAGACTCATAACCACGTAATTCTATTGGATCGGGTTAAAATATATAGTTAAAAGTAAAGTGAAAATTATTTGTAGCTCCTTAATTACATATCACAGATCGAGCAGGCTAAGCTTCGAGAGGAACTTGAAAAGTTCCAATCTAATAATTCCAACCTATTTGCTAAGCTGTGGTAGAAAAATGAAAAATTGTAGGGGGTATATGTAGGATCATCATGGAAAAAATAGGCCCTTAAGTGGCAAAAAATTTAGAAAAATCAGAAGGCAACATGACATAAAAATTTGAATAAGTTAGGTCTATATTATTTCAAAAATATGTAAGGTATATGTAGGATCATCATTTGGAAAAAATAGGCCCTTAAAGTGGCAAAAAATTTAGAAAATATAATGATTTAAGCCAGAGTTAGGCAAACATAGAACAGTTTTAAACCAATATTGACCTATAAGATTAACAGGTCTATATTATTTCAAAAATATGTAAGAATAGAATCTATAACAAATTGAATGTAGTCTCTAAATTACTAGGTTTGTTTAAAAAGAAAAAATCTATTTAGTGAAAATTTGAAATTTGAATGCAGTAGTACTTAAATTTCAAGGAAAAAATAAGTAGGTGTTTGTCTGACCACCCTGGGATCTACAAAAAATGATAATATTTTTTTATAAGATTTTATATATTAGTAGAGGACTCATGTATGGATGTAATGCATATTTTTAAGAAAAAAAAATTCCAAGTAAATAATTAATTATGAATTTTTTATTACAAATTTTAAAAAATATAAAAACTTGTATGTTTGACCACCTTAACTTGGTCAAAACATTGAGATGAAATTCATTTTTTTAATCCTATAATATGTGAAGCATAGAATGTGACACATATTTTGGATTAGAAAAATGTTATACCATTTGAAAGTTATAGATGTTTTTCAATCAGCTTATCAATCAGGACTTTAGTCATAATTCAAATAGAAAATGAATAATATTTTTTTATTAAATTCAAATTAAAGCATAATTTATATTGGTGGAAATTTGAGAATCTCCTTTAGAAACACTTTTCATTTCATCAATTTTGGGTAAAAAAAAAGTTGTTAGCCACATACCATACACATACCCATCATATCGCCACTTGTTGGCCCATCATGATCTTGCACATACCCTAGGACTAGTTAGCTCGAGTGGAGCTTGAGATGCAATAAAAAAGTGAGGAGTTTGAGCATTAGTGTGCTCAATTAAATAAAAAAATGCAGTAGAAGGATGAAGACTTTGAGGACCGAAAGGCTCAATTGGAGAATGAAGTCAAAGAGATAAAGTCTTCTCTTGAAATAGAATCAACAAACAAAACCTAAGTCGAAGAAATCTGGTTAGCAGAATTGAGAACCTTGCAGGGACAACTTTTGGCTGCAAACAAAAGGATTGCAGAGTTGACACAGGATGTTAGTTCAAGGGATATAGATATCGGCTCTTTGAAGAATCTTCCTCAACCCCCTGTTGCCTAGTTGGATCTCCTTCCGGTAGCTCAAAAATAATATATCTCATATTGGGAAAAAGTCAAGGCCTTTTGCTTGAATCTTCATTCGACATTCCAATTTATGACAGAGGCAACAAGTTTGGGTAGGGAAGCACATGGAGTAATTGAGAGACTCCCTGAATTCATTGCAGAAAAGGTTCCTGAAGCAAAGAATTTGTTGGATAAGTTGTACATGGTCTCAGATGAGGACTTAACAAATAGAGGAATTAGGGATTAGAAAGCTATTTCCAAAATAACAAACAGGTTCATCCACTGCTATGTAGCCATCCTCCATGCTAGCCAGTGCGCCACCACACTAGACCGAACCATGAATAACATGTGGGCTAGGTTCTCCTAGCTAACTTAGATGGGCTTACCCTCCCCATTTCTTGTGGATGAATCAGTGGCCACAGTAGAGGAGATCACAACAAAGACTGAAGAGAAGCAACAAGACTCATTTTCTTTCAAAGATTCAGTCAACCCCCTACTATAGAGGACATTGAGGGTGTCACTCACCCAATAGCGCGACTACTCTTCCAACTTGAGTCTGGGGTCGATATATCCATGATGCTGCCATACAAAGAAATAATCAATTTGCGTGACATATTTACACCATTTGAGGCCAACTGGCTACCTCTACAGACCACTCTCTCCAAGCTTTGATTGCATCACCCCATGGATAGGAAGTTCTAGTCTATGAACTAGAAAATTTTTGGGTTCCTCGTTCCACAAGTGAAATGCCCTTGGTAGTCGCCAAAAGTTGTGGACATAAAATTTCCTCGAGCTCCCTCTAGGTGGTTTTTATTTTTGCTAAGTACAGCCCACGCCCCATCTATTTGAACATCATTGAGCCCCTTTTTGAAGAACTTGACCCTCTACCGCCATGTGCCCGCTAGGAACTCTTCGTAGAAATTCCTTCCTTCACTCTTCTAATAGCTCCCACCGTCCTTCTACATGTCAACACCACAAACACTTCAATACTACTTCCCTTCGCTTTTCAATCGGGCCCTGTCCACGTGCCACGTTGCATCCATCAGTGTACACCTTTGGCTAACCCCATAGTCAGCACCAGTAGTGAAGGATACCTTCATGTGTCTTCACCGCACATGCTTTCATCACAAAGAGGGAGGAATCCACCATAGGCTCTGATCTACTGCCACGTGTCTCCTCTATGGGGATTCTATCAAAGGGAAGGAGAGAGCGAGCAACATGCCCCACCAGATTTCCACGTGTTCTAACTTCCTTCGTGGGTGAATGAAATGTGTCTGCATAAGGTTTTCTACGATCACTTCCATCATTCGCAAGGGATGCATCCGGCTTGAGTTTCCTTTTCCCATTCCAAAACCCCAAGTACAGAAGAAGCTGACTTCTTTAAAAACCTATAGGTCACTCAGTTTAGTGCAGTTGGTTCCCCCATTAACTGAGTTTTCCATAAGGTTGTTACCTTGTCAATTTTTGGCATCAATAGGTTTCACACCCCAAAAATAGATCTGAGGGATACAAATTAAGTTAAGACTTAATTTACTTCCATATTCACATAGATACAAGCAAAGACAAGCTTCAAACTCTACAAAGTAACTTTAACAATGACAAGTAGACAACCAAACAAACTTGTGATACCTTGGAAAACCTTAGGGTTTCAAAATTCAAGGGGAAGACCTAGTAGATAGATCTAAGTTGGGGAAACCACCGCTAGATCTGTTGAGGGGTTGAAACCTAGTTTCCATTCACACAAACAAGGACAATTTTAATTTTTTTATCAAATACCCAAGGACCTCTTATAAGGACTCTAAGAATATCTTCATACACATTGAAGCTAAACAAGAAAGGGTGTTGGCCATTGCACTAATGGAAATGATACCTTAATTTTACTTCCATGTATTCACATAGATTACAAGCAAAGACAAGCTTCAAACTCTACAAAGTAACATGTTATACAACTTGTCAAAACAATTGTATGAAGCATGGAAATGCTTCAAACCAAAGCTATATGTGCCTATATCCTTGGATTAAATTCCATTTGGAAAGCTGAGTTTCATTTCATCAATTTTGGGTAAAAAAAAGTCGTCAGCCACATACCCTACACATACCTATCAATCACCACTTTTTGGCCCATCATGATTTTGCACATACCATTTAGCTTCCAAACAAATTTAGACCATTTCCTAACCTGGTCAATATTAGGTCTGAAACCAAGGAACTTACCAAGTAGGGAGATTTGTAGGTCAAAAATTATCTTGTGCGTTATGTCATCAGGAACAACAACCTCAATATTTTCCATTGCATAAGAATCCCCTGAGGAAGGAGAAGTCCTAGAAAACCCCAAATTTAGGGCTTTACTGCCAATCAACTTTCCACATAGGAAGAAGGGTCTTCTACAGAAAGGAACAAATCTAAACTAAGAGAAGAAGAAGGAAATGATTTCTCAGAGGGTTGAGGTTGGGAAAATGATGAGTACGAGGACAAACCTTTTCCATTAGAAGCCTGAGGATCAGAAGCTAACAAAATCCTACTTTTACTAGCCACAACAAGGATAGTGGATGGGGAAACCTGTTGGGACCTCCACCATTTGGACACATGGTGGATGAAGGAGCAAAGGATGAAATTTGAAAAATTCTATAGGCAGGAAAGTTGCAGAGTAGAAGCTAGTATCTCTAATAACACCATTTGCTACTAATAAACAAAACAGTTAGATCGGTAAATATGTTTTCAACATGATATTTATGACATCGTCCATTCATGTAAAAGATAACAGAAGGAAAAGTTATAAAATAAAGAGAGAAGAGCAATGTTTTTAATGTGATGCGAGGTCATGTTAGAAAAAAAACTATATTATAAATTTTAAAATTATTTAATATTATAAAATCTTTTGAAATTACTGTTATTGGAAAAAAAAATTAACTATTGCGATTTTTCTTAATAAATATTAATGTCTTCTAAATTTATAACTATTATATATTACAAAAACCTTTAGAATTATTGTAAGTGCAACTATCTTTAGTTTTTGAGATTTTACTCAATAAAAATTATATCTTCTCTATTTGTAAGACCACTATTTTGTGCTCCATTTTGTCAATATGTATAAAATTGTAAATCCAAATTATTCTGAAAAAAAAGATCATTAAATAACATGTCTTATAATGAAACTGAGATCCTTTGACATATATATCATATATTTTAATATGTGAACTGCCTCTATCTCTCTTTCCCTCCTAAATTTATAGAAAAACTTTTTTTACAATCTTTATTATTTAATTGATTACTGTTTTCTTCTTTAGATGTCAATCATGCCCCTTTCAAATGCTACCAAATTTAGATTCAAAACTTCTGTAATATCTTCTTCTGTAATTTCTACAACCAAGGACTAATCTTATCCTCACTCATGAATGGTTGTTGATTTCGTGTGATTTTAAAGCCAGTAAATAACGTCTCTTTCTTTCTTTTTTCTCCTACAACTTTGATAGATTATTATTAATTGATGGTGTGAATATCTTAAAAAGTTTGTCCATAGTTTTGGATAAGGCATAGAGAACAAGGGAGATCAAGAATGAAGCGAGAGAAGTTTACACTTGCCCATCAAACTGGCGGGCCACCTTCTCTGCTGGTAATGAAAGTCAATGCGTTGACATTAACGTGTACATTTATGCGTTGACATTGAAAGGTCAACGTGTGCGAGCATGATCTCATTTATGCGTTGACATTTCTCTGCAATAACTCTAATTTTCTTGTAAAGGCATTCTTTGGTTACGTTGCACTTTATATGCCATAATTCAGTTCGTATTACTCTTTTCCAAGTAATCAGCAGGCGAGGCGGATTTATCGGTAGCTGGAAAAGTACATTTCTTTCTGTATTCTAATGGAGCGCGCCCCGCAGAGGTTCGGGAAGGCCAAGAAGACCAAGTCCCTTGTTATGAAGAAAAGTCTACCATCATCTTACATTGGAAACTTGTACAAAACATTTCAAGTCTTCTTTATGAAAGATGGATTTGTATATTATCATTACATATGAATCAATAAGTTTGACTCAAAAATTATATAATTGAATATTAATAGAATATTATAATTTGATCTATTACGAAAAATAACATTCATTTGTCATTGGATGATTTAAAGGAATTCTATAACCAATGGTTCATAAGACACAACATTTGCTAAAGATTTTTTAAATAGATCAGCAAGCTAAGTAGGTTTGATCTTTGGGGGAAGCTCTTTCTTATATAGATTCAAGCGATCATAGTACTAGGATGGGTGACCTCCTTGGTAGTCCTAGCGTTTAATCCTTGTGAGAATTACCTCGATGTAATGAATGCTAAGTGGACCATTCATGCTTACAAGAGATGAGTTCTTGAGAACAATTACTCATAAAATATGGTCAATCAGATTGACTCTAAAACTATATAGTTGAATCCTAATAAAACATCATAATTTGATATACCACTTATAGCTTTTGAAATTTGACTCTACTAGAGAAAGACTAACTCTCCATGAGAGTGATCTCAATGTATCTACACTCAATTAACTAATTGTGTTTAAGCTAACCTACTTCTATTTTAGGGTAGATTGAGCTAATTTATCTTAAGTTCCTTAACTACCAATAAATGTTTGTTTACTAGTTGAGCGAAAACTCATAAAAGTAATTTAATGTTAGCAACTAGAAAATTATTAACAAAAATCATAAACAAATTATAGAAATAGAAAATACTTATAAAGAGGAAATTGGGGCCAAATTTTGAAGACAAAATTGATGAAATCGTAGGGAAATGAAGAAAAATAGCTATCACCAAATTGAAAGAGGATGGAATATCCTCTTCTTCAATAAGAAAATTAACTCAAAAGAATAACATGAAATACTTTTCAAGGTTGTTTGGGGATTTTCCTTCAAGTTAAATCCTTATTTTGATAATATTGAAAAATAGAGATAACAAGAACACCCCAAATGAAATAACAATGTTATAAAATAAAAAGAAAGAAGATTGATAGTGCTATTAATTACAAAATAAATCCTAGATGTCAAAGATTGTTAGGATTTTTCGATAGAATAGAGAAATTAAATTACTAATTCAAATTGCAGACCACAAATTTAAAGAACATAACATAAAAGAAAAATTCACCAAAGCACACAATTTATTTTTATGTAGTTCACCCTTTAGGCTACATCCACAAACAACAGCTATTCTAGTTTTTATTAAAAATTCCAGACAATATGTAATTACAATAGCTTGTAGTAATATGTTGCATATACAACATCAAAATTATTTTATGTCTATATTCATTGCATTGTTGCGAGCTCAATACAATGTTTTCACTACACTCCCACTTGCTCTATTGTGTGTTTGTTTCTCTTAACCATGACTGCTCAACTTCCATCGTGTAACTATTCATTAACCCACTTGTTGTTTGCTATGAGTTCCAACTTCCAACTATACTAATAAACTGTTAACTATTTTAGGTATTTTTAAAACTAAATTCAACTAATTTTCAATGGAGATTGACAAAAAATTTCCTTTATTAAAATTGGCTAATTTTTAGCTTTAGAGGCATTTCCCCCAAGCCCCCAGACCCCCACCATGGGCTTCATCCCCCTGCAATCCCTTGCTAATTGATTTGGGAGAAAATCACATCAGGAAAAGTGACCAAAATCTTAACTTGGAGCATGATTAGGCTACACATACCAACAAAGATATCAACACCTAGGATGCAATAATAAAAATATAAGAAAATGGAAGAAGCTAGGACAACAATGCAAGAACAATATCAACCAAAAATTGAAGTAGCCAAGAGGAACAAGTTTGTCTCTAGATGTTGTTACCACACCTTTACAAAGATATAGAGCACAAGAACTACCTTCACATTAATGAGAGTAAGCTGGTAATAGTGGAGCTTCAATAACTTTCACAATATTCTATTATGGAGAGATTGAGAGAGAGTTTTCCTAGATGGTTGATAGAATGCAAGAATGAATCAAAAGAGAATTCCATTGAGTAAAAGAGGGAATTGAAAGTTAGGGTAACCATTTTTAATCTCTTTTAGATCTGGATATGATAAAAATAAAGGAATGATAAAGAATTAAATGTTTAGAAATGATCATGAAACTCAAATTTAGAAAGGCCAAGAAGAAAAAGTCCATTGTTATAAATAACAAGTCTATAATTGTCTTACATTGGAAACTTTAAAAAATATTGAGTCTTAGGTGGACTAAGTGGAAAAAATAGTAATTTTTTGAGTCAAATACATTATTATTAAATTTAGTAATTGTTAATTGAGATTTTTATTTTTATGAGAGATGGATTTGTACAAATCCTTACTCATTACATATGGATCAATGAGTTTGACTCAAAAATTACATAACTAAATCTTAATAAAATATTATAATTTCATCTATGATAAAAAATAACTCATATTTTTTATTAGATGGTCTAAATGAACTCTATATAGTCAATGGCTCATAAGACAATACAATTGCTAAAGATTTTTTAAATAGAGTAGCAAGCTAAGTAGGCTTGATCTTTGGGAAAAATATACGGTTAAGTACATTCAAGTAATAGTAGTACTAGGATAGGTGACCTCATCACTAGTCCTAGTGTTTTATCCTAATGAGAATTACCTAGATGTAATGAGTGTTGAGTGGAACATTCATGATCATGAGAGATGAATTCTTGTGAATAATTACTCATAAAATATGGTCAATGATTTTAACTCCAAAATTATATAATTGAACCCTAATAAAAATCATAATTTGATATACGACATGTAGCTATTGAAATTCAAGTCTATTAAAAAAAGGCTAACTCTCCTTGAGAGAGATATCAATATCTCTACACTCAATTAATTGGTTGTTTTCAAGCTAATTTTCTTATGTTTTAGGGTATATTGAGATAATTAAGCTTGAGTACCTTAACTCAAAAAATATATTTATTTATTAATCAAGATAAAATTATTAAAAGAAGAAAATTAATGCTAATTACTAGAAAATTAATAACAAAAAAAAAGTTATAGAAATAGAAAATACTAGTAAAGAGGAACTTGGATCCAAAGTTAGAAGCCAAGTGTACAAATTTCTAATTCTTAGTATGGAAATTTGTGTACTACATTGCAATCCCTTACAATTAGAATATTTAAAGCATTGGCTTCATAAGAAAAATATTGTAATGCTCCAAGCCAACATGCTTAGAACAAAACCCAATAAAACTATATTTTTTTAAAAAATGACAACATTGTCGTTAATGTGACAACATGTGACACTTGCACAAAAACATGCACACAAGTGTTGTGTGAATAAAAATGACAAAATGAAAACCACAACAAAACAAATTGACCATTGCATAAGAAAGGTGACAACAATAGAATACTGACACTCATGGGATAAATACACCATGATGAAATTAAAAGAGAGGGGATAACACTTGCATGATGATTGATTATTAATCTACAATCACGTTATCTCAAAATTCACCACTCTACAATAGGATGAATGAATCATCAAAATCCAATCCAAAAAACACTCACAACACTTAACACAAAGGCTAACCTTCATAGGAGGTTTCCTAACCAGGAGGCACCAAATCCCCACTAATTGGAATGATGATGGGTCACTTCTAGGACACAACACACTTCCAAAGGAAAGGAGATGCCATATTTATTGATGTATCAAACTCATGAATGGTATGATATCATGAGAAGACTCATAAGAACAAGGGTAAAAAATTACGTATATAAGGTTTTCCTAAGAAATAAACAGAAGACCCTTCAAACACCAAATGAAGGAAAAGTAGATCCAATGAGGATCATACTAGATCCCAAGAAGGACACTAGAACCTAGAAACTAATAATTCTATTAGGAGGGATATATTCCCTATAGAACATTCTAATGATTCACATGATGACAGACATACACATAATGTGACAAAAAACTTTAAGGACCACTAGAGGGTTTCACCTTTTGACCACTTGACACAATCGAAGCATAGAAAATGATGTAGGGAGGAATTTTAGTAGATAATTTACATCCCTAACTCCTACCCTAAGCAAGAAAACACCAAAATAAAGAGATACAACATATTTGGATTTTTACAAGGCCTATCAAGAGGCTTCAAGAAAGTCCTAAATGACACCACACTTAAGGAATGAGCTCTTAATAGTAGGATGAATATATGGTGGGTCCACAAAACCATTCAAGACTACTCAAAGAAAATTTTCATTCATTTTAAACCCCAACAAAATATTCCTATATTCATTTTATTCCCAAATAAAAGGTTCTTACATTCATTTTACCATTACATTATATAAGCATATAACCACCCATAATGCTTTCATGCTCAGATCCAACACTAGGTCACATAATTAAAAATAATTTCACTATCCATTATCCATTTTTATTATAATTCATCTCAATGATAGTTTTAATAGATCACATTATTAAAAATACATCAAATAGGACTCAAATATCCTTTACATATACAATTATATCATAATAACCAAATAGAAGAAATCATAAAATAAAGCATAATATTTTTTAATTGAAGTCATCATCAACTCCAACCATGATCCTCTCATCCCCAATGGTGGTTTCTATTCCACCCAATCTCATGGAATAAAATGATTCTCTCCCGCCATGCTAGCATATAGTCACATTGGCCAAGACACAGTCACACCAAACAAATTGGGAGAAGGCTTACAAATATGCTATACACAAAGTATATACTCAATATACACATTATATAAATCACTAATACAATATAAAAAGATGGATCAATCATAAGTAGGATCAAATACAAGTCCTGATTTGTGAAACTCACTAATGTCACATCACATAATCCTCATTGGGAAAACTCACTAATGGTATAACACAATATTAAATTTGATTAATCACCACTAGGAAAGCACAAGGATCATCATTGGGTCAACTCACCAATGATAGAACACAAAAGCACTAGACACTAGGACTGTTGAATAGATGGTTGCCATTGCACCAAAAGATTGACTTGTTAATGCCTGATACAACTACCAGAGTTAATGAATCCATGGGAGGTGGTTAATACATGTCATGAACCTAAGCATTGTTGTAGTGTTGAAAAAAGGGTCATTTGACATTGTTCGCACTCGTTTGGGTCCTTCTTATGGGTTTAGCATAATATTGTCTTGATTTAGTGTTATAATGTGGATAACACATTCACATTAGGTCTTGGGCCCTTGTGAACTAATAAGATTCAAATAGTACCTTAACTGAGTGTTGTAAAGTGTTGTGACATACTTTCATACTTTTCTAAGGTCTTGTTAATAAAATAACCTCTTCTCATCATTTACCAAGCCTTATTTGAAAGTGTTGTAAGTGTTGTAAAGTGTTGTAACAAACTTTCACACTTTCCTAGGCTTGTCATTAATAATGGGGCTTTATTATGCTTTAATTGGCCCCATTTTGCATCCACGAGACTTATTTATGTGTATTTGTGAGAATAATCCCGACAAATATCATTTAAAATATTAAAATCCTAAAACCCACCTTAAATTCCTAAGGTGGCACTCATTCACCATTATGTGTGAATGCGTCCCCTTAGGTGGGACCCATTCACCTAGGGTGGCGAATGAGTCTCCTTCAACTCAAAATTCAAATTTAATTTAAAGTTCTAGCGGTTTTTTATTCTCTAAGATCCAAGGTCAGCTTGTAGTATTGTAATTTTGGGAATTATTGCATAATTGAGTATAAATACAAGGTTCTTTCCCTCATTTCATCCCACCTAATCAAGCATTCAAGTATTCATGAATATAGTTAACAAGAGCGTTTGAGCATTCATAAGAGCATTCAAGGAATTTCAAGGGCAGATTAACAAGCATTCAATAGCATTCTTCAAGTGTCATTGATCATGACAAGGATTGTTTCAATCATGTTATTTTAGAGCTAACAATTGTGATGTATGATTTTGTGATTCAAGCAAGCATTATATCAACATCAAGAAAGATTCAAAGTCTATATCCATTGGAGCCATCACTTACATGTTTAAAACATTATATTACAAGGGTTTGGTGAGTTGAAACACCATTATTTGTTCATTCATCATTCTCTATTCTATTTCATTTCATTTCAATGGTTTAATTACCAACAAGGGGTTTAACCAAGGAAAACCCCTATTCACTAACCCCCACAATATGTTTCCCTCTATTTGCATGTGATTTGCAGGTCTAGGTTGCAGATTTGTCAAGGAGCAAGATTGGTAAATTTGTTATCAAGTTGTCACAACAATTCAAAATTGTCAAAGTTGTCATCAACCCTTGGAGAAGCTTGGAGAAGGACTACAAGATGAATTTTGTAGTTTTAGATCTGGAAACTAGCCAGGAAGAGTAAAGTTGACTGAGAGCTATAAAACTAATTTTGGAAACTTAAAACGAATGGATGATCTACCATGTTCTGAGTCCCACCCATGTTGCCAGATATTACTCTTGTAGACTTGAGTACCCTTTTGTTGAAGCTGTTCTACATACATTTTCTAGGAAAATTAGGATTGATTCACCCAACAGTGCGGGCGGTCCCAGCTGGGCTTCAACACCCTGCAAAGGATTCAATCTTCATTCTACCTTTCCTCTCTCTAGTTTCATAGTTTCATCATACCCAGCCTGCATTTTGCAATACAATAGCCTGCACAAGATTTTCAAACATTTCACATTTCCAAGCTTCACACCGTGTCCTCATTATCTTTATCATTCCTGCAACCTCGATCAACAAATGGGTTTGTTCTTGAGTTAATAGTGTGGTTTTGACCCCTTTCCTTTTAGGTTGCAAAACCCTAGAAGTGAAAGTGACAGCACAATATTTTCTTATTCATTTTTGTGAACCTACATATAGAGCATCATATTTCTAATTTGGAGTGCATTTACATCCTAGATTTAGCTTGCATTAACATTGCATTAGGTTTTTCGTTGTTTAATTTGCATTCGTGAAAAGTTCATTTAGCTAGCACTATTGCACTTAATTTCATTGAAAAATAGTAAAATTCTTCATTTGCATTTCAAACAGGTCTGCATTAGAAAACATAAAAATCATAAAAAAAAATTCAAAAATTTTGATTTTTTTTTAAAAATTACTACCTGAATTCATTCGCCACCTTGGACAAATCAATCCCATTGCATAATTTACACTGCATTTTTTGGCATTTATAGTTCAGTTTCTTAGTTGTTGTTTGTTGTTATTGTTGGAAGAATGAAGAAGAATGACTATCTCTATGATTTTGGGTTGTCATTGATGTCACTATTATTGTGATTGCAAGTCTAAATTAGTGGTCAGTGATTGATCTGGTATTTTGGTCCAGTATCTGAACCGATATACAAGCTACACCCTTCTGTATTTTAGTCTGCAATCCTCCATAGTTGATAGTTGCTACTTGTAAATTTGGGAAACAGTTTATGGATGTTGAAAGCATGCATGTTCAGAATCTCTCACATTCCAGTGCTTGTATGGTGTATTGGCATCATTCTACAAATAAGTCTATCTCTACCTGACTTCATGAATATGTTTTGATATGTAAATATATGTCTGACCTATCTTAGGTCTATGTAGACACGATAATGCATGCTACATGTTTTAACTTATTGGTTGGAAAGATTTTGAAATTACTTGAAGCTGATAGTTGGTATTTTTGGTAGACAAGGAAATGCATCTAATTAGGCTGACCTAATTCATGCTTGTGGTTGGATCAAATATGTATGTTTAACATTTTTTTGAATATTGAGATATCAATGAGGAAGTTGTGAATGTGAAGGAGAAGAAGTGTGAATATGATGAAGTGTGTCAAGTCAGTCTATTGAGCATCACTGGAATTGTATCAACACTTGTTAGGTGCACTTTCTTCAGTTCATTCGAGTTGTGAAGCCAATTTTGTTTTGTAATCTTTTGTAGGCAGTGAGCCTCCTTGTAAGTAGTGAGATTTTTGTATCTGAAAAGTGAGTCCTATTTAGGGTAGTGAGCCCTTGATAGTGAGCCTTATATATTCGGTTTTGGAACTAATTTATATTGTGAGTTAATCCTTACCATGGTTTTTCCCTCATTGGGTTTTCCACATAAAATCTGGTTCTGTGTGTGTTGTTTTTTCTTTCTGTTATTTGCATTTTGTGTTCATACTTAATAACAGAACAGTGTGGTTGTGAAGTTAATAAGTGTTGAAGTTTTGATTTTAATTTGGTGACAGCTGATTTACCCCCCTCTCAGTTTTCCTATTCCTTTTTAACAATTGGTATCAGAGCTTTGGTTCCTTGGTATAAAGCTTAACTACTTCAGGAAGATCCTAAAAATTGATCAGATGGATGATAAAGAACTCTAGGCTACACTTCAGGATCTTGAAAAAGTTGAAAATGAAAATAGAGATCTGAAAGAAAATCTTGATGATGCAAATGAATGTGTTTGGAAACTAAAAGAACAATTAAATAAATTCAAGGAAAGACATAGGGAAGTGAGTGAGCAACACAACCTAGAGATAATTGGACTGAAAGTTCTTGTAGATGAAAATAAGAGAACTGAAGAATGTTTGAATACAATGGTGCAGAACAAATATAAAGAATGCACGAAACTTGAACACAAGGTAGTAAACTTGAGAGTAGAACTGGAGAAGGAAAAAATCTGTGATAATTATTTTAGATCTAGTTTTGACAAACTTGAAGAACTTATTGCTATACAAAAACCATGTAAGGACAAAGGTGGCTTGGGAAATGAAAAAGGTGAAAGTTCAAAGGACAATCAAAAGACTCAAGACAAAGGGAAGTAGAAAAGAAATTCAAGAAATTTTGCAAAGAGACCACCTGTGAGACAACCTAATGCACAAAGGTATCCATCCTTCAATGGTATTTGCATCTCATGTAACAAATTTGGTCATAGGGAAACAAAATGTAGGAGCAAGATGAATCAGTTTCCTAGTTCTTTCTCTAGACAATGTTTTTTGTGTAAAAAGGTTGGACATAAAGCTATTGAATGCAAATATTAGGTGAGAATGATCACTCAGGTGATGTTGAATAGGTTTAATGAAGGAATAATGAATCAATCTTTTAATGGCTATTGCTATACCTATAAAGAATTTGGACACAAATCAAATCAATGTCGATCAAGAAGTAATGGAAGTCAAAATAATCAGAGAAGTTTTTTCTACTATAATTGTAACAAACCTAGACATATCTCAAAGGTTTTCAGAAGCAAGAAGGGAAAGCAGTTTTCCCCTATGGAGAAGAATGAACTGGTAAAGAAGATTGACAAAGAAGATATGAATAAGAAATCGAAGAAAGAAGAAGAATAAGAAGAACTTGAAACTGCTGATGTGTCGGTGCCCTCATCCGATACGGACAATTCCTCTGGGAACTAGATTGAGCATGGTCTTAGGGGGAGCATTATCATAAAATTGTAAAACCCCCCTAAATGTATAGCGTGTCAGAGGTTGGAATAAGGATGTATTGTAAAGAAGGAATAAACATAAGTTTTGGAAAGAAAATGGAAGAAAACATGTTGGCATGCTAATTTGCGGATTGAATTAGGGTTTCTCTATGTTGAGAAGAATGGTTTTAGTATCTTTTTGATGTTTTCCACATTTAATGTGAGTTAGGGAAATTCAATGGTGTATAAAGAAAAAATTGTAAGTCTTTTTGATCATTTGAGCACTTGAAGAGCTTGAAAGGTGTCTTGGGGAATTCTCAAAGCAATCTAAAGCAAGCCTGAAGAAACCATTACAAATACTCAAGAATTATTTCTCAGTTTTTAAAGGGGAAGAAGAGAAAAGGAAGAAATTTTGACTAAACAATAATGAATTCAAAAAAGTAAGCACGAAAATGGATAGAGGATCGAGTGGCGCCATTCCACTGAAGTTGAAAGGAGTTGAATTAGAAGAATTTGATCATAGGAAGATGAAGTAAATGGAACTAGGGCTGAAGGAAAATGAGTTGCAGAGCATAAAAACCATAGGTATGGATTTATGGGGAGAATTTCCTTGGTTTGCAGATAAAGAGTTCATCTAGTTCTTATCAAGTCAATTCAAGAATGACAATATTATGTTGGAGAAACCCTACCTAATCATGAAGGATGCGATAGAAGCGAATACTTGATTATGCAGTGTTGGGGATCTCCTTGGGAGGAAAACCATGAAATAAAAAGATGTGGATGAACTTACTGGCATTGATAAAGACCCTAGGGCTCTATTGATAAACACTCTTACAGATTCCCCTATAAGGTATGTTGCATACAACATTTCTTATAAAATTTATTTCATAAATCATGAAGGTTCGACTTCAGCTATTGCTGTATATATTGTATAGATGATGGTTAAGGAAAACAGGCAGTTTGATCTGTGTAGCCTATTACTTGAAAACCTAATCAAGAATGCCTGAATGTTGTTGGTTGAGGGTTATCATTTTTGATTTGGATCTTTGTTTTTGTGCTTTTCTTTTGACTTCTTGAACTCGCTACTAGGAAGAGAAAATGTAATGGGAATCTAGTATTCCTATTGGAAAACAAGTTTATAGATACTTGGAATTGTTGGAAGACAATGTAAGTGTTTGTAGAACATAGTTCACATCCCTAAAGATAAATTTGTGCTCTGGTATGTTAGTACCTAGTCAGTTTGAAGTGGGTTCATCCTCTGGCAAGAAATAATTGGAAGTTATCATTGGTGAATCCCCTCTAGAACCTAAAAGGAGGAAAAATATTGTAACAAATGTCCTAGAAGAAAAGAAGAATGAAGAAGAATTCTTGTATGGATTTGACTCCTTTGATCTAGAGGATATACAGATGATGCTAGTCAAGGGTGAAATGAAGAAGATTGGTGAAATGTGGAATGTATGCTCTCCACTTGAGAAACTTAAAATTGATGATGTACTAGTTGATCATTTGCTTGATAGGGGTATTTCAATCTTAGATGTATTAGACACCTTACCAGATAATCTAGTAGAGATTATTGAAGAGAGAACATTGTTGGAAGGACCTGAAGGTCATGAGTTTAAAGCTATGATTGAAATAAGATGTAACAAAGAAAAATAAGTGTTATCTGAACATATTAATGAGACAAAATAATGCATCAAAGAAATATCTGACATCTACAAGTATTGTCTTTGATGGCCTACAACTATTGACAATTTTAGAAGCCAAATTGAAGCCATTAAATCTGAGATGAATAGTATTGGAAAGAATTTTAATTTCTTCAAAGACAAGTATGGAAAGCAGAGAATAATAGTGTGTGAATTACAGGTGGAGTTGTAGACTACTCAAAGGAAAAGAGAAGGTATGGTTAAAATCTTCTGGTAGGTTAAGGAAGTTGCTGAGGTCAAGTTGGATCATCTCACCGAAATTCTCTCTGATGCAAAAAATTGTGAATGGCTGCATTTTTCTTCTTATTAGACACCCTCCTTTACATAGTTATCTTTGTTAGATGGTATGAGTGGAAGAATAGAATTGATTGTTCTTGCTTGGAAAAGGATTCTTTCAATCATAAGAGATAGGTACAAGAAAATCTTTCATGTAAAAAGTGTCATTCTCATTTGAATGTTTGAAATGGAGTGTTGGAATTCCATTTTATATAGAATGGTGCCTTGTACAAACATTTACATACTATTTTTTCTTTGGTTTCCCTTTTCCATTGATGTCAAAGGTAGAGAGAGCCATGTGGACGGGAGAGAGTTATGTGGAAAACAACTAAAGTGATAAGAAAAGAGAATGTTGTGTTTTGAAAATTTTGGCACATGTTGCCATCAATGAAAAAGGGGGAGATTGTTGGAAGAATGAAGAAGAATGATTATCTCTATATGGTTTTGGGTTGTCATTGATGCCACCAAAATTATGATTGCAAGTCTAAGTTAGTGGTCAGTGATTGATCTGGTATTTTGGTCAAGTATCTGAACTGGTATACAAGCTACACCCTCTAGTATTTTAGTTTGCAATCCTCCACAGTTGATAGTTTCTGCTTGTAGATTTGGGAAATAGTTTATGGATGTTAAAAGCATGCATGTTCAGAATCTCTCATGTTCTGGTGCTCGTACGGTGTATTGGTATCATTTTGCGATTACGTCTATCTCTAGTTGACTTCATGAATATGTTTTGATATGCGGATATATATGTATGACCTATCTTAGGTCTATGCCAACACAATAATGCATGCTACACATTTTAACTTATTGGTTGGAAAGATTTTGAAATTACTTGAAGCTGACAGTTGGTATTTTTGGAAGACAAGGAAATGCGTCTAATTAGGCTGACCTAATTGATGCTTGCGATTGGATCGAGTATATATGTTGAACATTTTTTTGAATATTGAGATATCGATGAGGCAGTTATGAATGTGAAGGAGAAGAAGTGTGTCAAGTCAGTCTACTAAGCATCATTGGAACTGTATCAGCACTTGATAGGTGCACTTTCTTCAGTTCATTCTGGTTGTGAAGCCAATTTTTTTTTGTAATCTTTTGTAGGCAGTGAGCCTCCTTGTAAGTAGTGAGATTTTTCTATCTAGACATTGAGTCCTATTTAGGGTAGTGATCCCTTGATAGTGAGCCTTATATATTTGGTTTTGGAACTAATTTACATTGTGAGTTAATCCTCACCATGGTTTTTCCCTGATTGGGTTTTCCACTTAAAATCTGGGGTTCTGTGTGTTGTTTTTTCTTTCTATTATCTGCATTTCATGTTCATACTTAATAATAGAAAAATGTGGTTGTGAAGTTAATAAGTGTTGAAGTTTTGAGTTTAATTTGGTGACAACTGATTCACCCCCCCTCTCAGTTGTCCTGTACCTTTTTAACAGTTATCTCTATGTTTCAATTTGCAATTTTTTTTTTCATTTAATTCATTGCATCCAACTTAATTTCATTCATCTTGTGCATTACTTAAAATTAAAATTACATTGTTGCATAGTTTAGCACTAGAAATTTACATCATGGATATATATTTTAACAAGCTTTGGATGTTATTAAAATCCTTTGTAGATGTGCCAAGTTGTACCTTTGGAAATGACCCCAATGACATTGAACTTCATGCTCACTCAACTCCTAATGAATGTCCTCCTCATGATGTTGACGTCATTGGAGAAGATGATGACGACATGAATACATTCCTAAATGATTGTCTTGAAAAGCTTGAAGCTAATGCATCCTTTTATCCATCCATGAACAAACCAAATATTCTTACCGTTCCACCTCTTGAGATGTTTGGTTACTGACATCTTAAAACAAAAGTTGAACCTAAAATCCCTACAATAGGTGAACCTAGTTCCTCTAGAGAAGAAAACACTCAACCATTTTATGATAATAAAGTAACAAACACTCTAATCAACCTTGGAGAAACATATGGCAAAGGCTTCATAATCTTGAGCAAATAAGGATGTGATACAAGTGAACATGAAATTCATTAACTCTTAGAACAAAAACCAACTGATGAAAATGCAAAGGGGTTAGGTATCAAGATCCCTCTTATAACAGTAAGCCTCCTAGAGAATATCTAAGGCTTCGAGATGATGGTACGATGATGTTTGACTCCCCTCTCGATTTGAATGTCCTTCTTCCTAGAGAGTAACCCTTGATTAATAACAATGACAAGGATAACAAGATCACTTTAGGTCCTCCTCCTTCAATTAGAGAGAAGGGTGAATCTAGAAAACAAAAAAGACCTTACAAGTTAGAGAAACTAAAATCTCCTCATCCACCACTTGAAAGTGAAAGGAAATTACAAATACTTTTAAATAAAGAACTAATGACATTACCACCTATGAATGGGTTGGTGCTATATCCCAAAGATGCAAAAGTTCCAAATTGTGCATATCATCGAGTTCTCAGACATAGTACTGATGAATTTCATGCATTCTAGTTAGTATTTAAATTTTTTCACTTTGATGGAAATGATTGCCATTGTGTGATTTCCAAGTTTTCTATTGTTTCACTCTTTGTCATGTAATAGTTGTAGAATGCTACATTTCTCACTATTACACGACCTTTCCCATCACCTATCTCGGCTCATTCTTTTCTCGCACTTAGTGGGTGCAAGCAATTGATAGCCTTTTCCTAGTAATGTATTTGTCATTGTCCCTTCCGTTTTTCATTCACCTTCCACTTATACAAACTAAGATTGGGAGGTGGATGACATGCTCATAGGTTGACTCACATTTTCCTTACTAGTCTTTTGCATTTTATTTTTCCTTTTTTCTTTTGTGTAATTGCATGTGTGTGATGTGATCCCCCGTGATGTTTTGTTTTATGTTCTCTTTTTGTGTGTCATTCTTCTATTTGTACCTTCATTCTTCTCTATGTTGTGCATTGCTTTCTCTTTTTTGTCTTTACCTTGTTGTCTTCCTTTTGGAGATGATGCAAGGTATTAAGAAATCCATGTCTCCTTCATGTTGACCCAAAAGGATTTATTTTTCCTTTTTCCTTTTTCCTTTTATCTTTCTCCTTTTCTTGTGTTTTCCTTTTGGGGATAATGCAAGGCATCGAGACATGCATGTCTCCTTCATGTTGACCCAAAAGGCTTTATTTTTCCTTTTCATTTTATCTTTCTCCTTTTCTTGTGTTTTCCTTTTGAGGATGACACATGGCATCAAGACATCCATGCCTCCTTCATGTTGAAACAAAAGGATTTCCTTTCTTTTTCCTTTTCATTTTATCTTTCTTCTTTTCTTGTGTTTTCCTTTTAGGGATGATGCAAGGCATCGAGACATCCACATGTTGACCCAAAATATTTTCCCTTTTCCATGTTCTTTCCATTTATCTTGTGTTTTCTTTTTGGGGATGATGCAAGGTGTCGAGACACCCTATGTCTCTTCCATGTTGACCCAAAAGGTTTTTCTTTGTTTCCACTCTTTTTGTGTCATTCTTCCAATTATATGTGTATTTGGGGAATGATGACAATTCTGAGCTCTCTAAAAGAAAAAAAACATTGCAGCAAAGAGCATACCAACCCCAAATCCATATATCCCTTATGTGTTTGGTGTTTCCATTTTGGGGGAAACCCCTCTCTTTTCTTTTTCTCTTGCATGATGTAGGTTTACTCAGAAACATATGACTTGGCATAGGGCTTTCCAAGTTGGCTCTCATGTATTCTTTCTTGTTTGCAATTTTCATTTGCTACTTTAAGGTAATTTCTCAGAATATGGTGCTTAGAAATTTCTTTTAAGTAGGGGCATACATTGGCATTATTCTTTTGCATTTTCCTTTTCTTGGTTCTTAGTGCAACCTTCTTACTTCATACAATGCATTTGTCACTTTGCGGATGACATTGGGTGTGATGTCCTTCATGAGCATGAGCTCTCTTAGCATATGACTACATTCTTCTTAATGGCTTGATGCGACACACTGCATCCCCTAAGTTCTGAATTTTCTATTCTTTGATTGGTCCTCTCTTGGAGACATTAACCAAAATGTTCCCAAAGTTAAATACCTCGCATGAACTAAGCAAGACTCACTTGAACATCCTTAGCATGTTTCATTTTTCATTTTTTATATGGCCACCTTGCATAACACAACTTTCATTCCTATGGAGCCATCACGTTTACTCATGAGCTCCAAGCATACAAAGTTTTTCTTGTCTCATGAAGCTCGAAAGACCATTTTCTTTGTGTGGCACCTTATTAAAGTTATCAAGAGGTATAAATTTGGTATGGTAGAGTGGGAAGCCCAATCCGAGGCATGAATTTCCCCATAGCCACCTGTACGTGTGTGTTACTGCATACTAACCATGAGTGTATGTCTCTCACCTTTTAGGACTTCTCATCAGCGGATAGCCTTAAGTTCCATCACCTCAGAGTGAGTATGCATTTTTTCAGACAAACAACCTAGATATGATCCACATCGTGATGGAAAAATATGCTTGGCCTTGTCACTATTCTTTACATCATTTTTTATGTGTGTTCCTTTGTGCTTATGTTTGATTTGCCATGGGATCTTGATCCTAGGGGCTTGATCATCCCTCTTGATTGTTGTTGTCTCATCTTCCTAGCATTGGTTCATTGGAACCCCTCTTGGTGCATGTTTGTCTACTTTAGTGTGAGTTTGAAGCAAGTTCATCCTCTCACTAAAGTGGGGGCTAAATGTAGTGTCAAAAAAAGGGTACTTTGACATTTTTCACACTCATTTGGGTCCTTCTTATGGATATTGGCTTAATGTTTCCTTGATTTAGTGTTGTAATGTTGATAACACAATCACATTAGGTCTTGGGACCTTGTGAACTAATAGGTTTCAAATAGTACCTTACATAAGTGTTGTAAAGTGTTGTAACATACTTTCACACTTTTCTAAGGTCTTGTTAATTAAATAACCTCTTTTCATCATTTACCACTTGGACTATTTCAAAGTGTTGTAAAGTGTTGTAACACACTTTCACACTTTCCTAGGCTTGTCATTAATAATTGGGCTTTCTGATGCTTTAATTGGCCCCATTTTGCATCCACAAGACTTATTTATGTTTATTTGTGAGAATAATCCTGACAAATATCATTTAAAATATTAAAATACCAAAACCCACCTTAAATTCCTAATGTGGGACTCATTTACCATTATGGGAGAATGAGTCCCCTTAGGTGGGACCCATTTTCCTAGGGTTGTGAATGAGTCCCCTTCAACTCAAAATTCAAATATAATTTAAAAATTTGGCAGGTTTTTATTCTCCAAGATCCAAGGTCGGCCTATAGTGTTGTAATTTCAGGAATTATTGCATAATTGAGTACAAATACAAGGTTATTTCCCGGATTTCATCCTAACTAATCAAGCATTCAAGTATTCATGCATATAGTTCACAAGAGCATTTGAGTATTCATAAGAGCATTCAAGGAATTTCAAGGGAAAATTATCAAGCATTCAAGAGCATTCTTCAAGTGTCATTCATCATGTCAAGGATTGTTTGCATCATGTTATTTTAGAGCTAACAATTGTGATGTAGGATTGTGTGATTCAAGCAAGCATTAAATCAACATCAAGAAAGATTCAAAGTCTACATCCATTGGAGCCTTCACTTACATGTTTGCAACATTTTATTACAAGGTTTCGGTGACTTGCAACACCATTATTTGTTAATTCATCATCCTCTATTGTATTTCATTTCATTTCAAGGGTTTAATTACCAACAAGGGGTTTGACCAATGCAAACCCCTATTCACTAACCCCCACAAATATTTTCCCTCTCTTTGCATGTGATTTGTAGGTCTAGGTTGTAGATTTGTCAAGGAGAACTATTAGAAAGGTTGTTATCAAGTTGTCACAACAATTCAAAATTGTCAAAGTTGTCATCAATCCTTGGAGAAGCTTGGATAGGCTGAATTTTCCAATTCCAGATCGGGAAACTAGTCGGGAAGAGCAAAGTAGACGAAGAGCTACATAATCCAATTTTGAATTTTTAGAAATCTAGAAGTGGATTGATTCACCACTATTGTCGAATGAGTCCCATTGTACAATCCTGAACAAGATTTTTGTAGATCTGAGTACCCTTTTGGCCTAAACCCGCTGTTGCACATTTTCCAAAAACTAGATTGATTTACCTAGCTTGGCATATGAGTCCCACTCAACTTCAACATCATTCTTTTTAGTGATCCAGACCTCCATTCCACCTTCTTCAATTTCGCGGGTGAATAATTCCAGTTTGATTGTTTTCTGTTACATTTTACTTGCATTCTTAGGCTATTTAACATTAGTTTACATATCACACTATGTTTACACTTGGTGGTGAACCCTCATTAGCTTTTATCATTTCCCTAGAACCCTCCCTTTGTTAGATTTCAATCTCCTTTGCATTGAAATCTCAAGGGTTTGTTCTTGAGTGAATAGTGTGGTTTTGTCCCCTTTCCTTTTAGGTTGTAAAACCTTAGAAGTGAAAGTGAGAGAACAAAATTTTCTTATTCAATTGTGTTTCACAACACAAGGATTCCAAGGGAACATAGCAAGGAACAACCCCCTAGCACAAGAGAGGGGTTTGAACCCGTGACCCAAGCTCCGATACTAATTGTTGCATAGATGGTTGTTGTTGCACCAAAATATCAACCTATTAATGCTCGATACAACCACTTCCTAGAGTTAATGAATCAATAGGAGGTGGTTAAGTCATGTCATGAACCTAAGCGCTATGCTACACAACACAAGGATACAAAGGGAACATACCTTGCATGTTCAAGGATATGCTAAGCGTCATTTGTTAGAGTTGGCTATGTAGATACCCAACATCTAGAGGCCAAATGGAAAGCATAAAGAGATCAATATGCAATTCTCAATATTCAAATGGGATTGATTATCCAACAACTCAATATGACAATTGTTGATTTACACATGAGACCACCCGGTCATTTAGCGAAGGTGAGACATAAGATTAGACAAGATCATGACATGTTTCTTAATATTATGACATGAGACAACTTATCATAACTACCTATGAAAAAGATAAAATCTAAACATGACTGTACTAAGTCTTCTAGAAAGAATCTTAGGACCTAAGTAAACTTAACATGTGAATATGTAGATCCTAAGCCCCTAGTAAGTGAATTAACTAGGGACAAGATATTTATTCACACCAACACCCACCTTAAGTGCAGCTTAGGGAGAAGATTATTTAAATGCAAATGATGCAAAGATGCAAGAATGGGTCTTGGCTACTAGGCCATGTTAGGTACCCATACATACAAATGCAAATATAATCTCTCACAAATAGAGAAAAGGAGAAAAACTAGTGGGACAAAACTCCTCCCTAAAAGAGAGATGGAATTAAAAAATCTCTCAATAAAGAATGAGAAATCCAAAACCCCATACAAGGAAAAAGATCCCCCATAAGGGAGAATAAGAAGAGAGCCCATGCAACCCCTCCTCAATGGTGAGTCTCCTACAATGGTAGAAGCTCGAAATTTAATGTTGAAGATGATCCAATCTTGTCAAATAACCTTCCTCCCCTTAGGAATAAATAAAACCAAGAATGTATGTAAGATTTCTTCCCATTCTTGAAAGGATGATGTGGGAAGATAGAGATGTATGATGTCTCTAAAGCATGTTTGAGTGTCTTCATATCAATATCAAAAGTTGACACACTCCAAAAAGGTGTTCTAGGCCACACAATTGAAGATGTCAATCTAGAGTCTCCTAGAAACAATTGTAGAACACAATACAAAGACAAAGATACCTCCTCTAAAGAAAAAAAATCCTCTAGACCAAATGTTGTCTAAAAGTATCCATAGTCACATCAAACTACAAAGAGTGATGATGTAGAGAATGAACAAGAGGGTCAGAGTTATCCCTCAGAACAACTAAAGAAGGATCATCTTCATCAAATAGAAGATGAGTGCAATCAATGATGTCTCCCTAATTGGAAATGTGTGACTCAAAAAATAACCCACTAATTTCTATCAAGTATGCATATGAAGTAGATGTATCTAGAAGAAAATGAAGATCCTTCAGCATTGAATCAGAAGAAGCCATACCTGTAGCAACACAAGCATCATCAAATGTAGCAGTATATGGAGGAGATGAAATGCAAGGCTCAAGAATTGAATCTGATCTGAGAACTACCAAGTTCAAGTAGCCAAAAGTCTCCTCAAAATCATGGTTCACACTAGAGGTGTGATCAATAGCCAAAGGAATAAAGTCATCATTAGAAGAATCAAAATCTATAGAGGTGTACAACCAAGATGAATGATCAACCATCCTAGTAACAATAATCTCTCTAGTCTCCAAGTCTCTAATGGTAATTGAACCAAGAGTGAATTCCATAGACCTTACATCTCCAACACATGTAATCTAATAGAAGGAAAGAATATTTTTTGACAAATGAGGTACACATTAAACATCATTGAAAGTTCCCTACCCAATATCCATAGATCCCTTCCTAATTACACTCATGTGTGTATTATTTCCCATAATAATAGGAGACATAGTACGAGGATCAAAAGAAGAGAATATAGACTGTGAAGATGCCATATAATGAGATGCTCCTAAATCTAGAAGCCATCTCACTAATCCATGCCCTAAAAATGAACAAATAGTTTTCCCTTTATTTCATGATGTAGAAGCCAAACTAGCATGACCTTTGTCCTTTTTAGACAATTTTGAAGAAGAAGAAGGTGACTCAGACATTCTGGAAGGATAATCAATGTGATTCTTATTGAGAAGATGTTTCAACTCATCAATATCCTTCTTATAATGAATGTACATCATGCCCAAGCTTCTTTAAATATGAACCTATTTTCTTTTCCTTCTTAGACGATTTCTCTCTGGAAGAGGATTTATTACTTACTTGATTTGAATATTGATTATTATTTTCTTTCTTCTCTTTCTTATCTTATTATTTCAATTGACTAGCCAACAATTCCTGAGATTTAGAAGTCTTGATGAGACCCATAGATATAATATTTTTTTGCTCATGTATCAATATCTCAAAAAATGATGCAAATGAAGGGTTAGTCTATGAGTATGAAATCTAGAAACAAAAGAAGCATAATTAGGACCAATATTTTTTAATTCATTATAGACCAACTAAATGTCTTTATCAATTCCACATTCTTTACATTGCTCTCTTAGATCATTAACCTTAGTGATGTAGTCTTGGATGTTTTCAAAGTTCTTAGGATCAAGGCCCATCAATTCAATAGCAATTTGATAGCCTCTCACTTCATCTATAGTACCATATAATTTTTTTAATTTGTTCCAAGCTTCATGATAATTTTTACATGATTTGAGTTGAAACAATAAATCTTGAGAAACTATTCTATGAAGACATCCAAGATTTTTGGTATGTTCAATTATCCATTTTAACTTTTTATCTACATCTATAGGTTTAAGAACCTTATTTTCAACATATAGAGAGTGACCCTTAGTCATTAGAATACTCCATGCATTTTGATTCCATGTTGAATAATTATATGATGTGAGCAAAGGAACCTTAGAATGATCCATGAGAAGAAGATCACAAGCAAATAGATTAAAAAAATGCACCAAGAGACCCCCACAAATTACTCAATCAAGAACTGCCCCAGCAATGTATGATTTGGATCTTTATATTTAGTGTGTTTATAGTTGTTACTTTCCAAAAACAATGAAGTGGAGTTGATCTTAATGCATATAGATGCAAAAATTGGCCTCAAGCTCAAAGTGAATTTCCTACATAAAATGAGATCAATCTGATCACACCATTGCAAAGTACATGAAAAATTATGCACTTTCAAAAAAATTGACCTAAAAATGTTACCATAGGAGCAAGAAAAAATCCCTAAAATTTCCCAAAATGAGAATGACTTAGCAAAACCTGTGAAAATCTGTAAAATCTAAAAAAAAATGCATCAAAATCAAATTTTGATTGCACCACTACATAAAGCACAAAAAATTATCCCAAATAAAAAAAAATCTATAAAAAAGGAGGTCATATGGCTAAGATATGAGCGTTTGAAAATACCCCTTCAAAACCAAAATGAAAATGGTGAGGGAGGAATTTTTTTTTGAAAAGGGCACTAAGTGGTGTTGATGTTAACCATCTATTAGGCTAAAGCTGATGGGCCCCTACTCGTGACAAAAATATTCACCCTCTTGTCAAGGAATATTCTAAAACTACATCCTTAATTTTGATGGCTTTGTGGCTATTATGGGTCGGTGGGAAACTTGGAATATTCTTTTTAGGCTGGTAGAATCTTCAAAAGTTGGCAGATATGTTGTATTTTTCCCGGTATATTCACCTTTTATGGGTAATCTTGCAACCTAGACTTGAAGCTATGTGGGCCTATACAAGGCAACCATGTTACATGCTTGTTGGGACCTGTATTCTTTGGGTGGTATGCCAAGTACCTTGCTATCTTCAGGTTTGTGGTACCCTGCATACAATAGGGTACACAATATTTATGTATATATATATATATATTATTTTTTCATTAAATTTTCAATAAAAAAATCCACCATATATATATATATATTAATTTTTCAAAAAAAAAAAATCAAATAAAATATTATTTTTTGCATTCATACCAACTGTAATAATGACAACCTAGAGGGTCAGACGACTCCTTGGGAAAAAAAAAATGCCTTGATGGCTCCTGACTCAAAATATAGGAAAATTCTATGTCAAAATTTATCTCCTCGGCCTCCTAAATGTGATGGCAATGTCCTTTTTGACTTAAAATTCTTTGAAGTGGTAGCTACCTCCTAGATCTGGTAACCATCATTAATCTTCAAACCCTTGTAGATTTGGCTTCTAATGTCCAATTTGGATGAAATAAAAGGAAAAAATGACTTTCTCAAGCACTCTGAACTGAATGGTGAGCTCATATTTGCACCAAAAAGCTCTAAATTGAACCTATAATACAAAGCCACAAAGAGGAATCCCCCAAAAATCTGGTATTTCTATCAAGCTTTTTTTATTCTCTAGATTGTCATACGATGCAAGAGAAGAGCATACTCAAATTTTCAAGATTTACCAAGATTTCACAAAAAACACTATCCAATGGAATCCAACCTAGCTTTGATACCATGTTAGAGTTGGCTATGTAGATACCCAAGATTTAGAGGCCAAATGGAAAGCACAAAGTGATCAATATGGAATGCTCAACCTTGCAATGGAATTAATTATCCAACAACTCAATATGACAATTGTTGATTTGCACATGAGACCACAAACACCCCTTCTTGCAATCTAGATTACCTTATAACCTTATTTGGTCTATATCACTTAATAATATATGGATGCCTCTTAGTGAGGAAACACTCTATAGTAGCATATTGGAGGTACCAAGTATAATAAATCTATCCTTATGCCCCCATATATGGCCTCCATGTCACATCCCCCTCCTATATATCATCTAACTCCTACTATCAATGCTCCATATCCCCCATTACCTTATATCTATCTATATTTTTCTATCCATAAATGTAGGGTTCTCCAAAAACTAGTCTCACTCTATTACTAATAGGCTAGAGCACTATATAGTGCTCTAAGACAAAACTTGTAGCAATCTGGTGTGGCAAAGGCTCTACTCATCTCTATATGTCACCTAATGGAGGTCCTTGTACAAATGTGCTAATATGCAAGCCCCCCATGCAAAGAACTATCCACCTTCTACAATATCTACCACGCAATCTATTAATTCAATTTGAAATAATCACCCACTCTTTTCAATCAACAAGATGCCACTAACAAGAGATAACATAATGAGTGGGAACTTTGGGACCATCCCCTACAAGTGTTCAAATCCAATTTCATCCATCTCCATATGAATTTTTTCCTCCCAAAATTTCCTTGCAATGTTGCATCTAATACTATCCTCATGGTATGTCCAAACCAAGTCCCAATTGGAGCTTGGAGTATCCTCCACACATCCTCTAGAGGGTAACTATCATCTCCCCAATTGGGAGATAGAAGGTTTTCATCTCACTGTACCACCTCTCTGCTAATACTGTCAATATTTCCTTATGTATGCAAAATATTGACATCATCATCACATACTCTTTTCTAGTGGTTCATAGTGTAGACCTCTTTGTATTGTTCAACTGGGGCATCAAGATAAAAGCTCTTGACCTCCAGACCCATGTCTCCAATAGTCATAATCAATCCTTCATAACATTTAACATGGCCCATTAGTCCTCATACACCTATTAATATATTTATATGCATGGTTTCTCATCTCCTTTTACCTAATTTACCTCCTAGGTGCAACTAGTAAGTTCCCTAGCACATCCATTAAAATTCATAGTAGTAATTTTCCCTTATCCAATACATATTAGAAGTTCTATGTTATTACTTGTAATCACCTTGATTAATATAACTAACAATTTAAGAATTTTTTTTATTACCCAATCATTACAATCTATCTAACCACCTTTTTTTGTAAAATCACAAATTGGCTCCATAATTATTGTGAATTTTGTTAAAACAACCCCAACCACAAATGCAACCATTGATTTAATTTTTACTACTTCCCAGATCCAATCTCAACCATTTATCTTCCTATGATCTTGGAGGAACCATCCTCAACTAATACTCTTGTGCCACTTGTCCCATTCTCCATGCTTGAGGCCTCTCATCAATTTTGAACCCTTGATCTTCAAATTTCATCCTAGCCCTCCATCCAATTTTCCACAAATCTATAAAATGGAGGTTATCCGAGCCATTTTGAACAACTTCATGAATGCAATATTATGATGTAAACATTGAGCACAACATCTCAAATCAATTGAGCATGACCACTTTTGGAGTGCAACTAGGAAATTAACATAGATTGTTATTTGATATTTTATGTTAATGTAATATTCTAATATTGCCTAGTCTTGACTATTGGTACTTAATTGTGATGGATCAATTTAGGTTATCTTAGGTTGTACATTGTTGTCACATTTATTTTCACATAACTTGTAGACATGGAAAATGTACTAATTGATATTATACACTTGATCCTGATGTTACTAAAGCTGCTTCGTCCTGAATCATCTCCTTTGTTGGTCATTTAATTAAATAATATTTATTTAATTAAATTCATTACATTTCATCTCTTAATTAAATAAATCATTTTTTATCCAATTAAGTCATTCTCTCCTATTAATTAAATAAATCATTTTATTTAATTAATCCTATAGTCCCCCTCTTAATTAAATAATTCAATTTATTTAATTAATCTCTAAAGTCATTATATTAAATTAAATAAATTTATCTTTATTTTATTTAATCTAACATCATCCTTTTTAATTAAATAAATAAAATCTTTATTTAATTAAGTCTAAAATCATTATTCCTCTCAATTTGATTTATTTAAATCCTAAAATCTAAATCAAATGGTGAAATCAACTAATCTTCCTCTTAATTAATCAAATCCTAATTAATCCTAATCCGAATCCATCAAATCCTCTAGCTTTTTCCACTTGCTCATGAAAATCATTTTAATTGATTTATTAAATCTCTATTTACTTTCAAAAAGGTATCAAAGATGGAATATTCCTCAAATTTGAAAAATCCCTCCAAAAGGTCTTGTCCATCCAACAAGGCATTAAAGGCCTCTTACATGTCCTTTTCTTGAGCCATGTGACATTAGCTTCATCTTTCATCTCATCCTTCAAGCCATATTTTGAATTTCAAATTTCCCCCTCTTTGCACATTCTCCAAAATGTGCTCCATCTCTCTTCAATGGCATGTTGAAAACTGAAACTTTATCATTGGTTCATCTTTAGTCCCACATCCTCCATATCTTTCATTCTTCAATCCTTATATCTTATAAGTAGAGACCTTCTCTATTTGTTTGAGGAGCCACAATAAATGTAAAATCATTATGCTGATTTAGGAGGAGAATTGGAGCCAAAGTTATCATCTTCATATCAAGTTTATGCATTCTTCATCCATCATAGCTAGGTTATGCAATATTTTCTCCAAGGAAGGATCTAATCTTCATCAAGTCATCACAAAGCTTACAAGGGATTGGGAAAGGGCCATTTTCCACATCAAAATGGCACCAATTCCCCCATGGGATTGAGAGTTTGCATGTTTTAATAGGATTTAATAGATTTTCTTATTTTGTTCTTCATTTCATTTCCTATTTTGAGCATTGTAGATAAAATTCATGGGGAATCTTAGTTCTAACTTGCCTATTGATCTAATATTGTGTTTGTTCTATGTGTTTGTGCAGGTCTAGGATCGGGGTTCACATTCTAGCGCTAGAAAGAGGGAAAAAATCACAAATCTAAGAATTTTTTTTAAAGTTCGCTATTGTTCAATAGTTTTGTTCATTAACCTTTGTTTTGTTGCATCTGCAAGATCTTCTGGCGCATCCGGGCTCTGTTTCAACAGATCTATACTTGATCTTCCAATGCATTTGTGGTCTATTATGATGCATCCAGACCCCATTATAGTTCATCTGAGCATTCTTTTTGCGCATGTGAGCACTCTTTTAGTGCATCTGAGCACTATTTTAGCACATTTGAGCACTCTTTTGGTGCATCTGGGCATTCTTTTGGCGCATCTTAGCACTGTTTTCATGCATGGGTCTCTGTTTTAGTGCTTTATAGTCAGTTTTAAAATGGCCAAATCTTGGTCATACGAAGGTCTTTTTTGAAGATTTTTTTTTTAAAATGGGGTATAATTTCATAATCTATGCAATGGTGAAGTGTTTCTAAATTTTAGTAGAGTTAAAGTTTCCAATTTTACATCTAAAGTCAAATCACATTGTAACTTGGTCTAAGTTTTAGGTTTTTTATGCTTAATGATTCATCTAACCCTTATATCCTCTTGTTTCTTAATCTCATCTAGCATTTTGAGCACTTTTGTAAATTAGGAAATCAAAGAGGGAAGGAGGAATTTATATTATGACATCATTTCTCTATTGTATCAAGTGTTTCTAAACACTTTTGGAAACAATTATAATTCCAAATTTAAAGATTTTGTTTCTTCAAGCTTTTAGGACTCAATGAATTTTATTTGGGCTTAAAATGAACAAGACAAAAGGATTAAAATGAACTTTATGCAAACTTACTAGATTTTGTTTAAGGTTAACAATTGAACAAACATTTCACTTTTCCTTTTGGTGCTTTAAAAATAATTCACTCTTGCTTTGAAGGTTAAAATGAACATGTGCTTATATCTTTTATAATCACTTACCCAAAGTAATATCATCTAAAAGACGTATGTGCTTCTCTCGTGCCTCATGACGATCTTGAGAATCAAAAGGCTTTTTTTGATATTAAGTTGTGTAAGTGATTTCCTTCACACTTTATTTGGGTTCTTCAAATTAGGCAAAACTTGTGAGTGTGAGTGGAATATATCGTGTGTGTTCTCTCTTTGTTTCTCAACAAAAATTGATTGAACTACGAATGTGTTTGATCACTTTTGTGTTATCTTGGAGGGTCTTCCTTGTGGGAAAAAGTAATCACCCAAGGGAACGACCCAACTGGGAACACGCTAAAGCCAAGCAACTTCAAACTGGTATATAAGTGTGGGTACTTGAGGAAAGGCAAGTATCACTTGGATTGTTCTGAAAAGAAGGGAAACAATGGTGTCTTTCTCAATGGATGATCCCCCATGAATGAAATGCCTGCATTAAAACCCCTTGTTTAAAAGGAAATAATCCTTAATCTATTTATTGGTGCAAGAACGATCATTCTGAAGCTGCCCCACATTTTTATGGATTTTAGTAGAGATGAGAAGTATGCCATGGGAGATTCATGGGTACTGATGCTTAGATGACCTGAGAAGTGAGTGCACTGTAAGGGGGAGCTTGTGTGGTCAAGCATGTAATCATCCGCTAAAAGTAGGCGTAGCTAGATTTATCTAAGTGGGCATTCAACAAATATTATCTTTTCATCCATAGGGTTGTGCATGTTCTTGGAAAAAAAACATTTTGCTTGATCGTAAACAATGGAAAAGCAAACATTCAATATGAGCATCAAATTTCAAACCCTTTAGAGAAAGGAAATACCTTTGACAAAATTCAAGTGCTAATTTCTATCCTTAGAGGCTTCTAAGAATTTTAATTTACATCACAATTTTCTCTCACTAAAGTCAACAATAGGGAACTGTTGCCTTGATTTCCTTGATTTCCACATAATGGACCTTGTGGGATGAAAAAAAAATTAGGACATTAGAAATTTAGTTTGAAACTTAAGCAAGACATTGGATGTGGTAAAAGAAATTCATTAATCAAGATGAAATCAATTGAACCCCACACATGTGCTTGTGTATCTTTTGTCTTATAGTATTTTGAGAAAACATTGATTTTTTAGTTTGAAGGGAAAATAATATTCTTCAAACCTTGGCCTTGTAAATAAGTCCCTCTTAGGTTCATTTAGGATAAAAACAAATAATCATTTCATCCATCTCAAACATCAATCAAATCCCATCTCACAAACAACTCTTAGAATCTCAGAAAAATTCTTCATACTAGACTTTTGGAAAATCCTTTTAATCAAATCAAAATAAACTTGTTTGAATGGGTGTGTGTAGATGAATCCTTCTTCATACACTTGGTTAAATTATCACCTTGTGGACAAGTTGATTCCAAGACAACATCCAACCTCTTGGAGTTTATGAGTTCATTATCAAATCCAAATAAAATAAAATAAAATCCAATCCAAATAAAAAATACAAAAGTCCTAAAGTCTAATATTTCCTCCAAGGTTCCTAAAAGTTCAACACCCATATCATTCCCCCCTTTCATCTTTCATCTCATCATTGGTCCTAAATCCCTTAGAGGTCAACAAGGTCCAAACATAAGAAAAACATGGAATATAAACTTGCTCCATACATCATGAGTAATCCAAATCAACCAAACTTGCAAAACCTTACCATGCCAATTGATTATCAAAACTCACATTTATACAATCCATACATAGGATGATTATCTCCTACAAACATCAATGGTACAACAAATGCGAGTTTTCCCAATCTAAATTTTGGACCACCTTTCCCAATGGTAGATTTAAATCAAAGTCCAAACCTACAAATATATCAACCAAACAATCAATGCATGAGTCTTCAACAAAACAACATTATCCCACCAAATCCATACATGCCAAATGTGAATACACCAATTTTACCAAACATAAACATTTTAAATCCACACTTGGTAAAATTTGGGATAGATACGTTTGCAAATCACACCGATGTTGTTCAAAGTCCAAGAAATATGTTAATACCTCCATGTATTGATCCAAATCAAGGTAACACCATGCAAAATCAAAGTTATCTAAATCAAGGAAATGCGATTCCTAACCACAACAATGTTCAATTTCAATCTATCATGCCAAATCCAATCATCCCAAATCATAACACTGTCCAAAATCAATCACTACATCTCCAAAATCAATCACCACCAGGTCAATCTAAAGCACAAATCTCACAAGGTAACAAATGAAAATACACACCACTTGGGGAACAAATTGAATCGATCATGCAACAATTGGGAAACGAGAATCTCATCAAAATCCCCATCTATTAGAATTATTAAGAGCCCTTGGTAAAACCACTGTGGTATAACAAGAAACACCTTTGTGAGTATCACAAAATAAAGGGACACACAACATCAGATTGTGTTCGACTCAAAAATATCATCCAAGACCTGATTGATAAAAAAATAACTATTGGCAATCCATCAACCAATGTTCATGTTGAAAATGTCTCTACATCATCCAATGAGTTAGAGGACATATCTCAAGAATTTATTCCAAAGCTTGATCAACATCTCTCACCAAAGTCTAGCAATGGTCCTTTCTAAGACATGTTTGCAAATATTGAAGGAATCTTCAACTCAAAATTTGATCCAAGTCTACTCAAAGATCAAGAGGATATTAAGTCATTTCCCATGCCTAAAGAAGAAATCCAAGAACCCTTTATAAGTAATCCATCCTTTGAACTGACCCATGTCAAGAACTTGATCCAAAGCATGTTAAAAGCAATTCCCAAATCATTCAAGATCAAGAATTTATATCTCCAAGATACTACAATTATCTAATGGATACTCTCCTATCTATACAAGATGATCATATCCACATAGCACACACTCCTCCATCTACCCATGATATGCTTTCTTTGGATGCACACACAGATGATCTTCATTCAGAATAAGATTCCTTTACTCTTGACATTATTACACAAAAAGAGCAGGTTATTGATTCCTATAGTCAAATTGAGTTGTCAACATTAGGATCAGATATATCCCAAATTTAGACCGAGGACATCATGTATGAATATATCCAACATTATCCACTCAAAGAAACAAGTCAGAAAAAATAGGATATTCAAGAGTCAGCAGAGCAGCAAATTGAAATAATGTCATTTGCAGTGGTCATTTATCAAAGAATGCTTACTGAACAAGACATCTTAAAATAGGTAGAATCAAAGAACAAAAATGCTACTACATTCATATTGGGGGAAACTATGTCTTAAGCAAACATCAACATAGGGAGCACGAAGAATCCTTATGATGAAACTGATGCTAATACTACAACCAACCACATCACAAATCTTCATCCACCCATCATCCCATCCACAAATTAGGTCCAACATCAAAAGAAAAATTTGAATCAAAGCACAAAGAATGTTATCAAATCAAAAGAAGTTCAGAAGCATAATGGACAAATCAAATACACATGGATACCAAATAATATAAAGAAAGATTTACCCTATCAAACTCCATTAGTCAAAGAAACTATGGGGAAAAATAAAAAAAGGAAAAGTATCCATCAAATATGTCCACAAAGGAAAAAGCAGGCTTCTCAAGCAACATACAAAGTATATCAAGCAGTTGGTCCTAATTCCATACACACTTTTGTATCCACCCATCATTGGTCATCTTCCCAAGTTTGGACAGTCAAAGGTTCCAAACTATCAACCAATCCATCTTTTATCCCTAAACACACTCCATCCATGCTGATATCCAATTCTCACATTGACCATGTATTGGCAACAACCCTTCATCATAAGGATTCAAAAGACACTCTATTGCAATGTGCACACAGAGACAAAGTTAACTTCAGTATCAATAAAGCATATTAGGAATCTCAAAAGTTGCATTCAAGTGCACATATCTTGGCAAATAATTTTCTTCAAGCAAGATATTGATGACACATTATGATAGAAGCATCTACATCAACACCACTAGGTGGTTCAACATGAGCTTAAAAACTTTTAGAAAAATACAAAAAATAAAAAATATGAAAATCCAAAAAATTCAGAAAAAGAATTAAAAATAGTAAATATAAAAACCGTCCTCTAAAGTGAAAACCACTATGGTGGCACTTTGGATAGGTACCATGATGAAAACCTGGAAAATAGGTGTCATGTGTAGAATCGAGCATCTATGTGCACCAATTCAGGTGGAAGCATTTCATCCCATCCATAATAAATCCAACATTCCATCTATATTATCCATAATAAATCCATTCATCCACAAACCATTGATCCAATCCATTTTCATCCATCTTCCACATTATCTTGATTTTGATAAAGTTTGGTGCACATGTTACACTTGCTTATCGTAAACATCTTGACATAAGTCATTTTCATTGATCCTATCCTATCCCAACATTATCTGAGCCATGAAGCATTATCCAATGAAGCATTCCTCTATTCAAACACCTTATCTTATCACAAGATAATCCATATCCATCCATCCATACATCTATCCAAGCATCCACCTAGGGCATTCCATACATTGCTAGACACTAGGGGCAGATATTTACATCTTGCTTCAAGAATAAATCTTTGACATATATCCTCCAACTTATGTGGTGATCTGAACATTGGAAAATGTGAAATCAAATTGGTCAAGCATTTGTAATCCAAAATCCAAATCACTAGCCCATGACATGTTTTGACAAGAAGACGTTCCTTATCAAGCTTCATCTTTCATCTTTCATCAATCTAGATAGTCAACAACAGTCACATTTAATTTGCATGTCAACATCACATCAGATCATTTAAATAAATTTTGTTCCAAATCAAGCTTCAAAATCCTGATCAATCAAATCCAATCAATCTCTCATCATCTCAGGATATCCTTCCCAATCCTTGTGTTGCTTAACACTATCCTTGCATTGTTGTGTATCCTCAACAATGTTATCATTATCAATCCCTCATCATCTTGGGATATCCATCCTAATCCTTGTGTTTCTTAACACTATCCTTGCATTGTTGTGTATCCTCAACAATGTTATGATCATCAATCCATTAATTTGATCAATCAACCTTAGCTTGGTTTTCAAAAAAATCCCAAAACAGATCACTGATATCATTAGAAATATCCATATCCAAATTATCAAAATCATGTGAAAATATAAAAACATCCAAATCATATCAAAATCCAAAAACACTCATAAAAAATAGAAAACATAAAAAACATGGTAATCCAAACTACGTTGTCTATGAGATTAAACATAGGCAAGGCTAATATTTGATTAGCATCCGAGACACAAAATCCAAAAAATTCATAAAATCTTAGAAAACCCCAAAAACATTGGAAAATCAAAAATCAAAACATTTGAAAACTCTCAAAAATACCAAAAATAACCTCAAAACACAAAAAAATCCAAATATTTGAAAAAATCCATCTATCCCCATCTTGCTTTCACCCGCAATAAAAATCACTCATAAAAAATCAATCGTCATCCTCAACCTTTGGTGAAATAGTCGGAAACAAGTATAGCAGGTCAAAAGTGAAAACTTAAATGTCAAAGTCTCAAGTCTAGGTCAGTAAGTAAGCAAGTTGGTCATCTCTTTGTGTCAATAGCTTATCATCCAAGTAGTCCCAAATCAATCATCTGATAACATCATGTCCTAGGATGCATCCTTCCTACAATAGATATCAACATCAGGAATCATCGTAGTTTAGTCTTGGCTAGTGGTATGAAGAACATTAGCTTGTTTGTTTACTTTATCTTTGTCTTTTGACTTATCTTATTTGTGCTCATTTTGATGACCTCTCAATGATGTCCAAAAAAAAGGATTTAGAGAGAAAGGAATGGGGCATTGATCATTATATTTTGTTTGTTGTGCTTGTTGGACATTCTTGTAATATAACTTGGCGAATACTTGCTTTGTTAGGTGCATCCTAGCAAGGTCTATGTATGTCAGGTGTGAAAAATAATTCTCCTATCTATTTTTTGAGTCAAATTCGATTATACTAGGTGCAACACCATCCTATTTCTTTATACTTTGATGCATCGTACCTATGTGTGTTATCAAACATAAGGTAAATAGTCTTTTTAAAATACCAATCCTTGGTAAGCAAAGCATCATCATCATCATCATCGTCATCTCTAATAAAGTCTCATAGATCATGGGCTTGTTGGATCCTCTTGTCATCATTTCATATTTTTTTAATTCTTTTCTTTACTAGCATTTATGTCCAAGTATCAAGTGTGTGTAATATATCAAAGTATACATGAGGCTATCCATGGCCGGTGATTGTCTACATCATCAAATCTGTCTACATCAAATATTTGAGTTGAATTGATCTTGAACCTCTTTGTTAAGAGATCAACCCTCAAATTGAACCTCTTTGCCTGATCTCTCGAGGGGGCAGTATACCGGCATAATTCTTTCCCCTGGGGTAATAATGAGGCATCTAAAAAAATTAAAGAATTTTTTTAATTTTGATCTCGGCAAGGTTATTTTTTGAATCAACACAGCAAGTGCATTGCTTCAAAGAGGGGAAAAATGTAGACATGAAAAATTTATTGATTGATCTTATACACCTGATCCTAATTTTACTAACACTACTTCGTCCCGAATCATCTCCTTGCTGGTCATTTAATTAAATAATATTTATTTAATTAAATTCATTACATTTCATCTCTTAATTAAATAAATCATTTTTTATTTGATTAAGTCATTCTCTCCTATTAATTAAATAAATCATTGTATTTAATTAATCCTATAGTCCCCCTCTTAATTAAATAATTCACTTTATTTAATTAATATCTAAAGTCATTCTATTAAATTAAATAAATTAATCTTTATTTGATTTAATCTAACATCATCCTCTTTAATTAAATAAATCAGATATTTATTTAATTAAGTCTAAAATCATTATTCCTCTCATTTTGATTTATTTAAATCCTAAAATCTAAATCAAATGGTCAAATCAAGCTAATCTCCCTCTTAATTAATCAAATCCTGATTAATCTTAATCCTAATCCATCAAATCCATTAGCTTTTGCCACTTTCTCATGAAAATCATTTTAATTGATTTCTTAAATATCTATTTACTTTCAAAAAGGTATCAAGGATGGAACATTCCTTAAATTTGAAATATCCCTCCAAAAGGTCTTGTCCATCCAACAAGGGATTAATGGCCTCTTACATGTCCTTTTCTTGAGCCATGTGACATTAACTTCATTTTTCATCTCATCCGTCAAGCCATCTTTTGAATTTCAAATTTTCCCCTCTTTGCACATTCTCAAAAATGTTCTCCATCTCTCTTCAATGACATGTTGACAACTGGCGCTTTATCATTGGTTCATCTTTAGTCCCACATCCTCCATATCTTTCATTCTTCAATCCTTATCTCTTATAAATAGAGACCTTCTCTATTTGTTTGAGGAGCCACAATCAATGTAAAATCATTATGTTGATTTAGGAGGAGAATTGGAGCCAAAGTTATCATCTTCATATCAAGTTCATGCATTCTTCATCCATCATAGCTAGGTTATGCAGGATTTTCTCCAAGGAAGCATCTAATCTTCATCAAGTCATCGCAAAGCTTACAAGGGATTGGGAAAGGGCCATTTTCCACATCAAAATGACACAAATTCCCCATGGGATTGAGAGTTTGCATGCTTTAATAGGATTTAATATCTTTTCTTATTTTGTTCTTCATTTCATTTCTTATTTTGAGCATTGCAGATGAATTTCATAGGGAATTTTAGTTCTAACTTCCATATTGATCTAATATTGTGTTTGTTTAGGTCTAGGATCAGGGTTCACATAACTAATATCAAGATGGAGAATGAGTGTTTGGACATGGAAAACAATAACAAACATAGTAAATGACAAAGTATAAGAATGTGTGTCAATACATATAAAATATAGTCACCTATAAAAATAAGTGTCAATAAATAGAAATAATAGATCAAAATTAAACTCATCTTTACAAAAACATATTGCTTCTCGATGTATGATTACATTAAACCATTCCATCAAAATAAACCAAAACTAGATAATAATTTTCATTGCATATTATTAAATCCAATATATTTTCATTGCATATAATTAATTTCATATCTTGAATGGTCTAATAGTGGTTCAAAGATCCTTTTCACCACTTTTTAAAAGGTTTACTAGTGGAAATAAAAAATTTGGTGCCCAAAGGAAATCAGTTAATTATTGTTGACCTAAAAGTGAGATATATGAGTTGTATTAAATTACAATAGCATGGAATTGGTGACTCTTATGCAGGGGATCTCATTCCCATCAATGAGTTGACATTGGATTAAATTTAAGTACAAATTGATAACTTGTGCTTAATCCTTATCCCTGATGCTGACCTAACCTCACACCACGAGTTTGACAATGCAAGGAAACTCCCCTTAAAAAATCTCATTAGAAATAAGGCGTCCTCTAGGCTTATATGTGATAAAGACTTCAAAGAGAGCACGTGCAAATCGTTTCACACACAACCCACCTTTCCTACGCGGTGCAATTTATTACCTGTTATGCAAAGCCCTGGTGGGAAGGAGAGAAACCTTGCGCTTTCCTGCCTGTCATCAATCATATTATAACGATACACTGGTGATGAGATTTTCATGTGTAGCTCATCACTTGTATTATAAGTACACTGATAATATGTTATGCATGAAGTGGGGCCCTCTCGTCCATGCAAGGAAGGTGTGATCGTCCCGCAAAACCTGCAGTTTTGACCATTTTTATCAGTATAGAGTGTAGGCCTTTCTGTCTTATTCTGCCTGCATCTTTCATCAACTGGGAGAATTAAGAATCTCTCTTGGTTGCTTCTATTGACAGAGACTCATGACTGCATTAGCTGTTACCTCTGTGACCACACTTTTATCTTTTAACCAGGAGAGGGAATATATCAATCAACCTGAAAGTGCTTAGTTACCTGCATTTGGTAATAGCATTTGATGGGCTTTTTGTTTCAAAACAGCTGTGATAAGGAAATGTAAGGCCCATAACAGAGTGTAAGTGGGGGTAGTTACTGATATGGCAGAAGATCAAATGCATTACATCAGATAAGGATCAGAAACAAAACTGTAAATTGAAATATCAGGCAGCAATATTCTCTAATCTATGGCTGTAATCAACCGTGTGGTCACTTGGGTGAAGTCTTGATTAACTGGTGGGATACGCGTTGAATATAATTAATGTAGTTCTCCTGATATAAGTTGATGTTGCCCATTTCTGAAACAGTAACGAACCAACATATGTAGGTGGTTATAAAATGAAAAGAGAATAAGATGGTAACTTTCTCAACAGTGAACAGTCGGTGAGTTACTGATTTTAATTTTAAGCAGTTGGCAATTTGTCATTAAAAATTTCGTTGAAATGAAATTGACATGATTTTAAATAATTCTATAAACGTATCTAAGGGAAAGTGGGTAAGTCTCTCTAGTTACAAAACATGAGTTTAAGTACAGGCTATTTACCTGAAATGGCACTTGTTAAGTATAAACAATCGTAACTAAAGTCAGCGAGAGAAATATAGGTATTAAAAGTGGCTTTTAGTTTATCTATAAAGTTGAATTGTAGGTTATGTTTTGGTGAGTGTAAAGGCGCAAGATTTTTAGAGACGAGGTTAAAATTGTGTTAGGTGAATCTGGGAGAATAGGTGTCTCTTGAATTTTGCGTTGAAGTCAAATAAGGTGATTTAAAATGTGTTTCACATGATTTTTGACAAAATGGATGGCCCTCAAATTTTGGTTTTAAGTAAATAAGATGATTCAAATTGTGATCCACGTGAATTTGAGAAGCTGAATACCTCTTAAACTTTGATTCTAAGATGAAGGAGGTGCTACATATTGTATCCCAAACAAACTCCACTGAATGGATACAAGTTTGACCTTTGCTCTATGTTGAACTATATGATCAAATGATTCTTAGGGCTAATTTGGTGGAATGAAAAACTCTCAAACATTGGCTATTCATCAAAGGAGATGAGAAAATATGGTGGATTGTATAATCTAAAACATTGATGTTAAGCTAAAAAATGTGACAAAATGTGGTGGAATAGATACCCTTTGACCTTACCTTTAAGTTTAAAGATGTGAGCAAATCTGGTTGAATGGGTACCCTTTAGACCTTGATTCTAATTAGAAGAGTCAACAAATCATGAGCCAAAAGATGGAAAATTTTAGCTAAATGGATATCCCTTAGACCTTGGCTTAAGTCAAAAGAGGCGATATGGAAGAGGGTCTAGTACTCATGCACCCTAACTTTACACCTCTTAAACTCTTAAATGATAAGCAAAACTTCTACAAATTTCAATGCATCTCCATGGATAAATTAAGAGATAAAAGTTATAATTGTTTGTAGTTTAAGATATAAAAAATATAACAACATCAATGATATTTTTACTAAGTCATCTAATAACACCTAAAAAATTATAAAATATGTACATCAAATCCTACATTATAACAAACTTTATATATCATTGTATAAATTTTTTTTTCTTTAAAATAATTTATATAAATACTTTTCTATTCTTTTTAAATTAAACATACCAAGAATGAAACTACCATAATATATAACAATTATTAGACCCCACAACTATTAGATCACTATCCCCAATAAACTAGAAAACCAAATTATAAAATTGTTTCGAGTCCTCCAATTAAATCGAGCACAGGTGGGTCCTTAGAAGAAAGGACGAGGCAATACAATATGTTGACTGCATCATCAACCCATGAATTCCAATAATAAATCCACAAGCCCTGTCAGAGGCTGTCGCTCATTCGATTCTTGCCTTCCCTCTACACATTTTCTTCGCTGCCCCTTCAGAATGACATAAACGATTCCATTTCTTGCAGGATTCTCTGCATGCTTACGGTCTCTGAGATCGTTTAAAATTAAACAAACATAAAACAAGGCCCACTTCGTGTGATTAGGGGAATGAAAAGAGTTTATAAGTCTGTGAGAAGGTCACCCATTGTATAAGATCTAACAAAGTCCATGGAGCCAAGTACCCAGAAGCAATTGCGCAGGTCTAACACAGTGTTGGGCACGAGCAGTTCTTCTCACGTAATCTCCAAATTCAACGCTGCCTCGTGTGGAACTCCTCCAACGATGGAGAACAACAAAATGGTCGCCCCAACAATACGAATTGTGCACATTTTCCCACCAAAAATCATCAAAACTGATCCGGCCAATTTCCGTGCCATTGTCCAGAAGCTCACCGGAAGACATTCACACCCATCATCCAAAAGGCCGAAGAAGAAGCTGAGAAATCCTGCAATGAACCCTCCCGAGTCTTCATCTCATCGTCCAATGGCGCAGACTGAAGATCATAATTTTTGTTCAAAGCAGGCCTGGAAAAGCGACTATCCATGGTACCAGAACCCAGTTGCAGAAATCAAGACAGAATCTTTTCAGGGCGAGGGAATAAATCTCTGTGATAATTTTGCAGGATTTTTTGGCGGGTTTTCAGAGCTTGATATCTTCGCCACACTCACGGATTCGGGTTCAATGCTCCCAGAAATACCCACAATTGGTCCTCATGCTGTTCAGTCGACAGATCATCGAAGTGGGATTTTCATGCCATTAGAGAGTGGTGGATTTAATCATTTTTCTTAGCAATTGCCCTTCCAGTAGCTCTTAATGTCTTCCTTCTACATGCTTAGCAGAACTTTTGCAGAAATCTCCCTAGAAGTAAGTGCTACTCACCAGAAGTTCTTGTACAGTGTTTGCTGTATATATTTTTCCTTATGCTGTGTTTTGCAGTTATGAATGTCTTCAAAATTATTAGAGAAACCAGTGTTCTTTCAGAGGAAGTCAGCATTGCCGAGCTGAGATGGGCTTCATTTTCTATTAGCACAGCTTTATGTGATCAAAACACTTATTACCATTGTCCTAGCACATAATTTTCCATTTTTTTTCCCCTTAAAAGTGCATGTACTGCAATGTTTAAGATGTTTTATTTTCTATTTAGTTATAAAATATTTATTAATCAGTAAACTAATTTTATCTACTGCTGAATTCCTTTTATCTGAAAACCTGATGTAAAAAATAAAAATGATAGTATTCTCACATAAATTTTCATTGTTAAAAAATATTTGAAATAGAAAATGGCTTCTATCCAGTTCTCAGTGTTGGTAATTGGATAAAGCAAAGTTTTTTTCTAACCAAATTCCAGTCAAGTGAAACATAAACCAGACAAAGCATGTAATCTGGTAAAAAATTCAGGTTCCTAAAAAGTATTGTACAATTGTAAAACTAAACAATCCTTTTGCTTCTTAGTTTTATTGTTAGATCTGGTTGGTTTTTCTGAATAAAAAGATCATATCAAACACTCATTATGGTGGGTATTGGAGTGCCTCTACAATATTAGCCATTTCTATGTTTCAAAAATTGATATTGTTGGAGACAGTGTAACAAAAATTACATAATATTATGATGGATTATTATTTATTTATTCTGCTCCAAGTTTAATGTTAAATATATTTTTTTCATTAGGCAGTTTAGGATGACTAATTTGATATCTATGAGTGGTTTATAATTGATATAATAGTTATAATAAAAGTCATTTTATACATTTAAAGTTGAGAGAAAGATGAAGTGTTTGAAGATGATAAAATAAAAATATTTAATTTTCTAATTTTGGTTGTTCATGTAGATGATATTTGTATGATATTAATGTAGATGATACTTGTAACGTATTATATTAACTTATTATTTATAACTATTAAATATATAAAGGAAGAAAACTTTTCTTAAGCATGGTTTAGGATAACTCAATGAAATGTACAGAAATAACTATAATTAAGCCTAGATAAACTAAGACAAAAAATTGCAAATTAGAATAGTTAAATGCAATATAAAGAGAAACAATTGTACTTAGCTATATAATTGAAGAAAAAATGACTCAAATGAATGTTCTAGAGTCTAATTTGTCTAGATATTATAAATAATAGATGATAGTCTAATATTGTCTTCAACATCAAAATATTCTCTCCAATTAATGCAAGGTCAAATCAAGGGATAATTGACAAATCTCCAACTACGAATCTATCATATACTTGTGAAATTATACTATGAAACCTATATAATTTTTGTTCTTCACTCTTGCTAATGCACCCTTGTATCTTCTACCTTTTCTAACATTTATAGACTAGTAGGATATTATAAATACCTTGGTAGGGTTATTATTATCTAATAAGGTAGCGCATTATCCTAGTGTAACCCTTAGCAATATGTGTATAAAATTGAAGGAAACAATCTTCAATCATCCATATGCTCCTAGGAAAGCTCATTTGCATCTAGAATCCTTTTATTTCTCCAACTAATGTGTGTAATTTGAATGATATGCAACTATAACATTGAAACCATGGATTTCTAAAATGAGTGCATTGACTACCCCTAAATATTTTGACATAAAAATAATTTTTTAAAATTTGAATCTAGCTAGTCTTTGGATTTTATTTTATTTTTACTAGAATTAGTTAAATTTGATTTATGTTTTAGATAGGGGGAGTAAAAATTTGTGACCACAAAGTTGTCTTTGTGACCATAAAATTGTCCTAGGAAATGAATTTGAGCCAAATCAAAGTGGATAACAAGTGTAGAAATATGTGTGTGCATAGGTGTAATTAATAACAAAATAGTGTAAATGTATATAAACTTGTAAACATATGGATGGGACTAAGTGAAAAATATTTAATAATGTGTGTACAATGGATAGGTATAACATAGGGTAAGGAACTTGACTTTAGACAAAATTATGGCATTTATCAATATGCCTATATAACAAGGCATTATACTCAAAAGGGACCTAAAAATAAATGAGAAATGGTATGAGCATACACAATTTTCCATTGTATTTTGTCACCACATTGAGGTGTATGTGAAGCCTAACATAATCATGCATATCAAAGTATACTTATCACTCACAACTGTGAATTTGTAAAGTAAAATTTAGACATCATAGGATATCATGAGAGGTTCATATAAACTACAATGGCCCTAATAGGTTCTAATATGTAGGTTTATCATGTATATAGTACTCTATACAAGAACAAAAAATTAGTCACTATTTAGACCTATTACTATTTACAAAGATATACATAAGAGCATTAGTGATATGAAATACCTAAAAAATTATTAGGATTAGGGTGTCTCAACCTTAGAGTCCTAGCATTTAAATTATTATTTGATGTATTTATTTATTTATAATGTTAATTATGCCTACCAAATATGTAGTCACTTTGTGGGACCTATTGGTGATGTGGCATATGACAGGCTATTGTAAGGTCCTAACACTTTAGTTAGAAATATATCAGTTATGTCAACCAGATAGTGGTCAAAGGCTATATGTAATAGGGAATTTCTTGGCCATCTCTCTTAGATTTTTTGAATGCTTAAAATGGTTGTAAACAAAATTTAAACTAGAAATCCACTAAACTAGAAAGCATTCAAATTCTTATTCTAGAAAGCTTGTGAATTACATAGGAATTAATACTTATAGTTAACTATAAAATTTAAATAGAATCTAGTAACAGCTAATGACTAACTATTGACAGAAAGTAAACTTGACAACTTCTAACTAACAACAAGAGTAGGTGCTCTGAAATTTCTAAATAAACATAACTTAAAAGATTGCAAACTTAAAACTACGACCTATAGCAGTGCATAACATAGCTCGACACAAAATAACATTCATCCAAATTTAACATGTAAAAAATGAAAGTAATAGTATTAAAAAAAGAAATACTTATCTACTCTATGAGATCCCTCGAGTGGCCATCTCTCTAGTGTGCCTACGCTTGACTAAGATCACATGTACTTTCACATCTTCGAAATGATCCATTAATGATAATTCCATTACATAGAACTGTTGACTTAGAACAGGATTGATAATATTTATTTATTTATATCATCAAAGTGTAACATAGAGACATGGATAAATAGTATTCAAATCACATCATAACAACATAACAATAACCTCTTTTCTTGGAAGTTATACATATTTATACTACTTAAAAAACCCAAAATTTTAGATGGTGGTAGATCACCATTGAAAACGTCTTTTAATAGAATTACAACTAACTAACTTAATAGATGTTCATGACATGAAAATATAATAACAGCTCAGAGTGGAGCCATAAAAGTCTTAAACAAAAAGTTTAATAGAAAGCTTTAAAGGAGATGGTTGCACTTTGCAAGCCTAAATTTTTGGTGCCTAAACTTTTGGCACCTTAACTTCAACTGCTTGAAGTCCACTCAAAATCCACTTCATTCTTTGGTCGTCCAAAAGTCCTTTACAATGACTTGAAATCTATACCATTAAATCAACAACAGTTAGCTAGTTTCAATCCATCTAAGAAATAAAGATTTATAAATCTTTTCACAAAAAGTAGACAATTATTGATCCTAAAAATAAACAATTGGCAAGGCTAAAGTGATTAGTAAGAACAACGAAGGGTATTTAGCTTATTATAATTATGAGGTTATTTATACCTCGTCAACATCCTACATGGCAAATAACATGTAATTATTGTAAGCTGAATTTGTAGAGGTAGGTGTCCACTTTGGAGGACCTAGATTTTAGGCTAGATTGGTGGCATTTTTCATAAGTTTCTATGTCATGCACTATGAAAAACTATGACACTTGCTATGATATTCTATGATAGCCATAAGAGTCAACTATGACAACTACTGAATTGGAACTAGTGAGGAATTTGTAGCCAGTAGTCTTGCATGTGGTAGGAGTATTGCATGTTGAAAATAATCTCTTGCATGTATCCTCACACAAATTTTTCATATTGAGAAGATTGATTTTGATGTAAAGGAGTTTATTATAGAAGGCTTGCATGTTAAGGAATTATGATAGTTATACAAGTAAGTGAAGTTGGAAACCCTGCATGTTCTCCAACTTAGTTTGGATGCATGCAATAATTTTGGAGATAACTCATGGCATTCTTGGGTCCCCAAGTTGCTCTCCTCTAAATTAGTGATTCCTTAGTACATTTTCAAATGACAGGTTGAAGATTAGTTACATGTTACATTATTAGAATTTATCTAGATTCTCGTTGTAGTGTGAAGAATCCTAAGCATTGCTCTAAGACTATATTGTAACTATTCTTAGTTGTTGATCTAATACATTTTAACTATGTGATTTGAAGTGTGGGTTTTTTCGAAAGGGTTTTCCCCACTTAAACATTATGTTAAGGTTTGCATTATCTTTATGTTTTTTACATTAGATAAATTTCTCGAAGTATGAGGAGTATAATGGTGGGGAGGTTTATTTGGGTGATGACTCTCACCTAAAGATTGTTGGTCATGGAAGAGACAAAATTAGATTCTTTGATTGAAGAGTAAAGGGAAATAATGGTGTCCTGCATATCTTAGGTTTGGCACAAAACCTTCTTTTTGTGACTAAACTGAATGATGTAGGAGTGAAAGTTATTTTCTTGATTGGAGGATGTAAGATGATTACAAGAGATATGGTCTTGGCTAAGGGTGTTTCGAATTAGCACCTTGTACAAGCTAGATGCATACATAGTTCAATGCAATAGTTCTTTTGATACACAAAATAAGTGACCTTTGGAATCTTCATCCTCACTATCAAATTTAGAAAGAAAGTAGCCTGTAGCAACTAAATATGATGGTCATTCATTTTGAATGCCTAAGGGTGATCATTCTTTGAAGATGAAGCTTCTTATAGGGAAGACAATGTTATGGCACCAACCACTTGGTCCATCGGTGAGAAGGGTCTTAGAGCCCTAAAAAATAAGAGCTTTATTGAAGGCCTTGATGATTGTAATCTCAAGTTTGACTTTTGTGAACATTATATTTATGAAAAACAACACTATGCTTTTCTTACTCTAGTTCTCATAAGTCTTTTGGGGTTTTAGACTATGTTCATGCAGATTTGTTTGGTCCTGTGAATGCTCCTTCATTGTCAAAATCTATATATTTTATTTCTTTCATAGATGATTATAGTAGAAGGATGTATTCATTTATTTTCGTAGGAGTAAATTTGAATCCTTTAGTTTATTTAAGGAGTTTAAAGCCTTGGTAGGAAATCATACTAGTAGAAATATTAAATATTTGAGAAGTAACAATGGAGGTGAGTTTGTCAGAAGAGTATGATTTTTTTGGTAAAGAGCATGAGATCAAGAGACATAAGACAACTCCATACAACCACAAAAAAATGGATTTGTAGAGAGAATGAATAGGATGTTGATGGAGAGGTGTAGGAATATGTTGAGTGGTGCTAGCCTTGAGTAAATTTTTTTGGCTAAAGTGGTAGCCACCCCATGTTATCTATTCAATAGATCTCCTCCATTGATGCTTGTTAAAAAGACACCCATGTGAATGCATGGTCTATTAAAAATCCTTCATTAAGACATCATAGAGTGTTTGGTGAAGCTTACACTCATGTTTCAATTGAGAAGAGGTCTAAGTTAGAGAACAAGGAAGTTAAATGTATCTTCATTGGCTATGGTGTTAGTGTGAAAGGGGTACAAGCTTTGGGATCTGGAGGCTCAAAAGGTTCTTTATAGAAGAAGTGTACTTTTCATAGAGATGAAACCTCCCACTGTTGAGATACAACTAGAAAAAGAAGAGAAACAAAAAAAGGAGGTAGTTTAGATCCCACCTACTTTGATGAAAGGTAAACTATGTGCTCCTGCAGAACCTAATGATGAGGAGAGCTTGAGTATCTTTGAAATTTTGAAAGAGGAAGAGGAAGAGCCTCGACCTTAAGAATTGAGGAGGTCTACATGTGTTAGAAAGCAACCAAAAAGGTTTGGTTATTCATTCTTAGATTCTAGTTGCATTTTTTCTTTGATTGCTAACAATGATGATCCTAAGAATATTAGAGAGGCTATGGGTATGAGTGATGTAGATTCCTAGATGAAAGCCATGGATGAACAGATGACTAAATTGAATAAAAAATAGACTTGGGATTTGGTGCCTTTTCCTATTGGACATACCTATTGGTTGTTAATGGGTGTTCAAGAAGAAGTGGGGTTATAGTGGTAGTGTTGAGAAGCATAAGGCATTGGTCACTAAGGGGTATTCTTAAGTGGAGGGAATTGACTATGGTGAGATATTCTCTCTTGTTGTGAAGCTGACATCTATTTAGTTCCTATTATCTCTTGCAATAGTGTATGATTGAGTAGTGGAATAGATGGATGTGAAGAAAAAATTCCTTCATGGTGACTTGGAGGAAGGGATTTACATGACACAACTAGAGTACCTCATTGTTAAAGGTAAAGAAAACTAGGTTTACAAACTAAAAATGTCTTGATATGGTTTGAAAAAGTTTTCTCGAATGTTGTACTAGAAGTTTGATACCTATGTGTTGCCATTGGGATTTATGAGATCTAAATCTTACCATTGTGTGTTTTTAAAAATTGATAATGGTTACATTCTCATTATTATTTTATACATAGATGATATATTATTTATTGGGAATGGTAAAATCATGATTGTAGATCTAAAGTCTCAATCATTGGCATAGTTTGAGATGAAAGATCTAGGTGTAGCTAGGTATATTCTGGGGATCGAAATCAAGAGAGACAAAGCTAATAGAAAGCTTTGGTTAAGTTAGATCAAGTATGTGAACTTAGTGTTGGAGAGATTCAATATGGAAAATCATAGACAATTAGTTGTTCTTCTAATGCAAGGGGTGATGCTTTCTATGAATAATTGTCCAAAATATCGTATTGAGATGGAAGTACCTTATCTGAGTGCTATCATTAGTTTAATGTATGTTATGGTTTGTACATGGCTAGACATTGTCATAGAAGTGGGATTCCTTAGTCAATTTATGGCTAATACTAGATGGGTACACTAGGATTTAGTTAAGAGAGTGTTTAGGTACTTATGAGGTACTTCTAATTATGCCCTATGTTTTCATGGTTATACTATTGGACCCAAACATTCATTGAGTATTCATGGATATGTGGATTTGGGTTGGGTAGGTGACATTGAAAGTAGAAGTTCCACCGATTGTTACTCTTCATGATATTTGGTGGTGCTATTAGCTGGATGAGCAAGAAACATGCTATAGTCACATTGTCCATGAAAGCAGTAGAGCACGTGGAAGCTACTCATTATTGTAAGGAATCCATTTGGCTTAAGAGATTATGTTCAAATATTGGTTTAGATGCAAGCTGGATCACTATCAATTGCAATAGTTCGAGTTCCATTTGTTTAGCAAAGAATCCTACCTTCCATGCCAGAAAAAATCATATTGATGTTTAGTATAGTTTTGTTCATGATATGGTATAAGATGCAAAGGTGAACATGTAGAAGGTTGACACTTTGGTAAATGTTGTAGATGCACTAAAAAAATTAGTGAGCATAACGAAGTCCAAATGGTGTTCTATTTCCATAGGCCTTAGGGCCTTGAGTAGTTTATTTCATATGAATCTTGCAGGTCTTTGATAAGGAGGATTTTTGGATTAGGGTGTCTCAACCTTAGAGTCCTAGCATTTAAATTGTTATTATTTGATGTATTTATTTATTTAATAATTTTAATTATTCCTACCAAATTTTTAGTCACATTTTGGGACCTGTCGGTGATGTAGCATCCTACATGGCAAGTGACATGTAATTGTTGCAAGGTACATTTGTGAAGGTAGGCATCCACTTTGGAGGACCTAGGTTTTAGGCTAGCTTGGTGGTATTTTTCATAAGTTTCTATTTCATGCACTATGATAGACTATGACACTTGCTATGATAGTTTATGACAACCATAACAGTTAACTATGACAAGTACCAAATTTTCACTAGTGAGGAATTGGCAGTTGGCAGTCTTGCATGTGGTAGGTTTCTTGCATTATGAAGATAATCTCTTGCTTGTATATTCATTCCTTGCATGTTGAAAGGACTAATTTTGATGCATAGAAATTTATGATAGAAGGCTTGCATGTTAAGGAATTATGATAGTTACATAAGCAGGTGAAGTTGGATGCTCTACATGTTCTCCAACATACTTTGCATGCATGCAATGATTTTGGAGACGTCACATGGTAGTCTTTGATGCCCAAGTTTCTCTTCTATAAATTGGTGATTCCTTAGTGTAGTTTTCAGATGATATGTTGAAGTTTGGTTACATGTTATTAGGCTACCAGATTTTATCTAGATTCTCCTTATAGTGTGAAGACTCTTGAGAATTGCTTTGAGACTGTATTAGAACTATTCTTAGTTGTTGATAATACATTTGAGCTATGTGAATTGGAGTGAGGGTTTTTCCTGAAAGGGTTTTCCCACGTAAGCACTATGTTATGGTTTGTATTGTCTTTATATTGTTTATGTTTTGAATGTGCATTTGTAGGTACCTATAGTAGTACAAGGTGTCACTACAATAAAACATGCAATTAGTGCCTAAAATAGCATCAGAATTTAGTATATTTGAGTTCATGAATTGGGAACTTCTACTGGCGAAAAAATCAGCACAAAATGGTCTATTCACTTCGGCGCCGGATTTAGAGCCATATTTAGTGTCGGGTTTAGTGCCAAATTTTGTTGCTTCCAATTTGGCTTCTAATTTTTCTTCTGGTTTTGCTTCTTGTGTTGCTTCTACGTTTGCTTCCAGTTTTTCTTCTAGTTTTGCTTCCAGGTTTTCCTCTGGTTTTGCTTCCAAATTTTCTTCAGGTTTTGCTTCTAGATTTTCTTCTATTTTTGCTTCCAATTTTTCTTCCAATTTTGCTTCTAATTTTACTTCCATTTTTGTGCCTTTTGTTGCTTCTAACATGGCTTCTATTATTGCATTTTTTATTGCTTCTAAAATTGCTCCCATTATTACTTCTCTGTTTGCTACCTGAATTGCTTCTATTTTTGCTTCCTAGATAACACCAAGTTTTTCTTCCAAGATTGCTTTTGGTTTGCTTCTAGTTTGGCTTCCATTGTTGCTTCCTTTTTTCTTCTAAAAATGCTTATTGTTTTGATTCCATTTATTAATTTAATATGTTTTATTTCAATTTAATTAGTTAAAAATATGATGCCTTTTAAATAACTCATATGATTATAGAGTAAGTAAATTAAATAATATGTTTTATTTCAATTTAATTAATTAAATATATCATGCTTCTTAAATAACTCATATGATTATAGAGTAAGTAATTTAATTATTTAGCTCATATGATTAAATAACAAGATAATTATTATAACATGATCATCATTTATAATTAAAACAAGTGAGACAAATATCTATATAAGTAGATCAAAACAAATGATTAAAAAAAGTGAGTCAAATATACCACTAGATTAATAACATGTCAAAATGATACATGTCCAACAGTCGACATAAGTCAAAATGACACATGTACAAATGATATAAGTAAAAATGATAAAATATATAACTCAAATTGATACATGTCCAAATGACATTTCTCAAAATGATACATTTCAAAATGATACAACTAATAATATGGTATTGCAGGCTATGAAAATGATACATATGATAGTAACCATGAAGAGAGGCATCATAACATTATATCAACAATGATCCATGATGTAGTCTATATGATCATGAATGTCACTGGCTACAACCAACAACTGCCTCATCATCATCATCATCATCATCACCATTGTAATCATCATCATCATCATCATCATCATCATCATCATCATCACCATCATCATCAGCCTCGGTGTCTTTTGTATATGTGTCATCATCATCTTCTGCCATGTGATGTGTACTAGAACCAACATATTCTTTATCTATATATCATGAGGATCATCTTGATCTACTGGAAGACCCATGTTCTGCAAAAAAGAACATTTAAAATGAAAAGTTATTATTTATTTCATGCAATGATTTTTTTTGGTTATATATCTAATATTACATGTGAAATGAAACCATAATCATATTACATCATATCAAAGTGCACATACCATAATAAAATTTCATAAAAGTTACAACTAATATGTCATTCCAATGATGTAAAACATGTAACAATTCTACTTAGTAAAATATGCCAGCATTTGGTGGAAGAGGAAGAAAGATGACTGGAACTCTGGAGGTCCACCATAATGGATTTCATTTTTAGAGAGAAAAAACCATCATTCATCTCTTCTTCATCATAAAAAACATTTCAATTACATTAGTAATAAAAAATCAGCTAAAAGGGGAAAAAATGAGACCTAAGGTAGGCATGCTTTATCATGGAAAATGTCATCCAAACCTCCACCTAAATCTCAAAATTGAGAGTTAATTATCATATCTAAACTCAAGAAAGAATATATGTCAGTGAAAAAGGAAAAATCTCCTAAAAAGAAAGAAAATCGACTTTGTAAAACCCTAATTTTGGAAGCTTCTAAAAGCTTGTTAAAAGGGGTTGGGATGGGGGTTACAGTATGATGAAAAATGCAATTATTTGCAAGATTGTAATAGGTTTTGCACTGGATAATAAAAGTATTGGATAGCTACGGTTTGGTGGATGTAGCCCAGATTGGGTGAACCACGTTAAATTCTTTGTGTTATAATTTATTTTGTGTATATTTTAGTTTCTCTGTTTATTATTTAAATTTGCATTTAATTGTTAGATATCTGCCATCTCTAACCCTAACAAGTGGTATCAGAGTGAGTTGTGTTTCGATTATCGTCTATAGGAAAGTCTCACGGTTGAGTGGGAGCAATGGCAGACGAGGGTAAGAAGGTTGAGAAGTTTAACGGGCAGAACTATCAGTTATGGAGGATGCAGATGGAGGAATATCTCTATCAGAAGGATTTATGGTAGCCATTGGAAGGGAAAGCCAAGAAACCTGCAGCAATGTCAGATGAGGACTGGGAGATCTTGGATAGAAAGGCTCTTGGCAGTGTTAATCTATGCCTTGCACAATCGGTGGCATTTAATATTACAACAGCAAAGACAACTCAAGATTTAATAGAAACCTTGGCGAAGTTATATGAAAAGCCTTCTGCTTTGAATAAGGTATTTCTTATGAAGCATTTATTTAATATGAAAATGGTACAAGGTGGATCAGTTACAGATCATTTGAATGAGTTTAATACAGTCACCAGTCAATTAACTTCTGTAAAAGTAAACTTTGATGAATAAGTTAGGGCTCTTTTGATTCTGTGTTCTTTGCCTGAAAGCTGGAATAGCTTGGTAATGGCTATTAGCAATTCTGTTTCTGGTTCGAATACATTGAAGTTTGATGATGTTGTTGGTGTTATTTTGAGTGAGGAAATTTGTAGGAAAAGCTCAAAGTGGAACATCCACATCAGGCAGTGTTTTGAAATCAGCGGGGCAGAACAAGAGAGAAATAATCTAGAAATCATGGGAAGTCATGAGGAAAATCAAAGGACAAAGGTCCCAATCTAGAGACAAGAGGGATTGTTGGTACTGTGGTAAGCCGGGTCATTTGAAGAAAGATTGTTGGTCTCAGAAAAATAAAGATGGAGACAAAAAGGAAGGAAGCAAAGAGGCAAATGTGGTAAGTAATAAATCTGATGAGGATGCTTTGATTCTTTCCCTTGATAATGCTGATGATTCTTGGGTGTTAGATTCAGGGGCTTCATTTCATGCTACCCCCCATAGAAGTTATTTTCTTGATTATGTCCAAAGGGATTTTGGGCTGGTTTATTTAGGAGATAACGAACCCTATCAGATTGTTGGAAAGGGAAGAATCAAGATTAAGTTGTAGAATGGGAATCATTGGCTACTCGGAGGTAATTCATGTTCCAAAGTTAAGCAAAAATTTAATTTCAGCAGGCAACTAGATGATGAAGGTTGTGTTGTTACATTTAGTGATAAAAATTGGAAGGTCACAAAGGGTGCCTTAGTAGTAGCAAAAGGTGTGAAAGTAGGCTTATATCTTTTACAGGTCATACTGTTCCTTCTACTTTAATTGTTATGGAAAAGGGTCAATGTTAGGAACAGTTGTTGTAGTTAAGCAGGTAGAAGATCATACAGTTGCTGTGGACTCTGAATCAACACTGTGGCATAATAGACTTGGGCATATGAGTGCAAAAGGTATGAAAGTACTTCATTCAAATAATGTTTTACCAGGTCTAAAATGTGTTAATATGGATTTCTCTGAAAGTTGTGTGTATGGAAAACAAAAGAGAGTTAGTTTTCTCAAGGATGGGAAGCAAAAGAAAGATGAGAAATTGGAGCTTGTGCATACAGATGTATGGCGACCAGCTCAGGTATCTTCTCTAGGTGGCTTTCTGTATTATGTTATATTCATTGATGATGCAACTAGGAAGGTATGGATTTATTTTCTTCGGTAGAAATTTGATGTATTTGAAACTTTTACAAAATGGAGAAGCTTGGTTGAGAATGAGATGGGTAAAAAGATAAAATGTCTCAGATCTGATAATGGTGGTGAGTATTGCAGTAAAGAGTTTGAAGATTATTATTCCTCTAATGGTATTCGTAGGCAGAAAATGGTTCCAAGGACTCCACAAGAAAATGGAGTGGCTGAGCGCATGAATAGAACAATAATGGAGCGTGCACGGACTATGAGATTGCATGTTGGGTTGCCTTTAAAAATGTGGGCAGAGGCTATAAACACTGTTGTTTATTTAATCAATAGAGGTCCCTCTAATCCTTTGTGTTGTGGTATTCCAGAGGAAGCATGGAAGGGTAAGAAGGTGAGTTATTCTTTTCTCAAAACCTTCGGTTGTGAAGCATTTGCACATGTAGATTCTGAAAATAGAACCAAGCTTGATGCAAAATCAAAGAAATGTGTATTTGTTGGATATGGCATTGATGAATTTGGTTATAGGCTTTGGGATTTTGAAAATCAGAAAATTGTGAGAAGCAGGGATGTCATATTCAATGAAAAAGTGTTGTACAAAGATCTGTTGCTGCAACATGAGAAGAAAGAAAATGATTATGTAGTGTTGGATGATATTCCCAACAATAATGTTTCAGTGGTTCCTCATGCTAGGCAACAACAGCAGCAACAAATACCACAAACTATGTTAGATGATCTTCAAGGATAAGTAGACCTCCAGAACGATTCTCTCCCTGTTTGTATACTATTTTGTTAACTAATGCTGGTGAACTAGAATATTATGATGAAGCTATGCAGGTGGATACCAAGGTTCAGTGGGAGCATGGAATGAAAGAAGAAATGGACTCCTTGCTGGAAAATCAGACTTGGGATTTATGCAAGTTGCCTGCAGGTAAAAAGGTTTTACCAAACAAATGGATTTATAGGCTGAAAGAGGGGGATGGAGGTAATAAAAGATTTAAAGCCAGATTAGTTGTAAAGGGATTTGCACAAAAAAATGGTATTGATTTTGATGAGATTTTTTCTCTTGTTGTTAAAATGACTTCTATTCGTATTGTTTTAAGTATTGTGGCTGCTGAAGATTTGCATTTAGAACAGCTTGATGTTAAAACAACCTTTCTCCATGGTGATTTGGAAGAGGAAATATATATGGAACAACCACCAGGATTTGAGGTCAAAGGTAAGGAGAAACTAGTGTGTAGATTGAAGAAAAGTTTATATGGCTTGAAGCAAGCATCTCGACAATGGTATTTGAAATTTGATAGTTTTATGGCTGAGCAAGGCTACACAGGTGTAATTCTGACCATTGTGTTTATTTTAAGAGGTTGGATAATGACAGCTACATTATTTTATGCTTATATTTTGATGACATGCTTGTAGCTGGGTCTAACATGAATCACATAAGTGAGCTAAAACAACAGTTAGCAAAATATTTTGCTATGAAGGATTTGGGTGTAACAAAGCAAATCCTTGGTATGAAAATTGTTTTTATCTCAGGCTAATTATGTTGAAAAGGTGTTGCGGAGATTTATATGGAGAATGCAAAAGCTGTTAGCACACCTTTGCCTAGTCATGTTAAATTGACTAAGGATATGTGTCCAAAGACACAAGAGGAGGAAGAAAAAATGTCCAAGGTACCATATGCTTCAGCTGTAGGCAGTTTAATGTACGCCATGGTATGCACGAGATTGGATATTGCACATGCCGTAGAAGTTGTTAGTAGGTATTTGAGTCATCCTGGAGTTGAGCATTGGAATGCAGTAAAATGGATTTTTAGGCATTTGAGAGGTACATCCAATAAGTGTTTATGTTTTGGGGGCTCTAATACTGATTTAAAAGGCTATGTTGACTCAGATTTGGCAGGGGATATAGATACCAGGTGAAGTACCACAGGTTATGTATTTACAGTTGGTGGGACAGCAGTGAGTTGGATTTCTCGATTGCAAAAGGTGGTTGCTTTATCCACCATAGAGGCAGAGTATGTTGCTACAACAGAGGCAGCAAAGGAGATGATATGGCTGCAACTTTTCATGGATGAGTTGGGAAAATAATAGGATGGAAATTACTTATTTATAGACAGTCAGAGTGCTATACATCTTGCAAAGAATTTTGCCTTACATTCTAAAATAAAACACATACAATTGAAATATCATTTCATTCGGTCGGTGTTGGAAGATGGACAGGTCAAGCTAGACAAGATACATACAGATGTCAATCCAACGGATATTTTTACGAAGGCGGTGCCAAGGGAGAAGTTGAGCTCCTCTTCAGCTTCGGCTGGCCTTCAAGGTTGAATTCAAGTATAACAAAGCAGCAGGGTCCAAGGTCCTTATTTCTAGTGGGAGCTGTAAGTGTAGCAGTGTTGTCCAGGATCAGTCTCCAAGTGGGAGGTTGTAATGGTGTGGAGCTTGATCAGTCTCCAAGTGGGAGATTGTTGGTATGTAGCGACTGATCATGCTATAATATATAGCCCATGGTATACTGTACACCCCGGCCCCCTGTCAGCGAAAAAGGAAAAATCTCTGAAAAAGAAAGAAAACTGACTTTGTAAAACCCTAATTTTGGAAGCTTCTAAAAGCTTGTTAAAAGGGGTTGGGATGGGGGTTGTAGTATGATGAAAAACGTGATTATTCGCAAGATTGTAATAGGTTTTGCAATGGATAATAAAAGTATTGAATGGCTGTGGTTTGGTGGATGTAGCCCAGATTGGGTGAACCACGTTAAATTTTTTGTGTTATGATTTATTCTGTGTATGTTTTAGTTTCTCTGTTTATTATTTAAATCTGCATTTAATTGTTAGATATCTGCCATCTCTAACCCTAACACAAGGGATGTCAGTTCAAAAGATAAAGCACACATTTTCATGGCTCAAAATAGCAAGAAGGCTGCCCAAAAAAGTGGTAAATAGTTTATAAAAGTGCACATGGGATATGAAGCATGGTGAGGAACTAAGGAAGGAACGCTTGGGTAATAAAAATGTCAGAAAATTTGTTATGAATCTATTCCCAAGTGTTAAGAACAACTTTTGGAAAGGTGAGGTATAATTTTTGAGTGGCAAAACAACTTAAAAATTTTGCCAAGAAGATTTAAAAGTGGCAAGAGGTTAAGTGAAAAGAGCCTAAAGTAAGCATGAAAATAAATTAATATGAGGTTCAATTTTCAGTGGCCATGATGTAAGCAAGGGGTTAGGATTTCTCAACAAACTTAATTCAATGAGCCTCAAACAAATTTCAAAACACCAACTCTTGAACTCTTCATATTTCACTTTTCAACTAGGCCTTTCCTAGTAGGTCTGTTGATCCTATTTGGGAATTTTCTCACAAACTTCACAAATGACTTCACAAAAAAATTGTAGATTTGGATACCTCTTAGTTAGTTACAAAACATACCTCAAAATCATCAAATGTTGTTTTGGAACATGTGCCTCAAAATGGGCCTTCACTGCTCTCCTAATTAGGCTGATGAGGCCTAATTTACTAAGGAAATACCCTTTTAAACTTTTCACAACCCTCAATATTTGTTGAGGAAGCAATTTACATGTGTTGAAACCCTCAAAATCACATTTTTTAAAGTAGAAACTCAACTCTACATACCGAACCATAAAACCCTCATTTCAAGCCAGTTTGAGGAGGGTTTATTGAAAGTAATGGTTCCATACCTTACTAGAACTTTCCACTACCTTAGACCTTCATAAATTTTTTTTAAGAAGCTCAAAACACCATTATACACATGCAGCTCCATTCATATTTTTTCAAAACCTTACTTTAGCTCCTCAAATTCACATGGAAAACACATGAAAACACCCTAGGGCATCACCTTAAAACAATACAAAATGTATCCCTTGCATCCCAAACATTTTGAAAACCTATATTATCATGAAAAAAGACATTTGAATGAGTTACAAGTCATGACAATAGGTGGAATGTCTAAAACTTCATTTTTTACACCAATCAAAACCCTTGACCGACTATAAACAGGCAGTTCTAGAAAAATGAAGATATCTCACTCAAAAGTCAATATGAGAACCTCATACTTGATTAAAATGAAATCTAACACATTCTCTCAACACATTCCATCACCCTTGGGCCATGGTACTTCTGTACGAATGAGAAATTCAGCTTGTAGCAGTAGATTTCTTGAAAACACAGAATTTATACAAAGAAACTAATAGATTTTGTGTTATTTATTTCAAAATGAAAATTTCCAACCCCCATGATGAGGTGAACATGTATTTTAAATGTTTTCCAACCAAAAAATAACTCCACAAATTGACCAACCACTTTTCAGACCCCAACTAATCATTGATTTTTTCAAATTTTGCATTTTTGCAAGTTTATTGTTCACAACTTTTTGCATATTTGCAATATTTTCTCTTTTGACCCTCCTATTCACCTAAGACATTACCATTGACCTTTTTAGACCTTATTCCACTTAGAAGTATGACTCAACACAAGGAAACTAACATTAAACCTACCTTGACAACTTTTAACATGAGTTTGCAACTATTACAATATGGACTCAAAAGTCCTCAAAGTTGATCACTTACATCAAGAATGGTCTCATTAGAACTTATTATGACTTAAAACACCCACACAACCTATACATAACCACAAAGATTCACTTTTCACAAGTCAACTAGAGAAAAATCATTAAAATGGATTGGTGCTCCTACACTAGGGCATATCCATGGAAAACTCCACCAACTAGAGGAAAATGACATAGGTTAAAAGGTGGCACGCTTTTGAGTGGAAAAATCCACTAAAAGTTCCACCAACATAAGTTAAAAATGGAAAAAACTTAGTTTCCTCTTATCTAGATTTAAAATCTTGAATTGTGGCACTTTTTCAATTGACAAATGCCATGTAAAACTCCTCCAATGCACTTTGGGAGTGGATTTTCAACACAAAACTCCTCTTAGCAGGAGAGAAGAATGGCTAAAGCCTAAGTCATTAATGTGTAACTTGCTATTTTTGGTAATTGACAACTTCAACATTGGCTATTTTTGTATGATGGAGATATGAGCTTACTTTTGGCCTTTATATTTTATTTATTGTTTTAGAATTAGGTGTAATTTAAAAAAGAATTCTTTCCCTTTTTTTGTAGATAGGAATAAGATAGCTTTAAAGCAATACTTCTTCAAATAATTCATTGTTAGTTTTCAATCACTAAAAGCTACCCTTTGTAAGCTTATAAATAAATTCTTTGAGCAAATAAATTGTTAAATATTAGTTGATAAGCCTATGCAAAAGAAATTGGTGTTCATGGAAGTTATTGATCTTGAGTTTGTAATTTCAATAATTAAATTGAATTAAGTAACTTTGGTGTAGGAGCACCAAGGTCAAGTTGTGGAACTAGGTCTTAGTTTGGATTTTTGTAAATGGGTATGTGCAGGATCACGATGGGCCAAAAAGTGGCAATATGATGGGTATGTGGCTAACGACTTTTTTTTTTACCCAAAATTGATGAAATGAAAAGGGTTTTAAAAGAGATTCTCAGCTTTCGATATAAATTATGCTTTACTTAGAATTTAATAATTAATTATTATTCATTTTCTATTCAAATTACAACTAAAGTCCGATTGATAGTGATTGAAAAACATCTATAGCTTTCAAAGCGGTATCACATTTTTGAATCCAAATATATGTCACATTCTATGCTTATACTATAGGATTAGAAAAATAAAAATGAATTTCATGAAGTTTTGACCAAGTTAAGGTGGTCAGACGTCGAGTTTTATATTTTTTAAAATTTGTAATAAAAAATTCACAATTAATTATTTACTTAGAAACAAATTACAAAAAAATATGCATCACATTGGGGAATGATTCCTATACTTATATCTAAAATCTTATAAAAAAATTTATCATTTAATTGTGGTTAGGGTGGTCAGACAGACACCTACTTCTTATTTTTTCCCTGAAATTTAAGTACCACTACATTGAAGTTTCAAATTTTCACCAAATAGATTTTTTTTGCTTTTAAACAAACCTAGTAGTTTAGAAACTACATTCAATTTGCTAAAAATTCTATTCTTACATATTTTGAAATAATATAAATAACTTATTCAAATTTTTACATCAAGTTGAATAACTCTAATTTTTCTGAATTTTTTGCCACTTAAGGGCCTATTTTTTCCATGATGATCCTGTACATACCCAAATTTTGAGTCTTTTGAATGTAATAAGGCCATTTCAAGGCTATTCCTAGTGTATTAAAGTCATTTAAGTCATATTTTTAGTTCATTTTGTAAAATAATGCAAAAATGTAAAATAATGCAAAGTTTTTATGGCAAGATTGTAAAATGGCAGTTATGGAAGGCCAAGAGTCACCTAGTGGGATTTGTTGGAAAATAAAGTGGTAGTAGTTGAGTCATGCATGTAATTCCTTTTAAAGGCCTTGTAAAAGTTTTGTGAAAGAGAGACTTTCAAGAATTCAAAATTAGAAAGCCAAAAACCATTATTTTTATAGAAATTTATGATTTTTGCAACATTTTCAACAATTTCAAGCCTTGGTACAAATCCGTATAGGACCTTATTTCTCTACAGGTGCGAGATGGACCTAGCTTTTTTTTGCATCATATTTGGAGGCTCTACATTGATTTTAATAGATTTTATTGTTGATCTACAGAAAACAGGTCTAAATTTATACATACAAGGGTTTTGAGGCCTTAAATGGAGTTCAAACAATTCCACCTTCTGTAAAATACTATGAATAAGTGGAATGGGTCTATTATTGTATTATTAGGTTTTTAAAGGCTTGAGGGAGAAGGGGCAGGTTTTTTGAGGTCAATGGGCATGAAGCCTAGTTGCAAAAAAGAGTGAAATTGTGAGGTTTTAGTATGCAAAAGTGTCAAATTTGTGGGGGAAGAAATTTATGAATGTGTCTTAGATTTGTGTAGACATATTTAAGTATTTTATAAGTGTTGGCCAATTTTTTTAAGGCCTGGATCATAGTTTTTCAAAAAACCCTCATTAGAAGGACATAAAGTGAGGATTTTACAATTGGGTGTTTTAGAAAGTGTTTTTCTTGAAGGGGAAGGTGGATTCAAAGGTTTTGAGACCTGATAAGTGGATTACCAACATAAAATTAGAGGTGAAAAAAGTTTTAAGAGTAGTTTCTTTGAAAAATAGGCCAAAATTAACCTTCTAGGACAACAGTAAAGTCCACATTTGAAGAGGTTGGTCCAAAGTGACCATAGATGGTTTTGAGACATATTTTAGAAGGCCTAAATGGGTCCTATAATATGGTTTTTTTTGTAGGATATTCAATTTGGTGTTGAATATTTACCCGATTTCAACTATATGGACTATTACAAGACTTTAAGTCCTTGAATGCAAGAATTTGTGAATCTGATGAAACAGAGTTTTTTGAGTGCTTTTTTTATTTGAACCTATTAAATAAATGATTTTTAAGGTGTAATATAGGTTATTTGAGAGTTGGAATCAAGTTTTGGTGGTTTGGAGTCTTTTTGGCCTTGTGAAATCAAAGTATACTGAAGAGAATTTGGGTAAATTTTGTGTCAAACAAGAGAATTTGAGTTTGGTTGATTTGAAGACCTCCCCTACATTGCATAAAAATTTGTTAAGATTTGTATTGATGCTTGTTATTTAGTAAGTGGTAGCTTTGTTTGTCACTTGACACTTTTTTTTGGAGTCAAGTGTTGTTTAATTTGTTTAACACTCCCTTGTTGATGTAAAACTACTAGTCTCTACATTAGCCAAAAGTAAGCATTCATTTTTTTTCCCTTCAAACCTTCATTGCAATGGAATATTGGTCTTTGTTTTAGCTAGTAGGAAGTTGTGTTTGTTTCTTTGTTTGTGCTTGATATGTTATCCTCTGCTATATTTAAAAATATCACTACAAAGATTGACCATTAACAATTTGGTGTATGCATTTGAGGGTAAAAACATAGTCATTTAGTGATTTCCATTTATGCAAAACCCCCCATTGAAATCTTGTATATTGTACATATAAATTTTGTCTATAGTTTTAGTCTAGGGTTAGGTCTTAGGGAGTCTCCTCCTACAATTTGAAGAATAGTTCTACAGTGTGCTATTCTATTTTTAGAGGGTTTCAAGGCATATCTTATGAAAGTCAGTCTTATTGGGGAATGATGAATAGATCATTGAAATTGTGGAAAGAGAACACAACTTCATTTTTGAGAACAAGAAAAATGAAATTACAGTTAAACATACATCAAAGGGAAATATAACCATGTTTATTTTCATAATTGTGAACCATATCATCTCCATTTTTGTCTTGTTTGGAGAAAAATGAACATAGAGAAAAATGATGCAATTGTATTGTGAAGTAGGTTTTGAAAAATGAAAATGTAAAAGTTTTGCAAGAAAGGAGAAGGATATGTAGAATATTGCAAACCAATGCTTCAAGGTTTTTGGGTTGAGCCCCAAGTGTGGAAGGATTTATTTTTCTTTCTAAGAAGTGAAAGATCATGCCAATAGGCTTGCACTCATTTTTGAGAGCTCATATCTGTAATAGGAGTCACGAGTTTTTGAAAAATACCAGATCAAAGACAAACCCACAATGCCATTGAATAGAGCATGCAACCATAATCATGGAGCCATGAAGGAGGCTTGAAAATATAATAAATAAAAGTTTACACTCTATTCTTTTTGGAAATAGAAAAAATATTCTAGAGAGGTCATGGCCAGGCTATCACCAAGAAAGAGAAAAAATGCAGAAATAAAAAAAATCTTTCATCATTTGATCAAACCAAATATGGAGAGTATGATCTATTTCATTTCTTTTGCTAGTGAGCTAAGTCTAGAGAAGTCGAGCCAAGATAGAAAGGTTTCAAAATAAGGATGCATGGTAGAAACAAAAAACCCATTCATTCATATCTATTACATCCAAATCAAGCTTATTTTGATAGAAAATAGAGGTAAGATACAAAGAAATGGCACATAGAAACTTACTCAACTTCTTATTTTTTGAAGAAATGCGAGCTCTATAAGTGATTTGATGTTAGCCTCAAGATAAGCAAGGCATCGATAGAGTAAAGCAAGAGAAAAATGCATGAGAATCTGAGAAGGAATGTCTTTGAAAACACATTCAAATAAGTTGAAAAAAATGATGAACCATGAAATCTTTGCCTAATTTGGCCTCGGCAAAAATTTTTGTGAAGAAAACTCTCAAAAGTAGTGAGAAAATCGACAGAGACTCCTTCAAAAATCTCTAGGTTTCAAACCCTAATGATGGTGGCATGTGTAGGGCAAGGGAGCTCGAAAAAACCAAGTGAAAATGTGAGTTGAAAATTAGGGCTTGGGTATTTTGTTCTAACTCATCATGGTGGAAAAATTATTGATGTGAAAAAACATCCGCACAATCACATCTAGTGTATATGTTTAATCACTGAATCTTTTAATATTCAAACAAATTTAGAAAACAAAATACATATATTTTATAATAAAAAATTACAATTATCTATTAAATTTATTAAGGGTATGTGTAGGATCATGATGGGCCAAAAAGTGGGGATATGATTGGTATGTGGTTGATGAATTTTTTTTACCCAAAATTGATGAAACGAAAAAGGTTTTTAAAAGAGATTCTCAGCTTTCCACCAATATAAATTATGCTTTACTTTGAATTTAATAAATAATTAATATTCATTTTCTATTTGAATTATGACTAAAGTATTGATTGATAGGTTGATTGAAAAACACCTATAGCTTTCAGAAGGTATCACAATTTTTGAATTTAAAACATGTGTCACATTCTATGCTATGCATACTATAGGATTAAAAAATAAATTGAATTTCATGAAGCTTTGACCAAGTTAAGGTGGTCAAAATTACAAGTTTTATATTTTTTAAAAGTTGCAATAAAAAATTCATAATTAATAATTTACTTGGAAAAAATTACAAAAAAATATGCATCACATCGGGACATGAGTCCTCTACTTATATCTAAAATCTTATAAAAAAATATTATCATTTTATTGTGGTTAGGGTGGTCACACAAACACCTACTTCTTATTTTTTCCTTGAAATTTAAGTACTATTGCATTGAAATTTCAAATTTTCACCAAATCAATTTTTTTTTAAAATACACCTAGTAGTTTAGAAACTACATTCAATTTGCTATAGATTATATTCTTACATATTTTTGAAATAATATAGATAACTTATTCAAATTTTTACATCAAGTTGCCTAACTCTAATTTTTTGAATTTTTCGCCACTTAAGGGCCTATTTTTTCTATGATGATCCTGCACATACCCTTAATTTGTATGTTCAATTAATAATTAATAACTATTGATGTTATTTTATATAAAATTAAAATATGAAAATATCATGAACATTTATTAATTTTAATTTTAAAATATATATAGAAAAATATTTATTTAAATAAAACTTAAATGAATATATGAATTAAATATATAATTTAATCATTAAATTATGATTTTAATTATTATAATTTAAAAAGAATGTGTGATTGTTATATTACATTAGATTCCTTGCACCCTAATATTTTTTTTAATTAAAATAGATCTTCTTCTTGCATTTCTTCCAAACCATTCATATTATTATTGTGAAAAAAAAATTCTAAATAATGATTAATATTCAACATATAAATTTTATTATTATTTATTTATTTTATAATATGTTACAAATTAAATATTACAATTTGTAATTGAAAATAAGATAAAAATGCCATTTAATTCAAATGCTATTAATTCTCAAATTTAAGATCATACTATTATCTTCATATTATCCTTTAAAAACAATTTTTTATCCTTTACTCAAAAATTTTAAACATGGGCAAATTTGTAGAGGATTGAATGTAGAAATGAGGTGTATTATGCCATAAAATGTACAAAATGGATATAGTTGAATTTTTAGGCCCTTGCAGTCACACCAAGGGACGTATAGGGTAGAGGGTATACTAGGGGTTGAGAGATTGGAGTTTAAGGGTTGAGGGTTGAGGGTAGAGGGTACATGCTAGTTTAAGGGCTGAGGGTTGAGGGTTGAGGGTTGAGGGTTTAGGGTTTAGTGTTGAGTGTTTAAGGGTTTAAGGGTTGATGGTTTAGGGTTGATGGATTAGGGTAGAGAGGGACAGATGGATGGATCTAGAGATGAAGGGAGAAGTGAGATAGAGACGAGACTAGAAGAGGAGGGAGGGACAGAGATATATGAGGGTTGAGGACCCAATGTATAGGGTAGAGGGTTGAGAATTGAGGGTATAGAGTTGATGACCTATAGGGTTGAATATGGTTTAGGTTATTGAGTTGAGGATATAGGGTTGAGGGATTAGGGTTGAGGGTAGAGGGTAGAAGGTTTAAGGGTTTAGGGTTTAGGGTTTAAGGGTTTATGGTTGATGGTTAAGGGTTGAGGGTATAATGTTTAGGGTATAAGTTTGAGGGTATATGGTTGAAGGATTAGGGTTGAGGGTCCAATGTATATGGTAGAGGGTATACAGATTAAGGGATTAGGGTTTAAGGGTTGATGGTTTAGGGTTGAGGGATTAGGGTAGAGAGGGAGGGATGGATGAAGTGAGAGATGGAGGGAGAAGTGACATAAAGAGGAGATTAGAAGAGGAGGGAGGGACAAAGATATATGAGGGTTGAGGATCCAATGTATAGGGTATAGGGTTGAGAATTGAGGGTATATAGAGTTGAGGACTTATAGAATTAATGGTTTAGGGTATTGGGTTTAGGGTATAGGGTTGAGGGATTAGGGTTAAGGGTAGAGGGTAGAAGGTTTAAGGTTTTAGGGTTTAAGGGTTTAGAGTTGATGGTTAAGGGTTGAGGGTAGAGTATTTAGGTTATAGGTTTGAGGGAATGTGGTTGAAGGATTAGGTTTGAGGTTCCAATGTATAGGGTAGAGGGTATAGGGTTGAGGAATTAGGGTTTAAGGGTTGAGGGTAAGGGTATGGTAGAGTTGAGGAGGCTAGTTTAGAGTTTATAGCATTGATGGTTTAGGGTATTGGATTGAGGGTATAGGGATATTAGGGTTTAGAAGGTTTAAGGTTTTAGGGTTTAGGGTAATTTAAAGGGATGGTTAGGGTTTATTTAGGGTATAGGTTTGAGGGTATATGGTTGAAGGAGGGTTGAGGGTTGAGGGTTGAGGGTTGAGGGATCTTTTGATTGAAATGTAGGTGAATATTGGGGAATTTTTTGTTCTAAAACCCATAATCTCTTAAACCCGTAATCCCTGCTAGATTAGAACAATTAAGCACTAAACCTTGCTAAATTGGTCTAAACCTGGTGCTAAACCTAGTGCTAAACCCAGTGCTAAAGTGCTAAACCTGACACTAAATCCAACATTAATTAGTGCCTACTTATTTTGATCAGCAAAAAAAATCCAAAAATGGTGCCACCCTGATAAATAGCGTTGACGTTTTCAAAAAAATGGAGAAAAATACATTAAAACAGTGGGTGGAAGCAAAAAATGGAGCAAAAAGGGAGCTAATCATAGGGATTTGTTTTAGTGTGTTAATAAGAAAATTTTTGTGTCTCTCCTACTTAGATTAGTGAAGGATTTTGCTTCTGCTCACTTGAATTCCTTTAAAAAATTAGTTGCATTTGAAAAAATATAAATAATAGTAGGAGAGGAGGAACTTGATAATGAAAATTAATATAATATAAGAAAATATGGATCTAATCAGGTAGTCATATATAGCAATTAATATAGATGATCCATCATATAATAACCATCTAAATGTATCAAATGATAGGCATGATAATTTGTGGGTTGGAGATGGTATCAAGGAATAATAGTGTTCCCCTAGAATGGGAAAAGGATGGTGAGATGCTATTCAATGACCAATAAGAATAATCTAAATACATAAGCATCCATGAAATGAAGTTAGAGTAAGGGAATAAATCTAAAACAAGGGTATAAAGTTATAATAAGGGTGTGATTCCTAAATAGGGGAATACCAATAAAACAAAGAAATGAATCTATAAAAAATGAATGAAACTATAAAAATGCAACAAGTCACTAATATATGACAATAGTATGTTTAATCTATGAATAGGAATCATGATACCGAAATTTAACTCTAATGATGTATCATAATAGGCTTGTAAATGATATTTAATGATGGAAAAAACATATTGTTAATGGAATAATAAGGGTAATCCCATAATCGTGAGTCCCAAACTTGGGACACTATTTTTTTCCACTTGGATGATGGAAAATTTTCAAGACACTTTTGTTTCTTCATTTGAAGGCAAGGCTTTAATCACCCTTGAATAAACATACACCTTCATTTTAATGTGTGGGTAAGTGCACAAAGTTGAGTCCATGAAACGTGGAAGTTTTTGCCTAAGGCAAAAAAATGAATTCGGCTTGCAAAAAATGGGATCCCGCTTTTTAATAAACGGGATCCCATTTTTAAAAAGTGGGATCCCGTTTTTAGCGGATCCCGTGAGCTTCTGGATCCCGAGCTAAACAGATCTCTTTGAAAATTTTTGAAAAAGAAATTTCCAAAAATGGAAAGTTTTAAAACGGGATCCCTTTGAAAATTTCCGAAAATGGAAACTTCCAATTTTTGAAAAATTTCCATTTTCGGAAAGTTTTCAAAATGAGATCCCATTTTGAAAACTTTCCATTTTTGGAAATTTTGTTTTTGGAAGAATTTCAAAATGGGATCCCCATTTTACAAAACGGGATCCCATTTCATAGAACCATAAAAAATGGTTTTTTTATGAAACAGGGATGTTTTTTAAATTATGAATTTTTGTGCGGTTTTTGGCTTGTTTTTCGGTTCGGGGACTTGGTTCTGGGGACCTGAACCTAAGCCTTTGGACCTAGTTTGACCTGCAATCTTGAAGGTCCTATTAATGTCATAGGAAAATAATGACTTTGGACACTTGTTTGAAAGACCTATGTTTGCAGAATATTTTGCATTGTTTATTTATGAAATTAAAACCCATTATAGATGAGATAGTGCAGATTCCAAATATGTAATTTTTTTAATAATTTGATTATTTTTCCTATTTTTCAATTAATTTCTAATGAAACTAGTCCATAAACTTGAATTATCAGGTGTTTTTAGTATTTTAATAACTTTTGATCAACATAACATTTTGACAACGGATTGTACAAGAGCAAACTTCAGACAATTCTTTTTAGTTTAAAAAAAAATCAAAAAATGATAAGTTTAGGTCATCTTATGCGTGTCGTACACGATGATTTTTCAAAATGACAAATATGCCTAATAAATATTTAATAAAAAAAAATATTCAATAAAAAATTATAAAAAAATATTAAAAGCAAGCTTTAGTGAGTCACAAATCTTTTCCCAAAAGGATTTAGAAAAATATGATAATTTAGGTCAAAATATGGATGTCGTACACGTGCATGGTATGGTATAAAAGTGACTTTTAAACAGTTGTTTTTATAAACGCCTATTGAAACTCAATTTTTACAATCTGGGTATTGAAATAAATTACATATTTGGAAACTAGACTCCGAGTACTACATTTTATGATTAGTGACTTTTTTGAAGATTCCATCTCTAAGTGCTTCAAATTTTAAGGTCAAATGTGTCAAATTCTAAAAATTAGGGAAAACACTTCCACTTTTTGGCCAAAAAGTGGACTCAACTTCTTGCACACACCCGTGTATACCTTTGAATGAAGTTGTTTCCCTTTATTTATTTTTGATAAGAAGGTCATACCTTCATTTTAGGGTCCTTGAATACCTTCATTCAAAGGTATTTCGAATGAAGATCTTAGAAATGACCTTTTCACCTTAGGTTTCAAAATTTCCACAAAAAAATCATCTTCAAACCTCTAATTTGACCTTGAAATGTAATCAACTATAAAATATAATATATAGGATTGTATCACTTGGAATACACTTTCCAATGATTTAATTTTGAATATATTTAATTTGAAAATTAGTTTATATCTCCTCTTTTGTTATTTTTCATTGATACCTCTCCTAATATCCCTCCAAATTATGAGGATAGATTGGTTCAAGAGAATTCAATCATGAAAATCATATTTTTTCTTCTCCTAATATCTCACGTACTTGTGAATAAGGTATGTTGGTGCAATAAGATCTGATCAATGAGCGTCATGAGAATCTTGTTTGTTTCTATACAAATACCTCTCCTAATTGGGAAGACATTATGGCACAAGAGGATGAAATCATTGATACATTTCATTCAAAATACAATAAGATGGATTGCATATATGAATATGCTAAATTTATATTAGATCCCCGATCAATAGAATATTGTCAACAAGTAGTTAACTTGGTTTAGTTTATGAATGCATAATTAACTATTGGAACTCCCTTAATTATTGGACCTCTTAAAACTACCCTAATTATTACACCTCTTAAATCAACTCTCATTATAGGACCTCCTAAACCTCATGGACATATGCTAAACTTTGCAAAACAACTCACTAGTAATCATGCACAAAAAGATGTGTTGTAGCAACCAAGTTAGCATGTACTTGCTCACACTTATAACACTAGAAATAATAAGAAATCGAAACAAACCAAAATCCATCCTATTACCTTAAACATACCTTCCACCCCCACCTAATATTTTTCAAAATTGTTGTAAAGAATATGATCTGGTTGAGCAACTTTGTAATACTCCAACAAAGATCTCCCTTTTGAAATTGATTCAAAAATCACCTACATACCATGGGATGCTCCAATAGGATTTCTAGAAGATTAATATCTCAACTTCTATCAAATTCATTGATGTAGCTTCCTTGTTTGAGTGTATGCAAGTAAAAAAGTTGGATGTTAAATTCCCTCAAAATGAATTACCCTCGCTTGAGATCCAAAATAAGCATGAATCTTTAATCATAATGGTGGTCATTAATAAAGTTGGGGTTATAGATACTCTCATAGATAATGGATTGGATCTTAATGTTCGCAACATTGATATTCTAGAGAAAATTGGTGTGGATAAGAATCTTATAGAACCTAATGATTTTTCAATTTGTGGCTTTGATAATGTTACTAAGAAACCATAGGGATGATCATACTACCCATTAAAGTAGGGCTTGTGGTTTTTCTATCACTATCCATATCATGCTAGAACCTCTTTCATACAATATTATGTTAGGTAGACCATCGATTCATGCTATGAAAGGAGTCACATCTAGTCTCCACCATGACATAAAGTATGAATATAATAAAAAGATATTTATAGTAAAAGCATATGAAAAATGTTTTGATTTTATAGGAAAAATAGGTTTTGAAGGGGCTTGAAACCCTTTACAACTTTTGAAACAAAATTTTGCTCAAGAGAAACTAAACTTAAAACACCAGCAATAGTCTAAAACTCAAAACACTAGGAGATAAAAAATGTTTCTCAGAGGTTAAAACACTAAAATACCAGTAGCAACCAATAGCAACAAAACAACAAAACAATAGGAAAGAAACCGAGACCAAACATAAAAAAAAAAACAAAAAACTAAGAAATAGGATACTACTTCATACTACTTAAGGTGTTGGCCACCTCAAGCTACTGATTCCTATGCAGCCCAATCATGTCCAACAATTCTTTTTCTCAGCTTCGACGGATTTCTTCTAGTCAGCTAACCTTCTAATAGTAGGTCCTTTGGCATCATCCTTCACACCTTTTCACCTTTACCTTTGGCCAATTTCTCCTTCTCCATTAACTCAGAAAAATATAATTGGTCCTCTCTAAGCTCACTAATATTATGAAACAAGACCTCCAAAGAATATGCACTATTCTTTACTGAAATATGATAGGCTTGAAGAAGCCTCTTTATATCTACATTAATATCCAATACCTTGGTTTCTAACCTAGCCAAGCACTTCTCATAGAGGGACTTGAAGTCAGTGAAAGAACCCTCAAGATCAACAATTTTTTCAATTAGAATATCCGAGGTTGAGCCCTTTGGAATATTTTACAAATTCTTCTTCAAAACCCTAATTTTGATATTGACCCTATTAAATTCTTAGAGAGTCCATTTTGCTAATTTGAAAGTACTAGTAGCCCCTTCCCTTTCCATGTCAAGAAGCTTAAACATAGAGGTGGAATCATCATTAAGATAGGAGAAGTCTTATTATAGGGGGTTAACTTTTAGAGGCTCCAATTTTTCATGCTTTTGCTAAACATCCTCCTCCTCCTAAACATTTTTCTCATACTCAGTTTCCACATTACGAGAGTTATAGATTGGGGAATCATCATTTTCCATTGCCTTCTCTTCTAGAGCCTTCTCCTTGTAGAGATTTTTGGTGACCTTGACTGTATCCTTCGAGGCCTAGTTTTTTAGGGTAGTGCACTTAGAAACCCTCTTGGGCTTATCCTTGGCCTTCATTTTCAATACATTCTCTTGAAACCCCTCCTTACCACTGGCCACATTATCACCTTAACCAATGTTCAAAGCATCATCCATGGGCATGGAATCCCTAGATCCCACTTTCATATCCTCACCATTAGATTGGGACTTTGACTCTTGTAGAATAAGATGCTTAGCTACCCATTTATCTTTAGAATTACCCATCTTCCTCTTTTTCAAGGAGGTAGTTGTAGGGAACAAGGTCTCTTCCTCACCATATTCATTCCTCCCCATCCTTAGCTACGATGGTTTATGAACTAGAAGATCCAGAAACCTCACTAAAAATATTCTCATTACCTTTAATTGAAGATGTAGGGATAAGGGATTTTATGTGCTCCATAATTAACAAAATAAGGCTCTCATGTAGGACTGATGCCCTCCTATTTTTTAAGTGTGCATAAACAAAGACCTCGATGGAAGAAACTTGAGAAAAAATGGAAAGGAAACAAACAACCCATGCCTAAAATGGTTTAAAAGAGTAAAATAATGGCAAAGGATTGTAGTGAACCTACCCTCCAGATTCACATACCGCTTTATAACTTCTGCAATGTTCACCCATATCTTCTTAAGAGACTTCTGCTCATAGCCCCAAGCCTCCATTTTCATTACTCTTCTTGTCTTTGAATAATTTATGGAAAACCATGGGAAATCCAGTCATAGTATCATTGAGCTCCTCATAAATATCAATAACCAAGCCCTTCATCTAAAGTATGTGGTTGTGCCAACAAGAAACAGAATTTGCCAAAGCATTCAGATTGTGACCATGCAATATTTCCAAGAATGACATAAAATTCCCATGTTGAAGAATTTTCCAAATTTTCTTCTTCCTTCTTAGGCCTTTGCAAGAATGAGGCTCAATTCTACTTCAGTCACCTCCCATTTTCACAATAACCAAAAGTAGAAAACCTTGGAAATTAGAATTCGACTAATAGCCAACAAGTTGAACGATACCCACAAAGTGTGTGAGTCGAGAGATGGTAATAAAGGTTAAATAACACCACCGCATAAACTCAACCAAAACCATAATTTCTCATTAAGTTCCTAGCTACCTCAAGAAAGAGAGAGCCTTCCTCCGACACTTGATTCTCATTTAGCCTAATAGCTTCATTGGTAAAGAAATCTTCCAATGAATTACCTTCTTGAAATATGTGGGTAACATAGGTCTCTTCACAATATCTCAACATAATTATGGAATCCTTTATTTATTTATCAACATTCCAACTAGGCTTATGGGTGCCACATAGGTAATTAATTATGTTTAACGAGTCCCCTTCTACCCATAGTTTAGAATATCCCATGTACATTGCATACTTGATACTTATAAATGCAGCCTCTGCCTCAACACAATGATTTTTACGATTTCCCAATGAGAGTGACACTGTTCCTAAGAGCCTACCATCCTCATTCCTTAACACCCCACACAAATTTTAAGACCAAGGTCACCCTTGGCTGTCCCATCAAAATTAACTTTAATCCACCCTAAAGGTGGTGGCCTCCACTTAGTATTCAATCTAGCATTTATGCTGGACTTAGGAATCTTTGAAGGAACAAAGGGCATCTTCTAATTAGAAATCACCAAAAAATCATACCTAGTCAAGCAAGTAGGAGGGGAACACCGATGAGACTCAAACCCAATAAGAGAAAAATTCTCCAAGATCGCTTGATGAATGTTGATGAAAAGACTACCAATCTTGAGTTTAGAATTATAGAAAATTATATTGTTACGTTCTTTCTAGATGCCCCAAGCAATATAAGGGGCCATAAGATCCCAAAGCCACCAAAGAGTGGAAGAAGTAGGACACTTCCACTATTCAACAAAGTTATAGAGAGAATCTATGAAGAACCAAGAAAGATTCCAAAGGCTAAGAAACTTACTCCAGAGAAGAGATGAAAAATCACATCCAAGGAAGATATGGAAGGACTGTCAGCATGAGCTTCACAGAGGACACACCTATTCGGAATTGAAAATACCCTTTTATAGAGATTATCTTGCATTACGACTTTACCTTGCATGAGTATCTAGAAGAAAACATTCACCTTAGGGATCAACATCTTGTTCCATAACTTCCCCCAGAAAGGAAAGGAATCGGGCTTCTCGAATGAATTAACAAAGGCATAGGCCACCAAGAATATACCATTAGCACAGGGGGGCCAAACCACCCTATATGGTCTAGAATAGGTAGGAATACGATTATTACATAGGAATTCCCTTAAAACCTTCAAGGAAGGGTCTCAATCTTGGAAGTTCTTGCATCCCCATTCTCAAAATAATTAGCCACCCTAGTCCCAAAGAGATGTTAGCATAAAGGAACAATTGGGGGAGCCCAGGGGAAATTAATCAAAGGTCCATAGTCACACAAAGCATCCTCCCAAAAGATAATTTTGTACCATCACCCAACAACCACCTAACACCATTAGCAATCAAGTCTCTACAAGGAATGATATCTCTCCAAAAACAAGAACTAGAAGGGATATCATCAGAAGTCAACAAATTCCAAGTTAATAGGTATTTGTTTCTAGCTAGAGAAGCCCAACCATCTTCACCACTCAAGAGCATCCAAATATTTTTTTACAATAACACCTTATTGAAAGCTTTTAAGTTTCTAATACCTAGACCACCCCATTTCTTAGGCATGCAAACCAAGTCCCACGCCACAAGAGGAATTCTAGCTTTAGATTCAACACTCGACCACAAAAATCTTCTCATGATCTATTCCATTTTATCCTCATATTTAACTAGAATTCTAAAAATACTCAACATATAGAGGCAAATTTTGAAGAGTGGAGGAAATGAGTTGTACCTTCCCCACTTGGCTGAGAAGCACCCTTTTCCAACCCACCAAATTTTTACTAAACTTGTCCAATAGACCCAACTAGAAAGACTTTAGGGTCTTAGAAATACATAGAGGTAAGCCCAAATTGTTGATGAGAGCTCCCCTCTATTACAGTAAAGAATCCTTGCAAGCTTCAATTGAAGAACATTGAGGGAATTGAGGAAAAAAAATTCACTCTTAGGAAGATTAATACATTGGCCAGACACCTCATAAGCATTAATCAACCCCTTAGTGGTTCTAACCTCATGAACAAAAGATTCATCCATCAAGATATTATCATAGAGAAATTGTTTATGAGTAATCAGCTCACCTCAAGAAGAAGGGAAAATACCCCTTAATGAGCCAGTAGAAAAATCCTTCTAAATATTTCTACCAAGAGATTCCACCATTAAGATAAACAATAGTAGAGAGATAGGGTCTCCTTGCCTAAAACCACACAAGCTATAGAAAAAAAGAGAAGGAGAACTATTCAAAAAAGCAACAAAAGGAGTCAAGATGAGCTACTCAATAAGTTGAAGAAACTTTTGAAAAAATCCAAAACAAACCAAGACCAAAATCAAGAACCTCCAATTGACCCTATCATAGGCCTTAAGAAGATCCAACTTTAGGAAAAAACCCAACTTCATCTTAGAATTGAGAGAATGAGCAAGTTCATGGATAGTTATAATGGAATCTAGAATTTGACACCCCTTAACAAAGCAAACTAGAGAGAAATATTTACAATCTGGTTGCTAGCACCTTCGAAAAATCTTATAGATTGAGTTACAAAGACTGATTAGACGATAATCTCTGAAGCAATTAGCATTAGTAAACTTGGAGATCAACACAATGAAGGTTGCATTCAATTCTCTAAGTAATCTTCTGGATCCAAAGAAATCCTTAGTGGAATTTACTACATCTTCCACAATAATCTCCCATCACGACTGAAAGAACAAAAAGGGAAAACCATCAGGCCCAAGGGCCTTGTTGAACCCTTCAAAGGAGAAAACTGTATCCTTGATTTCCAAGGTAGAGGGGATGGCAGTAAGCTCCCTATTCTATCTCTTTGAAACTAGATGTGGGATAACTTCCAACAAAGCCTCCACAAAATTATGGTCCCAAAATAAATCATCTCTAAGCAGGTTCTCAATGAAATTTACAACAGCTCTCCTAATAGCCTCCTCCTCTTCCAACATCAAACCATTAGCCATGATGGATGAAAAATATTACAATTCAATTTTGAGAGGAAATATAGCACTTCAAACTCTCTTAATAATTTAATTCCAACTTCAAAGGTAGAACCTATACATGTTAGAGACTATCTCTCATCTATAACAAAAATATTAGATGATGATTGGGTTTCCTTAGATTTTACACCCTCCTTTGTGGGGGAGTAAAAAATCACACAGTCTAAACCTAAATATTTTTTATGTTTCAATTTCCCAATACTATTCTACATCAATAGATCCAAATACATCATCTGAGGATAGTGATGGGGGCTCCTTAACTTCCATCTGTCATGTGTTGAAGATGCCTAAATTTAAAAGACAAGATTTTTTTACATTCTCATGAGAGTTTAGATAAATAATAAGGATCAAGTGAAGTATATGTACCTTACTTTTCTAACCATGATTTAGGTTTCAAAGTTTTTCCCTATATCCATATACTGCTCCATAATCAAAGGGTAATATTTTATTCACAAGAGAAAAGAATTCTTCCTACTACTGAGAAAGAGCATATTTTTTTATGCTTCTCAAAGCCCACTTGATTACTCTTCATTTAAAAACATGAAAGAAATTTTATAACAATCACTTATTTTGTGCATATCATCGAGTGCAAGGTCATTATACCAATGAATTTTGGGCCTTGAGTAATAAAATAAAACAACTTAATGATTGTTGTGCTCTATAATGTGTTGATGCATCTAATCACTCTAAACAACAATGATATTTATTCTATGGTGTTGCTCCTCACTATGTGGCATTTGTAGCTTCGTCATTTTTTCTTGTTTCCATTCATGGTGTTACAATATTAAGTGCAAATATATTTTCCATGGTAGCAACATGATAGTATATTGCATAGTTCTCCTTGTCTCTACACTTTGGGGGATAGGATAACTAGCTTTGGGAGATGTGTATAGTTTTCAAGGTTCCCCTCTTCCTCTTTTCTTCCTTAAAATGCTAGTATAGCAAGTACGTTGACATTTTAAGGGGGGAATATTACCCCTATCCATTTTATAGAGGTCTTGTGAGATTTGACTTATTGACATACCCCTTTAGTGGTAGTGTTGTTTATAACACCTCGTAATTTTTGGTTATCATTTTGTCGCTTATGATGTTAAACTTTGTGAATCCTCTAAGGTTAATTTTGTGTGCTCCATGAAGCATATTTTACATAGTCATAACATAATGGAGTTTTTTGTTCTATGATCAGTTCTAACATGGCCACCTCATAGTCATAACATAATGGAGTTTTTTGTTCTATGATCAGTTCTAACATGGCCACCTAGCATAACAAAAATTGCTTGCTATTGGAGCCATGTGTTTCATGAGATACCTAGCATAATAGATATTTCTAGCCTTGTGAATCCCATTATATTACATGGACACCTAGCATAATGTAATTTGCTAGCTAGTAGATCTATGTAGCTCATAAGTGATTTAAAATCCTTATAAGAGCACCCTTTTATTTAAATAGCACATTCAATATAGATGAGATTTAGTCTTTGAGATAAAATTAAGATTGAGTTCTCTTTGGCTTATTAACTCAAACCATTTTAGTACTAACTTTGTGTTTTTTTTTGTGATTATTGCATGTTATGTTTTTCATCGTGCTTACATTGTGTTTGTGTTTTCTTATGTTTGGATTATACAATGTTTTATTTCTTCATTGTGCATGCTTCATTTTTTCCATATTACATTTCGCTTCACATGTGTTTTCCTTTGTTGTCATGTTGGTTTTGTATGGGATCTTGAATCTTGGGTGCTAACATATCCCATAGATTCAATGTCATCCTATCTCTTCAATATTTGGATAATTGAACCCCTATTAGCATATTCTTACTTTAGTGTGCTCATCTGGGTTTAATTTTATACTGTCACTAAAGTGAGGGCTAAATGTAGCATCATAAATTGTCACCCTTGAAAACTTCAAACTAGTTTTTCCTCCCTCGTAAGTTCTTGGAACTACTTATACACCTAATTTCATAAATAATTCATTCTATAGCCCATTTTAAACATTTATTGGAAAATCAACTATGTAGGATCAAAGTATGCATTTAGTATTTTTTCCCCAAATACTTTGGATCCCAAGAAAAGAGGGATTTAGAATAGGGAACTATATGCCCTAGTCCTATTAATTTGGCTCCAAGTTTAAATATGTCAATGTTAGAATTTTATTATTTGAAATTCAAAATCCTAATTATTGGCCATCGAGATTTAATTTTTGGGAAATTAGAAGAATTGCATATAAATACATAGTATTTTCACAATTTTAAGGAACAAGAAACAAGAAGGAAAATTATTAATCAAATTAATGATCCTAAAATCAATCAAGGATATTCAAGAGTAGATTTATTAATATTATTGCAAAATTATTTTCACTCAAGCATCATGTCAATCCTTCATCATTTTTTATGCAAGTTTATTCATGTTTTATATCATTTATTTTGTGTGTACTAACACTTGAAGGTCTTCATATCAAATCAAGTCAAGAAATAAGGAATCCTTGAAGGTGATGAGCATGACATAGGACAATCATGGAGATCATATATGAGTGGTGAGTGTTAGTGTAATTAATATTTAATTGCATTTGCATAACTTTACTTAGGTAATTATTTAATTCGTAGGTTTATTATTCTCATCCTTATCTTGTTGAGCTACTCTATTTTTTTTGTTTTTCTCTTCTGTGGAAGGTGATTTTTTGGTTTGCATTTCAGATCTTGGTTTCTAATAGTGAGTTATAGAAATTTTTCAATTTATTACTCCATTATCATTTAGGCTCTATCCCTCAAAAAGATAAGCTCTCATTATCATCATTGTTTCCATTATGGAGATAGTAATACCATTATGAGGTTTTACTAAGGAAAGCCCCTATGTGGCACAATCCTTCTTCTCCCTTTGAGTGTGTAGGTTATAGATCTGAAGAGGATTGGAAGAATATCAAAGAAAATTTTATCATTTATGTATTTAATCCCTATAGCTTGACAAGATACAAAAACTCCATTCTCTTAGTGACAAACAAATATTTGATAATGGGACTCAAAAGGAAGAATCCATAAACTAGGGACATCAGGCCCATGAAGTCAATTTTTAGATTCAAACCCCTAGTCTAGGGTTCCCTTTTTACCCTTCTCCACCCAGATCATTCTCAAATTTAAACCATAGGTGCACCAATATCTGCTCTACTAATTTTATGTCTTCAATTTTGGTTACCATTTTCTAGTTTGTCTATATTCATATCAATATAGTGCATTTTCATAATTAGCTATTTGCATTTTCCTCAAAAATCAATTTCCAACCCTCGAAGGAATTTAAATCCAAGATTAATTGACTTGAATTCTAGGTTGCAACTAAATATCATATTCTTACCGATTTGAATTCTAATGTCTTATAAGTGAAAAGTAGCTAAATCCTAGTTATATCTAGGATCACTTTTCCTACATAAAATTTTGGTCAACCAAAATTCAAAGGAAATTCTTATGGTCTGGGACAAAGGAAATGAATTTTTTTTCTCTAGTTAGCTAGGATAAAGTCTATAAGCCTAAATCTTGTGGTGGGCTTAGAATTAGGAATGTCCTTTGCAGCAACAAAGCCTTACTTGCTAAGGTGGGTTGGAACCAATTGAGGAATAAAAATGACTAGTGCAAGATTATGAATGCTAAGTATCTTCACAATAGACTCATCATTAATTACCTCTTTGATGATCACCCCTCTGGATCTCTAGCATGGAAGAACATTTGCAGAATGCAAGGGTTGCTCATGTCTAGGATGAAATGGAAGATTGGGAATGGTAATAACATTAGATTCTAGGAAGACCCTTGGCTGTTAGACTCGCCCCTCTTGCACTCTAACTTTAGGAATATTATGAGACTAGTGCAACTCTTCTTTGGTATGTACATTAGTGACTACCTTCTTTGTCCCTTGAGTTGTTAATTCTAGCTAAGTCTCTGCAGGACTTACTCTCCCTTACCAAAACACCTATATCCAACATGGAGGATGAATTCTATTAGAATAATGACAGGAAGGGAAATATTTTAGTCAAAACAACTTACAATTTTTTGTTAATTAAGGGTGTTGATAATGGACCTTGGAAACAGGTATGGAATAAGCACATGATTCTAAAAATCAACTTTTTCTGGTGGACAACCTATCATAACAGGATCCTTACTTAGGATAACCTGAGGAAAAGGGGATTTTAGATCCCTAACATGTGTTTGATGTGAAAATGTAATGAGGAATCTATGGTTCACTTAGTTCTGGATTGCCCATTTGTTGTTGGTGTCTTGGAGCTAGCTTTGGAGTAATTGGATACCCACTAGACTACGTGTAGAGACATCAAATCCTTTATCCAGGGCTAGTTTGGCTCTTTCCATCATCCCATACCTAGAGATATTTGGAAAAAGGTCCTCCCCATCATATGGAAGTCCTTGTGGAAAGAGAGGAACAACCAATTTTTTTAGAAATATTAAGATGAGTCCTAAGGAAGTTTTTGGTATAGGGCTAAGGTTGATTTTTGATAATATTTCGATTTACAAAGGGAAAACCATGAACAAAGCTCCTACTAAATGGGATATTAAAATGGCTAAAGCTTGGAACCAAAATTTGTAGGTTAATTCCTTTGACAATTCTTGGGCCCAGGCTAGATGGGACACAATTTGGAAACCCCTGGATCGTGGATGGAATAAACTCAATTTTGATGGTGCAACCAAGGGAAACCTGGGTTGGGAAAGCATAGGGGGGATTATCAGGGATTGCAGGGGTAACTTTGTGGTTGGTTACTTGGGGGTATAGGAATTTAGACCTCCATAACTATGGAAGCGAGGGTGTTGTTAAAAGGAGTCCAGTTAGCTATTGCTATGGGGATAAATAAACTGCACATAGAAGGGGATTCCAAGTCAATGGTTGACTCTATCAAATTGGGTAGATTATTAGGATGGAGCACCAAACATATCCTATTAGACATAAATCATTTGGTGTTGATGTTGGATATGATGATTTTTACTCACATTTTTAGGGAGGGTAATCAAGTTGTTGACACTTTGGCCAATCATGGATCCTATTGGAGAGATACTAAGTGTTGGTGGAGTATTGAGAACCTACCATTGAGAATATAAGGTATTATCCTTAAGGAACATGGCACCTTTGTTTTTGATAAAAGGGATAAACGGGTTTTACAGGGACCCAAAACCACAAAGTAAAATTACAAGCAAAGACAAAAACAAATGTCCAAAAGACAAAAAAGCTGCCATAGAGATAAAATCTAGCTAAAACAGATAGCCACAAAAAACCACAAAAAATCCATCAGACGGACAACAAATAGACAAAATAGGGCCCAACCATAATTAATTCATAGATTTCAGAAGCTCATCACCCACCTCTTCCAGGTCCACCATATCCTGGACCCCCTCCATGAAAATCTTAGTCATTTTTGGGGTAGTCTAGACTTTTCTTTTCATGCTTGATCTGGTTCGCTTTGAAATCCCCACTTCCTCTTCCTGTTCTTTCTCCTGATCAAGGTCGATGATCAACGCTCTTTTCTAGGTTTTCTCCAGTCTTTCAATCATGGCTTTGATGATTAAAGAGTTATGTCTAGCAATTTTGTAGTTCTGATCAGCAATTTTTTTCATGGTTCCTTTAATTTTGTCAATATCTTTTTCAACAGTGTTGTCGTTTTGTATGTTATCCTTCAAAACAGTATTCTTCTCCACTTCGTGTTGCATAAGCCCCGCAACTTTGGCTTCAATTTCCCCCAACTTACTATGAAGAGACATATTTTTGGTCTTTAGCTCACTGATTTCATTAAATAACCATTTAGCAGAATTAAATTGGTCCATAGAACATCTCTTGGCTATATCAATGAATTCAAAAGGGGGGTCATTAGCAGAATTGACCCCAAAATTAATCATGATGTTATCAAAAATTATGATCGTCATGGCTTAAGGGGTGGTCCACATATTTTCTTTTTGGGTGATGTGGACAAAGATAAATGTTGAGGTGTTAAATTCATGGGAAAAATTGAATAATGGGGTGGAGATGGAGGTTATGGAGCTAATTATTAGGAGTGATGGGAAGTACAATGGGGTAATGACCAAGTTGGGTCAAGCCTTACACAATTCGTATTTGTAGTCTTTTCTTAGCCCTCACATGTCTTTATGGACTTCCAAATTCAAATTTTATTTGACTAATAATTATGGTGTGGAGCTCATGCTTTGTCTTATCAACTCTCCTAAAAAATGTCTAATGATAAAAGGAAAATTCTTAGGGAAGGCTAATTTTGGCCCTATGGCCATCCTTCATCCATACTTGTGCAATGGAAACGTGGAAGAAAAACATCCCAATGCCATCATTTTTTGTGAACCTGGCCATAGGTGTTTAAATATTTTCATTAATGGACTCATGGAGATTTCCTTTTTAGAAATAACTCATGAAGCATATGTTTTGCATACTATATTGATTACCGAAGGCCTTCTTGGTTGGCTTAAAAGAAGTGTTTTGGTGACCTCTCACATTAACAAAAAAATTAATCTTTTTTTTCTCATGGGATTCCTAGTTTTGTAGAGAGAAGTGTGGTGAGATGGGTGCTAATAGGCTGAGGAGAGAGTTGAATAATTGTGGGGAATTTTGTAAGAACCCTATGGTTTGGTGCATCAGTGTCAAAGGAGGGCTGGTGTCTTTAATGGAATTCTTGGTTGGTCATGATCTGAGGATGTTAGTGGAATTCATGAGCTCCTAAAAAAAAAAAAGAGTTAGCATGGGTGGTATCACCTTTGAGGTAAATGAGGAGGTGATTGCACAGGTGATAGGGCTCTCTTGTACTAGGAAGAATTACCCTAAGCACACCAAGGCTCAAGATAATGAAAGCATCAATGCCTTCTTTAAAGGAAATGAAAAACCTATTTGCTCCCAGTCTGGATTTGAAAGAGAAGCACTCCCATGGCTATGGGATCAGGTTTGTCTTTCTCTCATGAAATTTTTCACTTTGGAGGGTAGATATAAAACTTTCTATTATTATCATTTGTCTCTTTAAATCACCTCCACTAGAAAATTGTTGTTGAGCTTCCTATTTTTCTTACTAATTTAGAAAGTTTTGTTGAGAAATTATTGGACACTAGTGCCCAAAACATAGTTGAAACTCCTCCCATGCCACTCCATCACAACCTCATCCTGAGGTTTTATCATTTCCATCTCATACTCTACTTTCCCAATCCCATCTCCTCTATCCATATTGAGGAAGTTGAACGCCTTGCACAAACCAATTGAATCCCTCTCCTACTAAGACTAAGGGCCCCAAAAGGAAAACAATTTTGGTGAATATTGAAACCCCCAAACCTAAAACTCCCACCAAAAAGAAAATGGGAGGTGAGAGGATTGCCCAGTTGAATGCTAAAACTGAGCTCTGTGAGCTCAAATCTGCTCCCCACAAGAGCTACAACAAACCTGTAGCTAAGAAAAAAGTGAGAGAAGAGGGGAAAGTTCTAGTGGAGCTTCTGACCACTAATAATGTTGGGAAGAATGTGGTGGGAAAAGACTCCAAGGGGGACACTATGGTTGCTTTTATGGTGGATACGAGGGTTGAGAATACCAGCATTAGGAGATCTAGTAGGTTGGCAAAAAATATCAAGAAAGAGCCAATTAATGAAATTTCAAGTGATGAGGAATGGTCTACTAGCAAGGGCAATAGGAAAGAGGAAGACATAGAGGGAGAGAAGGAGGAATTTGTTGAAGGGCCTATCCATGTTCCCGACCTCAACAAGATGCTAAAGGAGGATTCAAATTCCTAGTCCTTTGAACCTTACGCTATGGAGGAAGAAGATATCGAGAAGACTATGGGAAAAGGGGAGGATCATGACATGCTTTTGGAGTGGGTGGAAAAGCTTGAGAAGTTCACTAGTCTGGCTCAATTCACTATCAAGATGACCCACTATGTGGTTGGCACCCTTTCTACTATACTCAAGGATTAAATGGATAAGAAGGTTATCAAGAAGGGCCCCAAGTGGGTAGGGGAGGATGTTATAAACGTCCTCTCTTAGAATTGGGAGAGTGCTAGTTAGTCTACTACTGTTGTGTCTTGTTTGTTGGGTCGTTCTTTTGTTGGCTATTTGTCTACTATTACCGTGTTTTGTTTTGGTGGTTTTTGTAAATTTTCTCTGGACCTGATCTTTTTGGGTCCTTGGGTCTTATTTTTTAAAGGGTACAACACCCTATAATTTTTTCTTATCTTATCAAAAACATTTTGGTCAACCTAAAATTTCTTATGCTTGTAATTTTTCTAATATTTCATTGCATAAATGTGAAAATTAAATTTAAAACCTAGGTTACTTAAAAATCTTATTGATAATTTGCATTTATTTCCTAAAAATCTATCCATTCTCGTTAGTTTTTCATTACAAAAAAATTACAAAACACTTGGAATTAAATTGCAAAAAAAAATTAGATACATATGACTTTCCTTATCTAGGGCTTAGATTCAAAATATTGAAAAGCATTTATTTTCTGTATTTTTTTGGAAAATTGATTCAATTATAGTGTTTAATTTTTATAAATTATCATTTGAACATATTAAATTGTCCTAAAAATATCCTAAATTTCATGCATGTGCTCCATATAGAAAAATTAGGTTTTGCTACATTTCCAAAAATATGTTCACTTCTAGACCTTAACCTTTAAACCATGAGATCCTCATAAAATATAGATGATTTTTAGATTTTGAATTTATTAGGATTACCTCTCTTATCTAGGGGTGTCTAGCACCTTTTTCCATCCAATTTGAGACTAAATTTTATGTGTAAAACCTTTCCTATGACCTCTACCCAAAATTGGTCTCAGTTTTTGAAGAGTAGTCCTTCAAATATCTACTTTTTCTAAGCATCTCTAACATGATCCATAGGAAAAAACATAATTTTTCATTGTAAAAATATTGTGTTGTCACAATTCATGTGTAAATTGTCACAAGCATGAGAAAATGGGTTTCTCTCTCCTCTTTTGATATTTTTCCTTATCCATCTCCTAATATCCCTCCTAATTATAAGGGTAGGTTGGTGCAAGAGATTTAAATCATTGACAATCATGAAATTCATTTTTTTTCTTCTCCCGATATCTCACCTACTTGTGAAGAAGGTATCATGGTACCAAAAGATCCAATCATTGAGCGTAATGAGAATCTTGTTTTTTTTCTCCCAAAACCTCTCCTACTTGGGAAGTTATTTTGGGAAAAGAGGATGAAATCATTGATATATATCTTTCAAAATATAATAAGATGGATCACCTAGATGAAGATGATAAATTTAAATTAGATCCCACATCAATAGAATATTGTCAAAAAACATTTAACTCAGCTGATGTTATGAACACACAATTAAATTTTATACCTCCATTAATTATTGGACCTCCTAAAACTCCTCTAATTATTGCACCCCCTAAATCACCTCTCATTATAGGACCTCTTAAACCTCATGGACATATCCTAAAATTTTCAAAACAACTCACTAGTAATCATGCACAAGAAGATATGTTGCAAGAACCAAGTTATCTCATAGGTGCTCATAGATATAACATTGTAAATAGTAAGCAGTCAAAATAAACACCAACATCCATCCCACTACCTCAACCATACCTTCCACCCCCACCTAATATTCCTTAGCATAGTGGTAAAGAATATTATCTTGTTGAGAAAATTCATAATAATCCAACAAATATCTCTCTTTGGGACTTGCTTCAAACATCACCAACATACTACAAGATGTTCCAAGAGGATTTGTAGAAGATTAATGTGTCAAGCTTTGTCAAATCTAATGATGTCACAACCTTGTTTGAGTGTATGAAAGAGAAAAAGTTGGATTTTACATTCCCTCAACATGAATTTCCTTCGCTTGAGATACAAAATAAATGTGAAGCTTTGATGATAATGGTGGTCATGAATAAATTTAGGGTTAGACATACTCTCATAGATATTAGATTAGGTATTGATATTTGTAGCATGGATCTTCTAGATAATTTTTTTCTAGATAAGAATCTTATATAACCTAATGTTCTTTTTATTCACGGCTTTGATAATGTTAGTAAGTGACAATAAGGGATGGTCACAGTACACATTAAGGTAGGGACCATGGTTTTCCCTACCCATTTCCATATCATGTAGGGACCTCTTTCATATAATCTTCTCTTAGGTAGACTCTGGATTCATGCTATGAAGGGATTCTAGTATACTCTTCACCATGAGATCAAGTATAAATATAATAACAAGATATATATGATAAAAGTGGATGAACAAAGTTATAATTCACATGTCGAAATGTAACATAACAGTTCCAAATCTCTTAATACTTTAATTCCAACTTCAAATGTAGAACCTATACATGTTGGATATTTTATCCCATCTATAACAAGACTCTTAGATGATGATTGGGGTTTATTATATTTTACACCCCCCTTTGTGGAAGTGTGCAAAATATCATAGTCTAAACCTAAAGAGTATTATGTTTCATTTTCCTAGTCTTTTTCTACATCAACAAATCCAAAGACATCATTTGATGATGGTGATGGAGGCTCCTTAACTTTTATCCCTCATATGTGGAAGATACCTAAATTTAAAAAACATAGAAATATTTTACATTCTCCCAAAATAACTAATTATTTTCTTGAGCATTTCGATAAGATTTATTCATCTGAGTTGGAAGGATACTATGGGCTTCAATGATGAATTCTCTCTAAATTAGAAATAATTAAATCACAAAAAAGTATCAAGTGAAGTCTATACCATAATTTTTAAAACAAGGTTTAGGTTTCCAACCTTTGATCTTATCTTCATCTAATGCTCCATCATCTACTATATTTTTGACATCTTGTGGTAAGTGGGAATTATTGTCTTCAAAAGAGAAAATAATAATGAGAAAGAGCATATTTTTTCAAGGCTAATTAAATACCACTTGATTACTCTTCCTCCAAAAACATGAATGAATTTTATAAGAATGATTCATTTTGTGCATATCATCGAGTGCATTGTCATTCTACCAATGAATTTTAATCCTTGAGTAATAAAATACAATCACTTAATGATTGTGGTGCTCTACCATGTGTTCATGCACCTAATTTCTTTAAACAATAATGATATTTATTCTATGTTGTTGCTCCTCACTATATGACATTTGTATCTTCATCATGTTTTCTCATTGTCATTCATGTTGGTATAATCTTAAGTGAAACCACATTTTCCATGGAAGAAACATTATATTCTATTGTTTATTTTTTCTTGTCTCTACACTTAGGGGGAAAGGATAACTAGCTTTGGGAGGTACACATTCTATACCAACATAGCAAGTATGTTGACATTTAAAGCAGGGAATATTACCCTATCCATTTCATAGACGTCTTGTGAGATTTGACTTATTGACATACCCCTTAGTAGTGGTGTTGATTACAATGCCCCCTAAGGCAGGGTTATTAGTTCATCCCCTATGACATTAAGCACTCATTCATCCCTGATTATGTTAAACATTTTGTAACATTGAGGTGATTTTGATGCACTCATTAAAGAATGGTTTACAGAGTTTTAACATAATGTAGTTTGCTATTATATGAGCTTAGAGAACTTTTAACATGGTCACCTAGCATAACAGAACTTTCTTGCTAGTGGAACATTATGTTTCATGAGATACCTGTAGACACCAAAATCTGATCTAAGCCTGCGACTTCAATTTCTTCATAATTCGTATTTCCATGGTCATGATTAAATAATGTCAATTATTTAATTGTTCTCTAAAGTTCTCCATTTCTTTATTAATTAAATAAATCTATTTATTTAATTAATTTACCTAAACATTAATTCTTCTATTAATTAAATAATCTTAATTATTTAATTGATTCACATTTTCTTTATTCTATCTCATTAATTAAATAAACTCTTTTTATTTAATTATGTTACTAATTAACGTTATCTTTCTTGTTAAATTAAATAAATTCTTATTTAATTTACCCTTTATCATATGTCATCTATAATTAAATAAATTCTTTATTTATTTAATTATTCATTAAACCCCTTTATCATTTAATTAAATAAATCTTATTTATTTAAATATTCTTCAAATATCAAATCTTGAATTAAATAAATTATTTAATTAATAAATTCTATTTTAAGGCATTCCTCTATATTTAGATAATTGTGCAAATTATCCAAGTATTCACTCTTACTTGACATCTATTTTAATCGGTCAGTTAACTCTGGATTTAGTGTCTGAATGGATTTCACGAGTAATCTCTTTGTCATATCATTCAATCATCTAGTTCTAACTCGTTTGCGTGTACATGCATATTAATTAAATATTTCTATTTAATTAATTAAATCTTGTGTGTGCATTTGAACAGAGAGTTGTTTTAATCCATCTTTATCTTTGTCATGCAAAGACTATTCTTCTATTTTCGAATACCAAACTTGAAGATTAAATCATTTATTTAATCTTTATTTCTATTTCTAGTTTTTATCACTCATGTCACTACTAACAGTTATCATAATGCATGTATAATTTGTCGATCTCAACCATTTGTTGATCTTTCGATCCTGGCCTATCATTCGAAGGATCAATTTTCTATAAATTGATTTGTCTTTCATCATTCCAATCTCTCTCAAAATCATATGACTTTTAGAGCAATTATCTTTAATCTTTGATGTTTTGCTAAATCACTATCATTGGCTACACTTGCATAAGAGAAATCTGAGGACAACTATACTACAACGACAAAATTGAGAAGGGCAATTGAGGTTATACATGGAATTATGTAGATATTGGGTGAGATTGTTCATTTTATTTATGTTTTAGCTTTCCTTTGTTCTCTATTATTTAGCTTAGATTGCATTAGAGCTTAGATCGCATTAAGTGTGTACTTTTAACCTTTCTTCTGCATTTTCTAGATGTTACATTTGGTGAACCCAATGTGAAGAGACCATCTTCACGTATTTGTAGACTTTTATTCAATTTTTTTTGTAGGTTTTTGTACGAAATGATGCATCTGTTTGAAAAAATGTCACAATTGACATTCGGAGATGCATCTGGTTGATGAAATGATGCAACTGAAACACCAGACTGCACCTAAGATAGGAAACGATGCAATTGCCTTTCTTGACCGCATCTCAAATCTAAGCGACACATCAAAAAAATAATCATGCCTCTCTCATTTTTTGTGCTGCAACTGACTGGTAATATCATGCGATGCATCTAACAAAGAAAATGATGCATCTGACTAGTAAATTTTTATATTTAGACTTTTAATTTACAGTTTCCTTTCGTGTTTTTATTTTTGCTAATCTTCTATTTTCAGCATGTGTCTTGAGGAGTTAACGAAGTTTTTGTAGATCGATATTTGAAGACCAATATCAAAACTACAAATAAATCTTTTTGTAGAATGGATGTCGAAGACTGTAGTTAAATTTTTGAAATAGATTGTTTGGTAGTGTAGCAAATCTTTCATTTAGATTAAAATCAACAAGTGTCTACTGTGTTTTGTGTGAAAGCACAATTGTGTTATTACCCTTTACGATTTGGTATATCGAAGTATCCTCTCCCCTTGTGCATCTGTATGATCTTGGGTGTAAGAGAAATGGTTACTGACTCTAGAACTTGGGCCTATTCTAGTGGGAAAAAGTACTCACCCCAGGATGACTCAGACTAGTAGCACATTGAACCTGAGGGACTTCCAACTGGTATATAAAAGTGGATTCTTGGGGAAAGCCCAAGAATCATGCATATGGTTCCAATGAGATGGATTTGAAAGGGGAATCTTATTGCATGGATCATGCCCTATGAATGGAATGCTCAAATTAAACACCTTTGTTTGTAGTGTCCAAAATCCTTCTATTTACTAGTGCAGTTGGTTAGACTTGTGAAGCCATCTCATATTCTTACAATTCATGTGTAGAGATGAAAGTATGCTATGGGATGTTCATGGATATTGTAGCTTGGCTGCCCCAAATGACATTAATGAGCTATGGAGGGGAGCCAGAGGGGTTAAGTTATTAATCATCTACCTTGAATAAGTGTAGCTAGGGAAACCCAAGTGAGAACTCAGTAAATACTATCTTATATAGCCTAGGATGTGCTTGTTTGTTGTCAATTAAATATTCTTTGCATCCAAAATCAAACTGAAAACACTTTGTCTTATGATTATCTTTGTTGGATAGAACTTGATAATGGAAAACAACATTAGTTTTATCTCTCAATTCACTAAAAATACACAACTATCAATAGAGTCACAACTGTTCACCAAAGAGTTGTATCTGTTTAGCTTAGAGTCGCATTTTCCAAAATAGATAACATTTTCTCTGTAGAAAACCACATCTGATTTACAAAACTGCACTTGTGATATTTTGTGATGCATTTGACAAGGTGAGCCGCAACTATAGTCTAGAATGACACATTTTCCACTGTTGCAAAACTTTCACTAGTGCACAGAGTTCATGAAAACTGCATCTATTACAGTCTGAGTCACAATTTCCATTACGAGTTGCATCTGTGAGAAACTACACCACATGTGTCCAACATAGACACTAAATTTTACTAGAAACTCACAACTGATTACTAGAACACCGTATCTATGAAATTTTGCAACACATCTATGAAATTATGCAACGCATCTACCTGATTATTAAAAAATAAGAATTTACGGTCACAGTCCAGTTGACATAATCATATCGGTCTTTCATCTGTCTTTTCACAGTAGTCCTTGGATAGAAAATTGAAACGATTTGCTCAATTTTGCAACCTTTAGATATCATTTATTCATTACTATAGTCATCCTAATTATGATTTTTTCATCTTAGACTACATATTGACTTTAGATCAAACTTTTAGGAGGGTCAATTTTACAAACTTTAGAATAGGTAAACTTTCTACACTCTAGAAAAATCATAGCATCAACAAAATCTGTCATTACACTTAGTCATGTCATTATATGCTTTGTCCTACAGAGAGTCTTCCTAGCTCATTAGTCTAGTTAGGAAACTCAACTTATCTTTGATCCTAGTCCTACATTTGTTCTTTGACATAACTAAATTGACACCTTGGTTAGACTTTAGGTAGTTGGTACCCTTGTCTCAGTTTTACAAAATTAATTACCTTAGAAGATTGCTTATACTTTGTATCTTTAGATATTGTCATTTTAGACTAGTGTCATCTTAGAATATTCCTTATTTTACATTTAGAAAATCCCAAAAACATAGACTAGAGTCATGCTATCCATAGATGTAGTTTTGCATTCCTCACATATTGAGCTTATCTTACATGGTTGAAACTAGGTCTAAGAGAAAATAAAGAGAAAAGATGTCAAACCAAAACAAATTCATCAATCCATTCTTGAGAAGACCTCATAGGACTTTATTAGAAAAATTCACCACTAGAGACACTCAAGGACACATTAGAACATAAGACATAGAGGCTACTGCATAAGACCCTAAGTTTTCCTCTTTTGTAGATGAGTATCTAGCAAATGATCACCAACGCTACTTAGCCAAATTGTTAGCTGAAGGTGCTACCTTACCTACAGGATTTTATATTATCACCTTACAAACTCAACCTACACAAGGGACAACCTCAACGACTGCTAGTACCTCTATACCTCAGGTTAATACAGCCATACCATTTAGCATACCTGCACAGAGTACAACAGTCCATATGTCTCCAGTTGGTACATTAGGCATGACATTGGGATTTAATTTCACTGTAGGGGCATCATCGTCCACTCCCTTAGGTCCTCTTGTTGGGAATAAAAGATCTAAAATGTTAGCTTCTACACTAAATGTCAGTGTCATCGGTACCATACCACAATCAACAACCATACCTAGTGTCATGTCACTAGTACTATACCTCATAATACACAGATAGGAGGGATTCCCTCTTTCCAATATGGCAATCAGAATCCATTCTCCCAAGTTGGTAGTTAGAATCCATTTTATTAGATTGGCAGTTAGAATCCATTCACACAGATTCTGAATCAAAATCCATTCTCCTAGATTGGCAATCAAAAAACATTCACACAGATTCCAAATCATAACACATTCACCAACATTCTGAATCCAAATCCATATCAACTACCAAAATTCAATCAAAACCCATCACGAAACCTAGGATTTTAGAATACATACATAGATTTGAGTAATCCGCCCAACACATCATTAACCCAGGTTGACATCTTGCAAACAAAAATGCAGGCACTACAAACACAAATGGATAACATAGTAGTGTCAACTAAGAAATATTTTTCAACAAAGGACATATGCCCATTTCCCTTTGACATGACACCTTTCCCTCATGGGTATGTCATACCAAATCTCCCTAAGTACAATGGATAATGAAATCCAATAGAACATATAAGGGAATTTTCTACCATGTTCATAGATGTCACTTATGACCCCACATATCTTATGAGACTATTTCCAGGAAGTTTTGTAGGAATTGCAGTTGAGTGGTTTTCAGGTCTAGACTATGGCATCAAATCATGGGGAGAACTGGCTGAGAAATTTTTTGAGCAATTCTCTTCAACATAGACCATGAGATAAATATAGCAACCTTGTGTCACACAACACAAGACAAAGGAGAAATTTTCATCACTTTCTTCTGGAGATGGAGGACTATAGCCAACTGATGTCCTATAGAGATACTTGAAAAATAAAAAGTCACTATGTTCTAGGAAAACCTTCATGCAAAACTAAGGAGTAACTTAAGGGTACATTGTTGCACATCTTTTTCGGAACTAGTGGAAAAAGGGGTTATAATAGAAAAGGATCTTATTGAAAAAGGAGAACCTAAGACATCGACATCCAATAGAAATCCAATAGTGCAAAATGCCCCCAATGACAGAAATAGATTTGGTCTTAGAACAAAAATGTCACCAATGATGGGGTAGTTGATGTTAAAACTATACAAGTAGGACCAATCATCACATTATGAGGACCTAACCCTTCAGCCAACATGCTTAATATTGTCAATCAACCTCCCAACATGGTCCAAAATACTTAACGTCTACCATAATAGAGGAGGTTTCAAAGACATGAGTTCACTCCCTTAAGGGAACCCATCGAGTCTGTATTTAAACAATTGTTACAACATAATCTTATACAGCTTCAAGAGCCAAGAAAATACGATCCAAGACAATTTAAACCAATTTGGTGGGATGACAATGCCTTTTGTGATTATCGTAGAACTAAGGGACATAACCTACAAAATTGTCACCAACTGAAAAATATCATACAGGATCTTGTCGAAAAGAGAATTATTGAAGTTAGTGAATAGAAAAAAAAGTCATCAAACACTGATCACCAAGTCTTTTATGATCCACTACATGACCATGGGTAAGGAAATGTCTCCAGTTTGAGTAACAAGACCAATATGTTAGCCAACTATGCAAATATCAAGCATGATTATAATAGTGGCAAAACCATTAATCACCTTCGCATCGTCGATGAGAATATCAATACCATTACCATAAATACAACTCCCGAGTGTGTTGTCAACACTCATCATACTAATATCACTATCCAAGGTCCTCCATCGCAGCAAACACTACAGCCTTCCAAGTCACAATATAACTTACTTGACTAGTTGGGGAAGACCCCAACCCAAATCTCAATCTTGGAACTATTATGTATCGCCCCTAAGCATCAATCCATTTTAGATAAACATTTATAAAACACCAATGTCCTAAATGATCTCGATGTCAATCATTTCTAGGAAATGGTAGGCTACTTGAACAATAATCATCATGCCACATTTTTTGAACAAGACTACACAACTGAAAAGACAAATCATAACCACCCTTTGCATCTTGAAGTCCTTGTTGATGACACCAAAGTTAGATGAGTTTTGGTAGATGGAGGAGCAGCGTTAAATTTGTGCACTATAAAACTGATTAAGGCATTAGGTTTCTTAGAAGCATGCGTAGACACAACCAAAAGTATTGTCATTAAAGCTTATGATGACGAGGAATGAAAATCAAAGGGGGTGGTAACACTTCCTATCAGAATTGGTCCTGCAGTAATGGAGACAAAATTCCAAGACTTGGATCTTACCCTTCCATACAACCTTCTGCTAGGTAGACCATAGATTCATTCCATGAAGGCGGTCCCTTCCACATATCATCAATGTCTCAAATTCCCTTATAATGGCACTGAAATAACTATAGATGGTGACCCAAATCCATTCCAATATTGCACCAATCTAAAAGAGATACCCCAACTCCAAGTGCTAGTAAACTATGAGGCTTCATCATCCAATTCATCTCACTATGTAGATCCATCCACTCTCACTCGAACATCTATCACTTTCATTTCCTACCATTCCTAGGGTTGAGATCCAAGAGAAGGGTTGTGGAGAATATTAGATGAAGACATCTTATTGTGTTATCCATTTGATTCCTCCTAAGTCATACGATTTACCTACACCAGATAGGAGACAATCTATGGTCACTATACACATTCCTCCCACAACAACTTTCACTAAATGGGGAGAATTGAGTAAAGAAGCTATAAATATAGATGTCACCTCTTGGCTATATAGAGAAGATAATGAAGAACCTCTCTCACTTGCGCACATTCCTACAAATCTATATGGAAAAGGTTTCACAATCATATAGAGCAAGGGATATAATGGATAGAGTGGTTTAGGCTTAAATCAAGATGGGAGGATTGAACCAATCTTTGTTTCTTAGTGGCCAAAAGGTTTAGGGCTTGGGTTTCAACTGACTCAGATTGGCGTTCCTAGTACCACATCACCCTTAATTGAGGAAGTAAGTGCTTCAGAAGATATTGAGACATCTCATAAACCATCTGACCAACACCACTGTGACTCCCCTGACTCAAACAAATATGAGTGGGATTCCCTATCCTCTACCTCTTCCATGGACCTTGACAAGCTATTTGGAGAACTTGACTTAATGTTGAGATCCTCACCAAATCCATTGAATTCCTATCCACTAAAGAATATGACAATAGAGGAGTGGTTTAAACATTACTATTGGGAATCACTTGATCCTACCTCTTGGAAACCTGATACATCTGCTTTAGATAACCAAACCTTAGCATTAGGCCCATCTCTCAATCTACCTAGATCTAAACCAAAGAGAAAAAAGGACTTAGTACAAGACTTTTGTGACCATATGAACAAATCAGTACTTACCTTGACTCCATTAAACTTTGATAACTCTTACGATGACATGCCCTTAGTTTATCCCCAACTCATTGATTGGGATCAACAAGACCCACCCGTCTTAGACATTTTTGAGAACAACAAAGCAATTGCTGAGTTCCTAGGATTACGAGAAGCCATACCTAGTGGTGATCACAAGGCTGGTTTTACCATTGATTTGGACAAAAAATCATATTTTGGGGAATTTGTTTAACCCTCTAGTTGCAAAAATGAAAAAAAGAATATAAAAGATAAAAAGGATGAGTCTCTAGGTGAAAACGGAAAGGCGCCTCTAGACAATGAAAAAGTAAAAATAAAGGATGCATCTAAAGGAAAAAAACTCTCTGAGGAACCTAAGGATGGAGGTTTGAAAATTTTCCCTATTGCATAGGAAAAGTCACCCATGCTCATTGAAGAATCAGTAGAAGTTACCATAGGCATAAAAGAGAATCCTCGATTGGTTTATTTTACAGCATCATTGACAACAAAAGAGCAGCCTGAATTCCACAACTTTTTTACACATAGATAGATAAGTTTTTCCTGGTCATATGCAGACATGCCTGGGTTGGATCCTAAACTTGTTGTACATCACTTGCCCTTACAACCAGGTGTAAAACCAGTAAAATATAAATTGAGGAAAATGCACCCACAGATTGCTCTACTAGTCAAGGAAAAACTCAAGAAACTGTTAGATGTTGGTTTCATTAGATCAATCGACTATGCAGATTGGATTTCAAATCTTGTCCCAGTCACTAAACTAGTAGGGGGCATCTGCATCTGCACAAATTTTAGAGATATCAACAAAGATTTCCCTAAGTATGACTTCCCTTTGCCTAACATAGACATGATAGTGGACATGATAGTAGGGTACAAGATGTTGTCCCTTATGGATGGATTTTCAGGGTATAATTAGATCAGGATTACAATTAAAGAGCAACCTAAGACAACTTTCACATGTCCTTAGGTAATGTATTGCTGGAATGTTATGCCCTTCAAAATCAAGAACACTGGAGCAACCTATCAACATGCCATGACAACCATTTTTCATGATCTAGTACACACTATTATGGAGGATTATGTCAATGAACTAATAGTTAAATCCAAAACAAGGGCAGAACATTTACAGGTTTTAGACAAGATATTTCAAAGGCTAGAGAAGTATAAAGTGATACTCAATCCCAAGAAATGTGTGTTTGGAGTAAAATCAGGAAAGCTTTTAGGGTATATCATTTATAGATGAGGCATTGAAGTGGATCCAACCAAGGTAAAAGAAATCATGGACATGCCTCCACCAACTAATCCTAGTCAGCTAAGGACATTACAAGGGAGACTGCAATCCATCAGGAGATTTATAGTGCAGTTAGCAGATAAGACACATCCTTTTCAACATTTACTTAAGAAAGGGGTACCCTTTGCATGGACAGTTAGGTGTGAAGAGCCTTTTCAACTGAAGGATGACCACTGATTCTTTATATTGCAGTAACCCATTCATCACTCGGAGCATCGCTTGCACATAATGACAATGAAGGTCATGAAAGGGCAGTATACTATATCAGTCAAACTTTGGTAGGTTATGAGCTCAATTATAGTACCATTGAACGTGCCTGTCTTGCAGTAGTATTTGCTACTCAAAACCTAAGGCACTATATGCTAAACCATCAAACAATGTTGATTGCCAAAATAGATCCTCTGAAATATCTTCTAAGCAAAGTAGCATTAATAGGACGACTAACCAAATGGGTTATGATACTTAGTAAGTATGATATCTAGTATGTAGAGAGAAAGGCTATTAAAGGACAAGTCATTGTTGATTAGTTATCTGACGCACCAATACAAGCAGATCACCCATTATTTGTAGACTTTTTTGATGAGTTTATATTCACAATTGACACAGACACAACATGGAAACTATACTTTGATGGCTCACATACAAATCATGGCTCAGGGGCTGGTATACTATTTATCACACCACCTGATGATTCCATCCCTAAGTCATTCAGGATTGCATTCCCATGTACTAACAACATAGTAGAGTATGAGGCTCTAGTGACAGGGTTACGCATGGCAATCAAGTGGAAAATTAAAAACCTATAGCTATATGGGGATTCTCAACTCGTAATCAGACAGGTAAATGACGATTACGAGACTAAGGATGAGAAGCTTTCTCCATATAAGCGCATGGCAGATAGTTTAAAGGAGTACTTTGACAAGGTCAACTTTCATTAGATACCTCATGTTCTAAACAGGGCAGTAGATGTTATGGCTACAATTGCATCACTTCTAGACATTCCTAGCAACGTGCCTAAGTTTGAGTTCTTGGTAGAACAGCTTTTGGTCCCAGCCTATGATATCCCAGATTCTGAGATGGTATGTGACATTGTTGGTCCTGATTCCCCATGGTACAAATAAATCTATGACTACCTCCATGCCAAAATCATATCCCCTGGGCTTTCAAATAACCAACGTAGGACATTCCTCCGCAAGTTAGCCAAATACACCATCATTAGAGACACCCTATATCGATGCACCTTAGATAATACCTTACTAAGATGTCTTGACTCCAATGAAGCATAAACAACTTTGTGTGGGGTGCATTAGGGTATATGTGGTTCCCATTCTAGTGATCCTACCTTAGCTAAAAATATTATGAGACTGGGTTATTATTGGCCTACTATGAAAAAGGGCTCGTATGTCTTTGTGAAGAAATGTTGCCAATGCCAAGTTCATGGAGACTTGATACATGCACCAGCACAGCAGCTCCATCCTATAAATTCAACATGGCTCTTTTCCCAATGGGGACTCGACCTCATAGGTAAGGTCCATCCCACATCATCCAATGGACACAATTTCATCATCACTACCATTGAGTACTTTACGAAGTGGATTGAGGCTATTCCTATGACATGCATTATTAGCACACATATCTCTAAGTTTATCCTAAACTATATCATTTGTCGGTATGGTGTCCCTTAGTCCATAATCATGGATAATGGCAGCCCATTTAAGAATCAAGAAGTTTTCCATCTTTGTGATGAATTTCATATTCAACATCACTTTTCCACTCCATACTACCCACAAGGTAACAGCCAAGCAGAGGCATCTAACAAAACTATCATTAGAATCCTCAAAAAGATTGTCAATGATGTTGGCCATGATTGGCATTTACAGCTTAATCCCACCTTATGGACTTATCGCACAAGTATTCATACTCCCACTAGCACCACTCCCTATTCACTAGTATTTGGTTTTGAATCCATTCTTCCTATTGAGGTCAAGATTCCTTCCCTTAGGGTATCCTTGAAAGGGCACATTGATGATGAAGACTACCAAGTATCAAGACTCCATGAACTAGAACTCCTAGATGAGTGAAGATAGAAGGCACTAGACCATCTTCAAGCATATCAGAATCACCTTCGTCGTAGCTATAATAGGAAGCTCTGGAAAAAAAAACTTTGACATTGGTGACCTGGTTTTAATGGAGAACCCAAAGAATCAAGCAGAAAGAGAAAAACTAGGAAAGTTTGAACCTAACTAGTTAGGACCTTATATTATTATAGAAGCCTTTGGATCAGGAGCATATCAACTCTCTACTCCTGAAGGGGAACCATTGTCCTCGCCAATCAATAGTTTTCATCTAAAGAAATTCTATGCATAGCTTCTAAGAGCCTTGTCTTAATTAGTGAAAATTACAAAAAAAGAAAAAAGAAAAAATCATTACCTAGGTGAAAACTGGCAAACAGGCATCTTGGTAACAGCAAAAAAATTAGAAAATACAGAAAATACTAAAGAGAAATAATTCGTCCATTAGTGAAAACCACTTCAGTGGTGCTTTGGATAAGTACCATGGTGAAAACCTGGAAAACAAGCCCTATGTGTATTTGACTTTGCTCCTTTGTCTACTATTATTCTAGTCTAACATCCTTGTACATATCCCTTATCTTTGTACATAGTCCTTATCCTGGTACATATGACTTATCTTTCCTATCCATTGCTTGTACATACAATTCATAATAAGTGGTAGTCTTTCCTGTAACTTGGAACGATTAACATTGAATGCATTTCATATCCCTTGTTTTATCCTATTCATAATCAATTGGTTTTATACTCGACTGGGGGAAAACACTTGATGCGTGTCATATTTGTTCTTACATTGGTATTGTTGAAGACAAAAAACCATAGAAAAATCCAAAAACATCACAAAATGACCCGAGAAAACACAAAAACATCAAAAAAATTTAAAAAGACAAAAAAATAAAAACATGTCAAAAATCTAAAAATAGAGTCAGAGTCAGTCGCACTTGTCAGTCTTTGTTGTTTTTCAAACTATGTTGCCTCTACGATTAGACATAGGCAAGGCCATTTTCTGATGTGTCCTCGAGGCATTAGGTCAGTCTTTTTAGGTTTGTCTGTGTAAAATCATGATTCAATCCATTGTCTATATGAAAAATTCATTGGTCATGTTGAACTATGAGGTCTTTGTGTGTATAACATAGGCAAGTCCATCAAGTGATGAGCCCCTAAGGTTGCACTAGGTCAGTCCACTAGGGTTCATCACATGCACTACCACACACATCTATTATCTTCATACAAATCAAGCTTATTTTAGTCACTCTTTTCAGTCAAAGTCAAGTTGAACTACAAGGTCTCTACATGTATAATGTAGGCAAGGCCATCAAGTGATGAGTCCTTGAGGCTGCACTAGGTCAGTCCTGTAGGGTTCATTGTCACACATAGTTAGTTTTCAGCACATCATATCAAGTCATGCCTCAATCTGGTGAACAATTCAACAATGTCTCTAAGTCAAATAAAACAAATTTCCAAAGCAACAACCAAAATAGATCAACTAATGTCTACTACAGGATGTGTCCTTGGAAACAAACATCATCAAAACAATCAACCTGTGTCTTATTTAGGATGAGTCCTTCCTAAATACCAATATCAAAAAAATAATTTTTCTTATACAAGATGAGTGCTTCCTGCATATAGACACTATCAATCAAGTCAACATAGCCTTATAGAAGTAATCACATCAATGACATCTGACTCAACATCTTATATGATACATGTCTTTCTGAAACTAGGCTTTGTCATGCCTTATATAGATATTCATAACATCGAAACCAGACTCAAAGTCTTATCTGTTATGTGTATCTCCTAAAATCAAGCTCTATAAATCAATCCTTTTATCAATCACAACAAATAAAAAAAACAAATCAAGTTTTGGAAAATATTTTACTCACTTTTTGACTTTATGGCTTGTTTATCTTATCATTTCACTTGAATTTATGATGGGAATCCTATTACTAGCTTTCTCAAGGATGTCCCAAGAAGGATTTAGAGAAGCAACGATGTTTTAGAATTCTATTTTCTTTGACTGTTGTCTATCAACTATCTTTTAAATTTGATTTTGAGTCATGTTACTAGTTTCCCCAAGGATGTCCCAATGAAGGATTTAGAGGAGCGATGATGTCTCATGACCCATCTTTTATTTTTTTTGTTGTCTGTGGTTTGTCTTGAAAAGAAGATTGGGGCAATTGTGCCCTTAGTATGAGTTAATGACAATCCTTGTCTACAACTGTCTATTGTTAACAAGTGGATGACCTTGCACACCTTGATTTATGTCATATCATGGTTTTTTTCTCTATTTGTATTAGTCTCGCCCAATGATGATAAAGTGCAAGACCTTTTGTGATACAACAAAACATCGAATGATTGCTAATACTAGCATCCATCTCATCTCTTTTTCTTTCTTTCCACACTAATAGTTCTTCTTTCTTGCATTATGACAGAGTCCTATGACACACAAAATATAAATCATCCTGCATTCACATTCATGTTAGAAATATCATTTGCAAATCATACATCATCAATGATACATACATCTTCCATTTGAAATATAAAAACATATAGGCATTTATCATGTCTAGGACACCATGGCATAATAGAAATTTATTATCATAGATTACATATCATAAGAATTACATGTACATAACAAATGTAAATACATACATTACATTACATCTATATAGCATCACATGTAGAGATAGTTGTACATATAACATCATATTGCATCTCATAATTATAAATTGCATACATAACATCCATCGACATCATCAATATTAATACATACATCATCATATAGAATCAACATCACATCATAGGTTACATAAACACATCATAAAGTAGATATGATCATCCATCACATAGGCATCTCATATTAACATAACATGTATAAATAAATGACTGCATAATCAATAAATAGAAATGCATATCATCACAATCGCCACCAAAATCATATATATATATCCCTCAAAAGTGTCACATCACGATGTCATAATGTATCAATAAATATGGAAGCCCGTAGGCTATATGATCATAATACAATGTCTCAGTACATATCAAGAAATGTCCCTATCCTAAATTGCCATTGCTATCATGACTAGAGTGTGTGGATGAATGATGCTGAGATCCTGATGACCTGTGACCTGAATGGGGCCTATTGTATGGACCAAATCTACATGGATGCTCAACACCCTCTATGCTAAATGTCCTGGTGTGGGTCCTCATCTAGGACTTGTCATTGCGTGCCTCAGAGAAACTTGAGGTCCATCTCTCTGGAGGAATTGTTGCCTCATACGAATCTCGGTAATAAGTGGCCCTCTCCTCAAATCTGACTAACTCTCGAGCAAATGCCTCTGCAAAGAGCTCTAATCTCTGTAAACCTCTGCTCGGTCTCCTATCTCTAAGCTATGGTCTGATCCCTATCCATGAAGGCTTTGTCCCTCTACATTCGTAACACATCTCTCTTAGACATCAAGACTCTCATCTACTCCTCCAAAGATGCAACCTGGGCATGAAGTGTAGCAGTGTTGAGATCAACTACCCCTATGTCATCTTGTCTCACCCTCTCCACGCCATCATCCTCATCCTCTAACTCCTCCAAAATATTGTCTTGGACCTCACGCTCTTGATCATCCCCCTACTCATCATCATCTTGATAAACACCAAGTAAGCCAAGGGCATCAATCTTTCCCTCCTCTCTGTCTACCTCCTCCCCTGATGCATACTCCTCATCCCTTCCAATCTCAACATGCACCTCCTCCTCACCTCTACCAATATCTAGCATGTGCACATCCTCCTCCTCTTGTCCCTTGCAGATAGGTGATAAAGGTAGTCCTCGTCCCCTCCACCCACACCTCCCTCTCCCACCACCCCACCGACCACCTCCACGACCATCTCCACCTCTCTGACCTATGCCTTTGCCATGCTTGCCGCACGGTCCTGTCCCCTCGCCACTCTATCGATGCATCCTGATCTGGGTCTGTAAGGGGAATCGACCTGTGAATGGATCACCACTAATCATATGCCTTAGTGGTACTTGGATCGGCCAAACCATCTCTCCACCCCCACTACACTACCTACAATGCATCAATATCTACCTCGGCCATGGCCACTAGTATCTTTGCACCCCACAGTGGGATCTCTCGTGAAGACCTCACAAAATCTGCTCATCCTAAACCTCTCTGAATTTTCACAGCACATGATCTGGAAAATGTCTCTGTATAATATGAACATGCAAAACAGTTTGCCCAATCAGATACTGTGTCTGATGGCAATATGGCAAATGATCATCCTCGTCTGACCACTCTGGACAACCCAAGTATGGTCTCCATGTGAACTGTACCATGGTATCAATAGCATGTTTGAAGTACTTATCTAGTATCTCCCATATGGTGTTGATTATTAGCCCCCGCATAACAAAAGGAAAATGGTGCTCCATGTTGCACATCAACTGTAGCTGGTGGAAAAAAGATGGAAATGTGTTCCCATGCGAATACCATCAAGAGCGTGGTACCACAACTCATATAATGTGCCTCTATGGAGGCTATATCATGCAAATGAAAATATAACATGGCGAGAAGACAAGGTTCCCAAGCATACACCTCCTGACACTCTAACATACCAACTAGCATCTCTCCCCATCCCACATGAAATCCATGACCTCGACGGTTAGGGAAGACTATACCACCTATCAATGTGCACAATAGACAGTCTAACTACCTATACCTCTGAGCCAATACATGCCATCTAATCTCATAATGGTCAATACCTAACTATCTAATATTTGCGTGAGGGTAATATCTAAACATCTTGGCAAAACCCCTTTGAGTATCGTACATCACCCTAGTGCCTCTAATAGGAAGTATCAGAATCCTATAGACATCCTCCAATGTAATTGTAGCCTCTCTAGTAGGCAGGTGAAATGAAGAAGTCTCTAAGTGCCATCGCTTGCATAATTTCGTTAGTAGCCTCCGGTTTGCCTGAATGATGGGCATATCTATCACATGGAGGAGACCCAAATGCCATAAAAATCATTTCTCTGCACTCTACAAACTGTTCTAGAAGGAAAAAGTCGATGGTCTTGATTTTCACATATAAACATGGTCCAAAATAACCTACAAGGGCATTATACATGCCTCATGTCAGAATCAATCACCTATCCTAATGCAAAGTGACATAATCAAATGATAGTCAAATGCATCATTATTTTGCAAATGCGTCATTCTTTTGCAATTGTGTCACAAGAAACCAAATGCATCATTTTATTTTGTGCATGCGTCATAAAATTTCAAATGTGTCATTTTAAATCACAAATGCGTATGGAAATATCAAATGCATGTAAAAATCAAATGCGACGAATTACAACCACGTAAATGACTATCCATGATAAATGCAAATGTGATACAATCTTTACAAATACGTTAAACAAAAAGAAAATGTGTTTACTATAAATACAAATGCATAACAATTTTTCACATGCATCAATTTCAAAAAAAAATGCGTGAAAATATTAAATACCTACACTAAGCATCGAACGCGAATTTGCAAATGCATTTAACAACATACAAATGCGTTGATTATGCATTCAAATGTGGTTTTTCAACAAAATGACGCATCACAAAAAATAAAAATAAACACATGAAAAGGAGTGAAAGCCAAAAATTCAAAAGTTGAGATTGAAGTGCATACCAAGGTGCCCGCGTCGGCTAGCCGCTTGAAGGTCCAAATCCTATACAAATGATGATGGGTGTGAGGAACAGGTGACATCTTTGCTAAGGGTGCAGAGAAAAAATCTCAAATTTCAAAGCTATGTGGGTAAAAATGAATGGGTTTTTACCCCATTTTCTATTTAAACCTAGGGTTTTGGTGGAATTCCTTTTTACTGGCCATGTCAACTTCCAACTTTAATCAACCCCTACCCATCCCTAACACTTCCAACTTCAATTCCATCACTCCACTCCTGGTTACAATGGACTATTTCATTTTTTTTGAAATTTTCAAAAATTTGTCAAATTTCTCGAGGGGGTATACCTTTATCTATTTTACACTGGGGCATTACTGGGGCATATTTTTGATCAATTTTCTTTGACACAATTCCAAAATGACATTGTATCAAAGAGGGGAAAATGTAGACACTGAAATCTAGTCTAAGCCTATGACTTCGATTTCTTCAGAATTCATATTTCCATTGACATGATTAAATAATGTCAATTATTTAATTGTTCTCCAAAGTTCTTCATTTCTTTATTAATTAAATAATCTTAATTATTTAATTGATTCACATTTTCTTTATTCTATCTAATTAATTAATTAAATATTTTTTATTTAATTATGTTAGTAATTAACCTTATCTAAATCTTGTCAAATTAAATAAATTCTTATTTAATTTACCCTTTATCATATGTCCACTATAATTAAATAAATTCTTTATTTATTTAATTATTCATTAAATCCCTTTATCATTTAATTAAATAAATCTTATTTATTTAATTATTCTTCAAATATCAAATCTTGAATTAAATGAATTATTTAATTCATAAATTCTATTTTAACACATTCCTCTATATTTAGATAATTGTGCAAATTATCTAAGTATTCACTCTTACTTGACATCTATTTTAATCGGTTAGTTAACTCTAGATTTAGTGTCTAAATGGATTTCACGAGTAATCTCTTTGTCATATCATTCAGTCATCTAGTTCTAACTTGTTTGCATGTACATGCATATTAATTAAATATTTCTATTTAATTAATTAAATCTTGTGCGTGCATTCAAATAGAGAGTTGCTTTAATCCATCTTTATCTTTGTCACACAAAGACTATTCTTCTATTTTTGAATACCAAAATTGAAGATTAAATCATTTATTTAATCTTTATTTCTATTTCTAGTTTATATCACTCATGTCACTACTAACAGTTATCATAATGCATGTCTAATCTATCGATCTCAACCCTCTGTTGATCTTTCGATCCTAGCCTGTCATTCGAAGGATCAATTTTCTATAAATTGATCTATCTTTCATCATTCCAATCCCTCTCAAAATCATATGACTTTTGGAGCAATTGTCTTGAATCTTCGATGTTTTTCTAAATCACTTTCATAGGCTACACTTGCTTAAGAGAAATCTGAGGGAAATTATACTGCAACGACAAAATGGAGAAGGGCAATCAAGGTTATACATGGAATTACGTAGATATTGGGTGAGATTGTTTAGTTTATTTATGTTTTAGCTATCCTTTGTTCTTTGTTGTTTAGATTAGATTGCATTAGAGCTTAGATTGCATTCAGTGTGTGATTTTAATCTTTCTTCTGCATATTCTAGACGTTACAATACCTAGCATAATGTAGCTTGCTAGCCTAGTGAAACCTATCATATTACATGGAAACCTAGAATAATTTAACTTGATAGCTAGTAGATCTAAGTAGCTCATAAGTGATTTAACATCCTTATGAGAGAACCATTTTATTCAAATAGCACATTTTATGGATGACATTTGGTATTTGAGACAAATTTATGACTAAGGTCTCTTCTCCTTATGGACTCAAATCCTTTTAGTACTAACCTTGTTTTTTTGTTTTGTGATTATTATATGCTATGTGTATACATCATGTTTGTGCTTTATTATGTTTTCATTATAATATGGTATGTGTCTTCATTTTTTATGATTCATGTTTTCCATACTACATATCACTTTGTAGTGAAGGAAAAAGTATCCCTTTTTCACACTTAATTTGAAAATAATTAATAATGAAATGAACCTAATTATGCCTTTATTTAGTGTTATGTTTTTCATATTCACGTTAATTTTAGGGCCCTTTCAAACTAAATGTACTTAACAGTTCCTTACTTTTGGTGTTGTAAGGTGGACCTTTACACTTTCACGTTAATCTAGGGCTTTATTAATTAATTAAGGTTAATTTTCCTTAATTGGCCCCTTTAATTCAAATCCAAGCCTAATTATAGGCAATTTTTGAGGGATAAAACTTGAAATTCATAAATTCCATTACACAAAACTTAACTTTGGAAGATGTGCATCCTAGATAAGTGACCTAGGACACATTTTCCATAGGGAAAATGGGTCCTCACTTAGTTCTAGGACTCTATTTTTACATAATATTTAGCATTGCCTGATGTGTGTCCTGGGTAAGTGGCGTAGGACCCATTCACCCTATGGCGAATGGGTCCTCACTTAGACCTAGGAAACCCCTTTGGAATATGTTTTTTGTAGTATTTTGATGATTTCAAATCTATAATTCAATGTTGGCTCATGATATTTGAATTTTGGGAATTAATGTTAAGATTCATATAAATACAAGGTTATTTCACTTTGTTTCACTTAGAAATCTAGAGAGCAACCTATATTTTTAAGTGTTTAAATCCTAGAGCAAGGTTTATGATCAAGAGCATTATCAAGAGAATTTTCAAGACATTCAAGGGAATATTTGAAGAACATTATTTCATCAATCAAGATCCCATTGTCATATCAAAGATGTATTGCATCATGCATGTTGTTTGACCTCATTATGTTGATGAAGTGTTCAAGATCAATCCAAGTGTATCAAAGACATTATCTCTAATCAAGTTTCATGATCAAGATCTACATTCATTGATGACACTTCATGCAAGTTTGCAGATTTGTATGAACCAATGATTCAATTAAGGTTTGGTGAGTTGTTACATATTGTTGTTCATTCATCATCCCTTCATTCTTTTATTCATTTCAAGGTTTAATTAGAAAAAATGTTTTGACCAAGGAAAACCCCCATTTCCCTAACAAAACAACATTTTTATCTCTTTGATGTGTGTGATTGTAAATTTTAGGTTGAAGATCAATTAAAGAGAAAAAATGAAGAAAGTTACAAAGTTGTCAAATTTGCAAGAGTTGTCAAATCATAGAAAATCTTCTATGAGATTTATTTTTGGATTTTTGACAAGGAACAACTAGAATTTGGGAGTGTAGATTGAGAAAAAGAGAACCTAGAAAGAATTTTATAGGAGCCCTAGCTAGGACCCATTCACGATAGGGGGAATGAGTCCTTAGTGAGCCTTGAAAAAACACTTTTTTGTGAAAGGTACACAATATTTATCCCTTCCAAACTCTCCCTAAAGTTTTGAGGTTCCATAAATTTTATGCTCAAGCTTCTAAATGCACTTTATATATCATAATTTGGAGCTTATTTTCAATTTTTAATCTTTCTCCCCAAAGTGTTGTTTAACCTAGACCCTTGTCCTTACACAAAAAAAGGAAATTTGTAGATTCACACCTTGACTTGACTCACCTTGAGGTTGATAGTCATTTCATGGTGTGGATCTCATTTCCTAATGAAAATAGAAGAAAATGACCCATTTTCCCTTTTTAGATCCACTTTTCCATGTTTGGGGAAAATCTCCCCATATCCTATTTTTCCATGTTTCATTTTGGTGAACCTGGCCTTATACAACATTTCTAAAAATTGGAGTCCTTTTAACCCTAGATCTAAGTTTTGTAATAGATTGCATTAGGTTTGCATTAGTTGCATTACATTTAGGGTTCCTTAATTCTTGCATTAATATAGATTGAATTACATATAGGGGTTAAAATTTGCATTTCTTACATTGTTCAAATCTGAAAATTCAAAAATTTACATGCATATTACATTGATTTTGCATAGTGTTTTCATATTACTGTACTTTTCATCATTCATATTCAAAAATTGGATCAAAATTGAATTTAAAAAAGTGTCACATAGTTCATCATTTGTCATTTGTATTGACACATCAAATTCTAGACAATTTTATTACAAGAATAACAGTATGAGACCTAAAACATAGAGCACATCTAACCACTCAGAAATTGCATTTTTCAATTTTAAAAAACCTTGTAGAGGGACCCATTCACCAATGGGAGAATTATTCCTTAGAGGCCTACAAAAATCAACTTTTTTGAGCTTTTTTATACTTTTACGCACTTCCTAGGCTTGTTGGTAACCTATTGTATCAGTCTGGAAAGCTTTTGGAATTTCTATTTTATGAATCTATGTCAAATCATCCATTTAATATAGTCATTTTTGAATATTTCCAAAATCATTAGATCTAAAAATGTTTACATTTATGAAATTTTTCATTTTTTATACATAGTGTTTATATTCATGAATCTTTGCATAATTTGGATAACTTAAGTACTTTTCACTTTTTCATACATAATGTTTACATTCATGAAACTTTGCAAAGTTTGATAAAATTAATTTTCATGTTTGGATATACATTATTTACATTCTTGAAGCATTGCATAAGATGGATAAAAGCACTTTTCATTTTTGGGAACACAATGTTAGTATCTCACCTTTCTAAGAATGCTAAGAAAAAGTTCATCCCTCCTACTTGTGAGAATTATTTAGTGAAAGAGGGTGCAAGCATAGAGAATTAAGACAATCCTAATTGTTCTTCTCCCAATACCTCTCCTATTAGTGACGAAGGTATCTTGGTCAAAAAAGATACAATCATTAAGAATCATGAAATTGTTGTTTGTCCCTCTCCTCCCCCCCTTGGGAGGATATTATAAGACAAGAAGATGGGATCATTGACAAATTACTTTACCTAGTCTCTATTCATCTCCCAACACCTCCCCTACTTGTGAGAACGCTTTATTGAAAGAGGATACAATTGTGGATAATTATGAAAATCACATTTGTGAGGGAGATATGTTTGTGTTAAGAGATCCAATGATTGAGAGCTATGACAATCATATCTCTCCTACTTGGGAAGACATTATAGGAGATGGGGATGTAATTGTAGATAAACATGACAATCAAATTTGTTCTTCCTCTAATATCTCTCCTAGATGCAAAGAAGATAGTTTGGTGTTAGAAGATACACTTATTGAGAGTAATGAGAATCTTGTTTCTCCCTTTCCTAATTTTCCTATCATTTGGAAATATCTATTCAAATGAAAGGATCCAATCATTGGTAAGCATGAAAATCATAGTTTTTATTCTCTTGATGCCCCCCCTATTTGTGATGAAGATACTTAAAAAATATAACCATGGAATGTGATGAGCCTCTTGTTTGCTCCTCTCCAAAAATATCTCCTACTAGGGTAGATATTATGGCACAAGAGAATGATACCTTAAAGAAAAATGAGGAAATCATGTACAATCATAACAATCAAATTTGGCCCTCTCATAATATCTCTCCTATTTGTGACAAAGATATTTTGGTGTTAGAAGATCCAACCAATGATAGTTACGAGAGTTTTATTTGTCTCTCTTCCCCTAGGGAAAACATTATTGAACAATAAAATTCCATCATTGATATGCAAGACAATCCAACCATTTATGAGTCCCCTACTAGTGTTGAATTTTTTTTTTAGATGAACCAACCATTGAATGTCATGAACATGTAGTTTTTTTCTCTCCTAAAACTATTCTATTATGGAAGATATCATGGTGGAAGAAAATGATAACATTGACACACATCTTTCAAAAAATAGTAATATGGCTTCCTTGGATGAAGATGATGAAGTGATATTAGACTCTCCTTCGGTAAGACATCATGAAAATAAGGATAATTTTGTTGAGGTTATGAACATTAGGACTCCCTTGAGTCCTATAATTCTTATACCTCCTACAAAACCTTTAATTATTGGACCACCTAAGCCTCAACTTATCATTTATCGAGCCTCACAACAATTGCTGGTTCAAAATGAACTCATGCTTATCTTAGAACCACCTACAAGGAAACTTGATGTTTCACAACAACTGAGTTACAATACCATTTCTCATACATATAACACTAGAAACAATCCACAACCAAGAAAAAAAACTCCAAAATTCCTCCTATTGCCTCGACCTATCTTGCCTAGTGCTCCTCATTTTCCCTCACATAGTGGAAAGGAGTATGATCTTGTGGAACAACTTAAAAATATTCCTACTAAGATATCCTTATGGTACCTTATTCAAGCCTCACCTAGTTATCATAACATGCTTCAAAGTTCTTTACAACAAGTTCCCACCCCTCCTAATGTGAAAAAAAATCATGCAGTGGCCCAAATTCAAGCTATAACTCTAGCCAACTTAGACATTACTTTCCATCAAGATGAGTTACCTTCGTTAGAAGAGAAAAAAACAAAATGAAGCTTTCATGATAATATCTTTTATTAATAAAATTGTGATAAAGATAACCCTTGTTGACAATGGTTCAGCTCTTAATGTGTGTAGTGTTAGCCTTTTGGAGAAGATTCATATGGAAAAGAGTAATATTGTCCTTGATTTTTTTTCTATCTTGATGCAAAGTTAAAGGAAGAAAATTCACCTTCACAAACTCATTTAACAAAACTAAAAACAATCTCATTTGATTACCCTTCATTAGTTCACCTTTCCCTTTATCAATTACTCATTTCAAATACTCAAATGTGTAAGAGTCCAAATCTCAAAATAACCTTCAATACACTTTAGTAATCTCCACATGACTAAAAACAAACAAATACAAGGTTTTCCCATTCACATTTTTATTTTATTATGACTATCCTTAATTCAACATTTAGGTCCTTCTAGACCACAAAAACAATAAACTTCATCTTTCCAAGCCCAAATAACTTTACAAACACCACAAAAAGTTGTAATAATATATGTACAAACACACTAAACCATTCCTCATTTAGTATTCTAGGTATTTCATCAAACGTGTATGCAAAATCATCAATTTTTGACTTCAAAGTTGATTGTGAGAACTTTGTTAGGATAGTCAATAATCATTTACATCAAACCATTCAATACATCAAAAAAAAATCAAGAAATAGTCTCACATACCCATTGGCACCTTTTTTAGACTATAACACTATTGAAGGACTCAAAATCCAAAATCAAAACACATGAAATTCACTTGTATTTTGGAATTACCAATTTTCTTCCATTGTAGCAGACTTAGGGCTTATTGAATAAATCATCTCAAAAATCAATTTATCTTGTCCAAAACTTAAAACATGTTAAATTAAGTCAACATATGCTTTTATAAACTCCAAAATTCCATTCCTCAAGATATTTTCTTAATCCCTAAATGTTAGCCCTCTTAAACTCTATTTTTTTTCATATTTACAGTCATGTTCTTCAATCTCTCACATGTTTTTCTTAATTATTTGATTTTAAACTCTTAATAATAAGAGAGTATATTTTATGAGGATTCCTTCCAGCAAAAAATAGATTTTTTCCAAGTTTTAATTAAGAGAAGCCCAAATTCTTCAGTCTCTGGTTACCCTAAATCAAGGTTTGACTGTTTTTAGAAAAAACTCAATATCTCTCACAAAATTCCACCAAATTACATAAAAAAGTGAAAATGGAAGGTGATTGAATATTATAACACTTAAAATAATTTAGGCACCCATTCATGGCCATACAAAACCATACCAAGGCCTGAAACATTAATTTTATGTAGAAAAATGCATGAAACAATGCCTTTATTGATTCTATTTCGAAACTCCAACCACCAACAAGTTCCCAAATGATTCCAAAGAATTTTTGAAGGAAATAAAACATGCATAATCAGTTTCTAACTGATTTCCAACTTCCTACTCATGTTTAGTCCCTAGTGATCTTTTAACTCCCTAATGTTGCTTTTATGCAACTTGTACACTTTTTGCAATTTTGACACTATTTGTTGACAACTTTGCATTTTACATATTTGTTTGCTAAATATGAATTTAATACAATAGAAATGACTAAAATGATCCTTATTGCAAGGTGGAACATCAAATTGGATCAATTTCTCAAACTTTCCACAAGGAGTCAAAATTGTGTCAAGGTGCTCCTGCACCATTCCATGGATTTGATAACATAGGAAAATAACTACTTGCAATCATCACATTACCAATTAAAGTCAGGAGGGTAACATTACAAACTATAATATATGTTATGCCTCATGATATTTCCTATAATATTATTAAGGCCATGTATTCGTGCCTTCTACTCTTCATTGTAAAATGAAGTATGTCTACAACAACAGTGTATACAAGGGCGGGTGCAAAAATTTTGTGGGCCAAAAAGTGGACAAAAATTTAAATAAAATTTGAAAGGCTATAACATGAGTGCATTATAATGTGAGCACATTATAATGCAGTTGCATTATGGCTTGGTGTTACCATGCTTAAGACTCAGTCACATTGGACCTATAACACACTCGCGTTATAATGTGAGAGCATTATAGCTTATTAAGAAAGAAAAAAAAAATCATTTCATTTTCACTATTGTATTTTCTTTCCCATGATAAAAAAACCCTACTATTGTGTGCTCACATTTTGGAAGCATAAAAAATTGTAATTTCTTCAATGTATCTTTGCAATTTCAATGGTAGGATGCCGCCACATTGGCAAGGATGTCAAATAAGTAAGAATTCTTTTTTTTTTGTGAATTTGTTGTTGAATAGGTAAATTTAGATTTTTTTATGTTCATTTATTTAATTTTTAGAAGTTTTTAATCAACATTAAAATCCTCCTCAAAATTCTTCTCCTTCTTATCAACAAGCACATGAGAAAAATCCTCAACAACTACAACAACAAAATCCTAAACAACCACAAAAAAACTCCTCTAATAATTCCTCAACCATTCCTTAACATCCTCCTAGTACTTAGCAAAATCTAATGGGGGAAATTGAAAACAACATAAATAAGATTGAGGACTTAATCACGATTTTGAATGATCTTGTAAGTTCAATCGTGGAAAGAAGCACACTTGTGAATTCACTTCAAGAAATTTTAACATATGTAGATGCAATCAAAAAATAATTAAGTGGTTGGGTAGATAGGAGGCAGGCGTGTAGGTATTTTTATGTAGATAAATTATCATATAAAGAAGTAAAAGATGACAAAATTACAAAATATGATTTGTGATCTCTATTCACTGACCCACACACAAATAAAACTCTTGACCTTAATACCAAGAGGTTTCCTATCCATTGTTGCCACCACTAAGGGATTAGGAAATATTTTTGGCATAGGTGGTGGATTTTTTTTTACTATCCACCATGCAACAATAATGAGGTCCCCCAATATTTCTTGAGGAAGCTCTATAGCGAGCTCATCCTCAACAAAATCCATAACTATTTTGAGGTGAGGGAATTTCAGGGGAGAGATGGAGGGTCGACATAGGATAGACCAAGTGCACATCATGATCCTCAGTGGAAAGGGAGACAAGCATTTTCTAGGCCAGCTCATGAGCACATTATTATCCCTTCCATTGCAAAGGAGAGTGTTGAGATGGACACTTTATAGTCTATTGGCTCTTTGAACCAAAGTATCATCTAGCATGCCAGTCTTGCAATATAGCACCTTCGAGGGTATAGTTCAAGAGGTAGGCTTCCACCCCATTCTTGTCAGGTTTATGGGTCGACTTGTACATATGACCCCATAGACAGTCAGGAGGCTAGTGCATAGGATACATCTGTAGCTAGAGAATGATGGCAGATGAAGAATGTGGCTTTTGAAATTGATACCCAGGTAAATGTTAGCATGTTCTATGAATTTAATTTTTGAAATGAAAAATTAACTAATTTAGTTTAATGATTGTAATTAAATTTTAGGGTCACAGTGTTGATATTGAATACACTGGCCCTACACGTGTTTATTACTCCACTGCATCTACCGCTGAGGTATGTAACTAGTAAAAAATTATAAATATTACATGTGGATAGCATTGTTATATAAATGGTATTCTAATATATGATTTTGGATGTTAAATATGCTAATATTGGAGGTTTTGTGGGAACACCTCCCAGTGCTAGTGAAGCTTTATAAATATTCATGCAGGTAATTTGGAATAAAGAGTTTAACTAATGAATTGTACTTAATAGAATTGTGTAGTTTATATTCACATCATTGATTACATTGCATTGCATAGATCTTTCAAACTTAAAGCATTACTTCACATTGCATAACTAATAACTAGATGTTGATAGATGACAAAATTTCAATTACAATATAGTTTTTTAGAAAGTCAACATAAGCAGTGATGCAATTACTTAACATAGCATAAGTAATAATTAGGAGTAGCTACCAATTGCATTTTCTTGTCATGGAATTCCATGAGACCACTTTTTATTAAGGAATTTTTTCAAACAATTCACTACCTTGTTTATGATATGGATGCTTGGAAAAAATCCATGAAAGAATAATAGTAAGCAATAGCATAGATAAGACAATGAGTTGTTTGAAAAAATGCCTCAAAGAAATATGGTCTCATGGTGATGTCCATCACCATGAGACCTAATTTCTTTGAGGTATTTTTTCAAATATCTCACCACTTTTTATATGCTTCCACATTTTCCATACATGTCTACCAAAGCATTTTATCAAACAGTTCACTTCCTTGTTGCTATAACTAAAAGCGTAAAAAGGTTCTTTCCAATAAACTATGGATGCTTGGAAAAAAATCTATCAAAGCATAATAGTAAGCAATAGCATAGACAAGTAAATGAGTTGTTTGAAAAAATACCTTAATGAAATATGGTCTCATGGTGACATCTGGAATGCAATTCCATCACCATGAGACCATTCCATCACCATGAGACCACATTTCTTTGACTCATTTTTTCAAACTACTCACTGCCTTAAGAATACAAACCAAGCCTTGAGCCAAAATTCCCCTTCAAATTATTTTCAAGGTCTTCATCCCCATCCTCAATTTACCAATCCATGGAACCTTCCACCTCTTATTCCACTTGCTCATATCCCCACCCCTCCCTCTTCATGTCATGATCACCCTCCATATTATAACCAAGACCACACTATACCATCCACCCCATCGCAATATAATACCATAGAGAAGGAAATGAACTATTTGAAAAAATGTCTCAAAGAAATATGGTCTCATGGTGATGGAATGTCATGACACATTTTTTTGTCATGGAATTCCATCACCATGAGACCACGCTTCTTTGAGGCATTTTTTCAAACAATTCGCTGCCTTCTTTATGCCACCACATATTTTGTACATGTCTACCAATGCATTTTATCAAATGGTTCACCACCTTTCTGCAATGGATAAAATCCTAAAACAGGTATTTTCAAACAAGCTATGGATAGGGAAACTAGTAAGAAATATATAGTTCAATAAGTACTCAAATTTTTTTTCATTATCTCATACATTATAATCCATGACGTGCATCACTATTGTAGTTTTCATGATTGAATAATTTGTTGTTTTATTTTCAAATGTTGCAAGTGGAAACACCTCTAGATGTTCATATGGAAATTGATCTTGGTGTTTCTTCTTCTATAGACTCCTTGATTCCTCTCATAGGGGTATAAGGAAAATTACTATATTTCAATTTACATTCGTTGTTGTAGTTGTTAGTGAAAAATCAAAACATTATTGATTCATATATTAATTTCTCTTTGGATGGTTTCTAGAGTGCTTCAACATTCCACAACATGGGCATGTGAATATTTCCCTTGAGGAGAGTGATTATCTCGAGGATATAAGTGATTATTTATATCATTTTTATAATGTCATTTCTATATATTAATGTCTTTACTTGTAATTGTAACTGGTAAGGATTGATTGGGAACTAAACCTTAGGAGGAGCACCAGGAGCACTCCTCAACCTCAGAGTAAATGAGTGACATACTTATTTCCATCTGACTGACCAACAAAGGGCAAGAGTTTGTTTCAAGAGCTTGGAGGGACATGAATTTTGATTCCAAGGCCCTTTTTTGTATGACTATATGCCATTTTTAGACATATTTTGTATTGCATATATTTGACATTACATTCCTATATGGAATTCCTATAAGCCTATATGGCTATTTTGTATATATTTTATACTTATATCGACATATATTGATGTATTCCTAAATGGATATTTGGTCAATACAAATGTTTTTTTTTATCAATGGTGTCCATATTTACATTATAAATCCATGGTTCAATAGATATGAGTTATGTATATTCAAGTTTATACTTTACGACTTATGTGTATACTTTGTGACTTATGTGTATTCCAATGTATACTTTGCGACTTACATGTTTTCATGTGTATACCTTGTATTCATGCATACATTTTTTATTAATACGTATACTATGTATTCATGTGTATAATTCAAGGCTTATGTGTATTTGAGTACTTATGCTTCACCTATTCATGTGTATACTTATTAATTGGTTAACCCTAGCATTGCTCATTATTGTCCTTCATGGTTTGTCTTGAATATTTATTGATTGATGCTAAACAACTTAAATATTTTCAAACATGATTCACCAATGATTTATCATTTACTTATATGCTAATTCAATATGGAATCCAAAGATGAATTCAAAAGGGATAAAGCTAGGAGGAGAGGGAAGATAGATATTTATAGTGTAACCTATTGTACCTTCTCTATACAAACCTCTAATGGCTCTTGTATGCTTTGTTATTCTATTTTCTACTTTTCATATCCCATTTTCATATCTATATCATCACTTCTCTTAATTTTTTTCCTTCTCCTATTCTAGGTCCTCACCTCTGCTTGTGGTATTCTAAAATAGGCTCTAGTTTGTGGTGGAAACCTATTAAGATTCAAAGGAGACATTAGTTTTCCCCTTAGTTTTCTTGGTTGATTTTATTATTTCTTGGTTGTTTATAATGTAATTGATAATTAATTTTGTGGAGATGGAACCTCTCATTCTTTGTAGTAGGACATTTTAGGTAGATTCCTCTTCAATAACAACTAGAGTTAACTATTTCTTTTGTTTTCTTTGAAATACTCATTGGAATGGGGTTAGGATAATTTTAACTGAAATATATGGTTTAGTAGATGCATAGGTTATTTATTGTTCTAGCACAAAATCTACCTATGTAATTAGATAGTTGGTTCGGAAACTTGGAGGTTTCAATTTTTACTCCTTTTTCATCACCAAATGTTATTATTGTTATTTCACTTACTTGGATTTGAGGCTTTTTTGGAGTGAAGGAAGAGGTAGGATTGAAATAATCCTTCTCATATATGTCATCCCATTTATTACCCAAGGAAAAGTGACTTGGTTTTCCCACCATGTGTCCAAATTATTGCCCATATTTTCACTAATTACTTATTCTATATTCATTCCAACATAGCTTCTTCAAAGAATGAATTTTTAATTATAGGTGATATGCAACAAATTTATTCTAGAATGTTTGATATTATTGTGAAGGATTAGGAATAGGGGTTGTAATATCTCATGTATCAACATATATTTATACCTCTTCTTTGGGCTATTTTTAGCTTCTACTTATGGTTGAGGCTCTAGTGTAAACTTATTAATGACATTGTTCATGTTTCTCTTTAGCTAGGTCATAAGCCATAATGTGGGCTCATATTTCAAATGAAATATGATTGGGTTTAGCTATAAATCTTTCAATTTTTTTCTAGAATCTTGAAAAATTTCCTCTTTACAACAACCATATTGTTGTAAGGGAACGAAGGATAATTAAAAAATATCTTTCCCTTGCTAGACTTGAGGATGATCATACAAGATTTTAAGAGTCATGTAGCCTTCTCATTTGTGATTAGAGCCATAATAGGAATAAGAAAGTTACCTAGATACTAATATTAATAATAATCAATTCAAAGTAAGTATGAGATCCGCATAGTAATTAGATCATAACCCATTCAAGATCAATTTTTTTTAGGATTTCCTCAACTATTTTGACACCCATATGTTTTACCTCTTTCATGTAATCATATGATTTTGGTGTGGAAAACTTAGACTTGTCAACTATCATGTGAATCTTTCTCTTTTCCTTTGTTATGCATGCCATCAAAAGGGATAGAGCTTGTTGAGCGTAGATCAAATTAATTGGGAATGTTTGGGTGTGAAAGATAACCATGCCTAGCATAAACATACCCATTTGGATGTGTTGGAATAGTTTGTTTGGTCGTACAAGTTGCAGAAAAAAAGTTGCACCACTTTATAACTTTACACTACTTGCATTTGACAACTTTTTCCTCAATTGAAAAGTTGTCACCATGGGAAAAAACTTCTGAGATAGTGAAAAATGAGAGAGGTTATTGTAGAGGAGCCCAACGCAATCACATATCCTTAGAAAGAGAGTTTGTAAGCATCACAATTTTTGAGTAATATCCCATCAAAGATTGCAACAATTTTTCACTTTGGACTCTTAAGGGATCAAGTTGGTTGAACGTAGCTCAGAGTGATTAGGCATGTTTGGGTGTGAAATTGGTCCATGCCTAGTGTAAATGTACCCATACAGACATGTTGGAATAGTCCATCTGGCCGTACGATTTGTAGAACAAAAGTTGCACCATTTTGCAACTTTACACTGCTTGCATTTCACAAATTTTTTCTCAACTAAAAAGTAATCACCATGAGAAAATAACTTTGAGATAATAAAAAATAATATAGTTTATTATAGAGGGTCCCAACATGATCTCGTAGGCTCAAACAAATCTTTTGTAAGCATCACAGTTTCTGAGTAATAGCCTATCAAATATTACAGCTATTTTTCACTTTGGAGTCTTAAGGGATTGAGCTGGTTGAGCATAGCTCAAAGTTATTGGGAATGTTTGGGTGTGAAATATGACTATTCATAGAATAAACATACCCATTCATATGTGTTGGAATAGTTTGTTTATTCGTACAAGTTGCAAAATGAAAGTTGCACCACTTTGCAACTTTACATTGCTTGCATTTGACAACTTTTTCCTCAACTAAAATTTCATCACCATGAGAAAATTCCTCTAAGATAGAAAAAAATGAGATAGGTTATTGTAGAGGGAGCCAACAGGATCTTGTGGCCTCAAATGGAGAGTTTGTAAGCATCATAGTTTTTGATTAATAGCTTGTCAAAGATTGCCGCCATTTTGTACTTTGGACTCTTAAGGGATCTAGCTAGTTGAGCATAGCTCAGAGTGATTTAGCATGTTTGGGTGCAAAAGAGAATAATTCCTATCATAAACGTACCCATCCAAACATTTTTGAATAGTATTTTTGTTCACATGAATTGCAAAAAAAAGTTGCACTACTTTGCAACTTTACACTGCTTGCATTTGACACTTTTTCCTCAATTAAAAAGTCATCACCATGGGAAAATGCCTCCAAGATAGCAAAAAATGAGAGAGGCTACTATAGAAGGGCCCAACGCAATCTTCTGGTCTCAGACAAAGAGTTTGTAGGCATCATAGTTTTTGAGTAATAGTTCATCAAAGATTGTAGCCCTTTTGCACTTTGGACTCTTAAGGGATCAAGTTGTTTGAACGTAGCTCAGAGTTATTCAACATGTTTGGGTGCAAAAGAGGACCATGCATAGCATAAATGTACCCATCGAAATGTATTGGAATAGTCCATTTTGTTGTATGAGTTACAGAATGAAAGTTGCACCACTTTGTAACTTTACACTACTTCCATTAGACACTTTTTCCATCAAGTGAAAACTAGACACCATAGGAAAACAACTCTAAGATAACAAAAATTGAGAGAGTTTATTGTAGAGGGGCCCTACATTATCCTAATTCCTCATACAAAATGCCCACAGGTGACATGGTCTTTGAGTAATAAGTCATCAATGATTGTTGCACTTTTGCAATTTGGACTCTCAAGGGATTACACTGCATGAACATAATTAAGACCAATTCGACATGTTTGGGTGCAAAAGAGGACCATGCCTAGCCTAAACATACCCATATGAACATGTTGAAACTATTGGTTCAATTGTACAAGTTTTAGAATGAAAGTTCCACCCCTTTCAACTTTGCACTGCATGCATGTGACACTTTTTCCATCAAGTGAATATTATAGCTAGAGGAATATTAAAATATTTGATGATTCATCTGCAAGCTTAGATATATATGTGGAACGGAGGAGGGAAGAATCAAATTGTTTTACAAATCAAAATGATAAAGCCCGTGATCATGACTAGAATAAGGGATAGTGAAGATAAGATGTCAGAAGAAAGAAGTAGAGATAATTGCATTATTTTTCATCTCCTTCACTGGCTAGCTAGAATTCTTTGAAATATTTGCGTGCCTCTAATGAATGATGATCTATAAAAAGATTCCAAAATGAAAAGGGTAGTTTATAAAAATATTTAAAGAGACATTAGGGTATTTGCAAATGAAATATTGTAAAGTAGAGATTAGAAGGGCACTGAACTATAGACACATGTATATAATAGTCAAACTTGGAAGTGGTATTCATTTCTTTTTTACATAATTATACAATTCAACATTCTTCATCAATCATTATAGATATGCTCATTTATATTCTAGTTTTTGTTACCAAATGAATTTCTACTACTTTTTCATCGAAACTATGTTTTTTATTTCAAAATTTTAGTAAATATCATTACAAATGTTTCAGGGCAGCAATAAGTCCTTACTAGGGAAATATATATGAAACTCAATTACAAATTTTTGAGGGCATCCATGAATTTTGAGTTTCAAGAGGATATATTGTAGATATTTTATGCAATACAAATGAAGAAAACCACCAATCTCATTCTCTTTTGACAAAACTCAAAACATCCTTGTTTGATTACTCATTACTAATTCACTTTCCCCTTCCCAAAACTCAATTCAAACACTCAAATTTGCATTCACATTTCCAATCTCCTTAAATTACCTTCAAAACACTTTAGTAATCTTAACTTAATAAAAAAAAACAATTACAAAGCTTTCCCATACACATTTTCATCATTTTATAATGATTGTCCTTATATGTGCAATAATTTCCCTTCACAACCACAAACCCCAAATTAGAATTTCAAGTCAAAAAATACCAACAAAAGACCTATGGCATCTCCAATTAGGTTTTCACAACATAATCAAACTCTTCTCAGAACCCAAAAACATGGACCATTCATTTTGAACATACTTCTTTCATTGACTGAATTCAATGCTATTAGGCCTACAAAGGAACTGTCATACACAATTTTCTATCTATACCATATATTTTTACTATAATGAACATTTAAGATACCCCTTATCATTTATTAAAACATATTGAAATATTGGCATCTTTCATTTTGAGAAATAATGTGAAAACTAGACTATATATGCCCAAAATAGGGCTAATTAGGTCTGTAACCAAAATAGGCTTAATGATTTTAATAACTAAACACACAATTTTTCTAAGCCAATGGTTGGGATACCTCAAAATTAACTTTCTTATTCTTTTACAATCATAAAAATTCCATTTATAATAACCTTTCATCAAACCCTAGATTGAAACCTCTTCAACTCTATTTTTCTTAGTGTGAAACTTAGGAGTACAGTCATAAATTCAAGTTTTCAACACCTTAACTTAGTGCTCATGCTTCAAAAGCATGGAAATATGAGATTATATGAAATGAAGGTTAAAATCACAAAAAAATAGAGTTTTCTACTAGTTAGATTTAGAGAAACATAATTTTTTATAGCCCTGTTTACCCTAATGGGGTTTCTAACTGTCTTCAACAAAATTCCATTATCTTGCACAAAATAAAGCCAATTCACATAAAAAAAAGTGTGATTGGAAGGTGATTGAGAAGTACAATGCTTACAACCAGTTTTGCATGATTTTTAGGCTGTACTATTTCATACAAAGGCTAGAAATAGTAAAATTTTGTAGAAAATTCCTAAAAATAGTGTTTTTATTCATTTAAATTCATTTATAAAAACACCCATCAAGTAAAATTGGAGTTACAAATCCTATTTAAAGGCATACAACTTACCTTTCATCTACCAACTAATTCCTAACTACCTTTCAATGCCTACACTAAAGTGACCCTTCATATTCTCTATGCAACTTTTATATTTTCTTGCATTTTGTGACAACATTTACACTTTTTCACCTCTTATGACAATTTTGACACAAAACTTATTCTTTACACCTCAAAATGGCATAAATAAATAGAGAGTGGTCAAAATTACCTTGATATAATGTAAAACCACATGGATTTGGTCAACCTTCAAGATGTCTTCAATGGAATCATGATGTTGTAAAGGTGCTCCTGCACCATACTCCTAGCCAAGAAAATTTCCAAGACCTCTTGAAATGGATTTTGTCAACAAAACTACACCCTTGATATGCTCTTCTACTGTCCCCCCTTGAAGTTGCTTCAAATCACCTTCATTTTTACCTTGGGATTGAATTTTTCCATGCAAATTAGCCCTCTGTCTTGACTACCCTTTGAAATCAGATTCATCATGCTTCGATTCATCTCAATACCTTGTTTCTCCTTTTGTCCTTTAACCTTCAACTTGTTCCCTGTCCAAAAGATTAGTAACCTAATGAAATGAAACATGATTTCTAGCACAATACCTCCATCATTCTTCAATTCTTGGCAAATCTTCCTAAGCAATTCATCTTTGATAATTTCTAACTCCGTATTCCTTTCCTCTAAAATCAGATCCTTTGTCTTTGTTGCATCTTCCTCTTCATGCTTGGGAATGTCTTTTTCTTCTTCATCCTTGAAGTCTTCTTTTGCATCTTGAAACACTTATTCATCTTCTACCATCTTCTTTTGCATTTTTCTTCTAACAATATTCTCTATGTGCCATGTAACTCTCTTTTTCACTTTTAAATTCCAACTTGTTTCTTGCTTAATCCTCTGCTCCAACTTCATCATGGACTCTTGGAACTCTTCTTCCAATATTTTCACCTCTTCCTTTCTTGTTGCCAACTCTTTGTCAAAATTTTCTTACCTCTTTCTCTTCTTTCTTTCTTCCTTTTCTTGCAAATGTCTCCACAAATTCTCCATCTTTCAACAAGTCTCTCCTTGATTTAACTCAACTTTTCTCAACTTTCTCAACCTCACCTAGGTCCTTTCCACTCACCCTCAACCTAGTCTTTTGGCTACCAACTAGGTTCTTCTTAACCTACACAAACCACAAGACAAAACCATAGAAAACAAAACCAACTTTCTCTAGCCTAGTTCTTTTGTTGAGCTTTGATACCAATTTGATGCAATACAAAGGAAGAAGACAACCTATCTCATTCTCTTTTGACAAAACTCAAAACATCCTTGTTTGATTACTCATTACTCCTTCGCTTTCCTCTTCCCAAAACTCAATTCAAACACTCAAATTTTCATTCAGAATTCCAATCTCCTTCAATGACCTTCAAAACACTTTATTAATCTCAACTTAATAAAAAAAAACAATTATAAAGCCTACCCATACACATTTTCATCATTTTATTATTATTGTCCTTATATGTGCAATAATTGCCCTTCACAACCACAAACCCCAACTTAGCATTTCAAGTCACAAACTACCAACACAAGACTTGTGACATCTTCAATTAGGTTGGCACAATATATTCAAACTCTTCTCAGACCCCAAAAACACAGACCATTCATTTGGAACATACTTCCTTCATTGACTGAATTCAATGCTATTAGGCCTAAAAAGTAACTGTCATACACACTTTTCTATCCATACCATATCTTTTGACTGTAACCAAAATTAAGATACCCCTTATCATGTATTAAAACATATCAAAAGATTGGCATCTATCATTTTGAGAAATAATGTGAAAACCAAACTGTATACGCCCAAAATAGGGCTAATTAGGTGTGTAACCAAAATAAGCTTAATGGTTTTAATAACTCAACACCAAAATTTTCTAATCCAACTATTGGGATACCTCAGAATTGACTTTCTTATGCTTTTAAAATCATCAAAAATCCATTTACAATAACCTTTCATGAAACCCTAGATTGAAACCTCTTAAACTTTGTTTTTCTCAGTCTGAAACTTGGGAATATAGTCATAAATTCAAGTTTTCAACACCTTAACTTAGTGCTCATGCTTCAAAACCATGAAAATATGAGAGTATATGCAATGAAGGTTATACTCACAAAAAATCAGAGTTTTCTACTAGTTAGATTTAGAGAAACATAATTTTTTTATAACCCTGTTTACCCTAATGAGGGTTTCTAACTTTCTACAACAAAATTCAATTATCTTCCACAAAATAAAGCCAATTCACATGAAACAAAGTGCAATTGGAAGTTTATTTAGAAGTGAAATGCTTACAACTATTTTTACATGATTTCCAGGTTGTACTATTAAGTACAAAGGCTAGAAACAGTAAATTGTTGTAGAAAATGCTTGAAAATAGTGTTTTTATTCATTCAAATTCATTTCTACAACCACCCACTGAGTAAAAATGGAGATACAAATCCTATTTAAAGGCATATAACTGACCTTTCATCTACCAACTAATTCCTAACTACCTTTCAACACCTACACTAAAGTGACCCTTCATATCCTCTATGGAACTTTTACATTTTCTTTCAATTTTGTGACAACATTTACAGTTTTTCAGCTCTTATGACAATTTTGACATAAAACTCATTATTGAAACCTCCAAATGGCATAAATACATAGATATTGGTGAAAATGACCTTGATATAATATAAAACCACATGAATTTGATCAACCTTCAAGATGTATTCAATTTAATCATGATGTTGTAAAGGTGCTCCTGTACCAATATTAAAGGTAAAGTCAAAAAACATGGACAACAAGGAATATGATAGGTGGCAACAAGGAACATGATAGGTGGAAGGGAGAATACATTAATATCAAAATTATGATACTCTAACTATAGGACACCAATAGAAGTAGATCCTAGGGTCATACACTCTAACTATCAACTAGAATACATTAACATCAAAATAAACATTGAAAACATAGAGATGGAAATAGGACAACAATAATTGTGATCAAGTCATTTAATTCTTCAAAAACATACTCCAATGCAGTATCTTTGGTATTTTGGATATTTTAAAATTCCCTTTCTTTCACCAACCCTTATTAAGTGAATGTGGAAGTGAATATGGTGTTATCTTAGTCATTACATCTCAGGTGTGTGCATAGGTATGAGGTAATTTTGGTATTGTTTAAAGTATCTTAAGAGAATGATCTATGAATCCATAAGAAACCTTGATGGGTGTCATAAAGGGAGCATTTTTAAATTATCTTAAGAGATTGATCTATGACTCCATAACTAATCAACCATGCTAGGGTTTCTAGGTTATCTTCTTATATTCATAGTTTAATCATATCAATTACTTTGAGGGTTTCATTAGAGGAAAATATCATGAGCAATCTATAGGGAAGATCTTAAAAAGATAGTCTCTTAGAGATTGAGGAAAGCCACCTTTCACCAAAGATATAACAACTATGAAACAAAAATGAAGAAGACAAATTTCATAGGAGGTGGTAGGGATAAAAGAGACAATAATTTCAAAAATAGATAGATCAAACCAAGATAAGACATGATTTATGACAATGCTTATCAATATATGATAATTGTCTATTGGAAAATGGAAATACAGAGGAAGTAGATTATGAAATTAAAGGGGTAGATTAATGAATGAAAAAGAATAAACAGTCACTTGAGGACTCCCAAGAAATAAAGGTAAAATGTGAAGAGCCCATAGTTAAATGGTGTTAACTTCATAGAATAAGGGAGTGTTCCTTTGATTCTATGTATTTGAAATGATCATGATCTTCATGGATAGTATAACAAGGAGGGGAAATAATAACCCTTTATGACTATGAAAGCTTGAAGAGGGTATCAAGACAACAAGGGGAAATATGGGAACATAGTTGATGGATAAGATGATAGTAAAAAGAGCAATAATAGTGCCACAAAAAGAGTAGCAATACAGATGGATGAAATGATTAGACACATAGAAATGGAAATGAATACATAATAATTCACATTTTTTAAGATAACAAAGTAGGGAAAAAATTCATACAATATTTAATATCTATAATTTTTGTAGCTCTCCACTTCTTCAACTTGATAGAATGGAAGAATAAGTAAATATGAGAATAAAGACTTCAAGTTAAAGAAAATAAGAAGTAGAGTGTTGACATAAGTAAAATGTAAATGTGAAATACACATAGCTTGTTCAACATTAGAAGCAATTTGATATATCACCCTGAAATTGGCAATGTAGTAGGATGTTTGAAAAATGGGTACAAGAAATGGGGTCACCAAATTAGGAAGCTAGTTGGCCCACTAGATTTTATATGCTATGCATTGAATCAAAACATATAATCTACCGAATATTCATATGTAAAATTGAAACAAAACCATATGTAAACTTGAAATATAGAAATGAAATGTCTAACTATCAACTAATCTTGATGTTCATAATCTAAATTTTAATAAAAATTAAAGTTCATACTTACAAACTAATAAGAACCAATGTGCATACTTACAAATTAATCCAATGAGCCATGTGAGTCTACTCTAGTCTCTTTATTATATCAAGTATTGTCTCATGGTCAGACTCACGTACCTTCCACAAGGTCTAGTTCAAAGGTCTACCCCATATTTGATTAAATGAACATTGGATTCAATGACAAGATTCAAGTAATGAAAAATATTTTGATGCATGTCAAAGTCTTGAACAACCAAAAATTAACACTCTTATCTGGGTACCTTCTAAGCCATGTTCCAGTAACAACCATTGATTTTGTAGGGTATTCGATATTTTCTCCATCTATAACTGGGGCCTACAATTTCTTTTTGGCCTCAACATAGTGACACAAGTAATAATACATTCCCTCTTCATTGCATTCATCTACAATAACTATGTAAACATTCCATACATTGATATGTGCAGCAAAATGGATGAAATTAGTCAACATTACAAATACACTACAAAGTAAGATAACAATAGGAATTTCAAAAACTATTCAAGTAGATATATTACCTAGTTTAACTAGATCTGATATGTGGTCAAAGTCAACCGATAATTCCATCTGTTTCAATTCCAATCCCATTAGAGCCCAATACATGTGAAGTGGGCTAAGATAACTTAACCTTCATCCGATAACCCATTCCTTTGATTCACACTCATTTTAGGCTTGAATTGTACATGAACAAAAGCATGCCATCTTCCATGTATGGATACTCCATGAACTTGTGTTTGAGCTAAGGAAAGAGTGTAGCTCACTTGATCTTGTTAGTGCACACCAATCCTCATATGGTGAAATGTTAGTATCATCTATCAATCAAAAAAATCTATGAATTGGAGACTTACCTTCATTACCTAGACCCATCAAAGCATTACACCACTCAATGATTGATTTTGTATCTATCAAATTTACATTGTCTTTATACTTTAACTTTTCTCGTGCTAATGCTCTTTTGACACATGCTCTTGCACCATCATGCTCCCCATTTCCATGCTTGGCCTCACAAAAGTTCCACACATGTTGAACACCTATAATAACATGCATCCTACTCAACCAATAGAACATTCAAAATTTCTTGAACTATGCTACACAGTTATCTGACCATATTATATGCTGATAATATACTATAATCCTCATATCCACATCACTGTAGAACAACTGAAAGCAACCTTGCACCAACTCTAGAGAATGTGTCTGATCATCACTAATGTAAAATTGGTACTCCCTAAATACCTTCTTCACTAGTACAAAAACAATAATATATGACTAAATAAACTACTAAAAATTGCATATATATGACTAATTTTGGTCACGTGACCATTAGTAGTTTATTGCCGGTCATTTATAACGCGACCAAATTTATGACTAAACTATTTTAGTCATTTATCTAGTCATTGATTTAGTCATTGATTTGGTCATTTATTTAGTCATTTATTTTAGTCATTAATTTTAGTCACGTGACTATTTTAGTGGTTTATTTGTAGTCATTTATAACACCACCAAATTTATGACTAAACTGTTTTAGTCATTTATTTAGTCATTGATTTGGTCATTGATTTTGTCATTAATTTAGTCATTTATTTAGTCATGGTAGTGATTTGTTTAGTCATATATTTAGTGATTAATTTAGTCGTATATTTAGTCATTAATTTGATTATTGTTAACTGGTCATTTATTTAGTCATGGTAGTCATTTCTTTAGTCATATATTTAGTCATTACTTTAGTCATTAATTTAGTCATATATTTAGTCATGTAAGTCATTACTTTAGTCATTACAAATCAAATCTAACTTAATTAATCCTCACAAATTAATGCATATAAACTTCAAGTATCATAGATATTCAAATATTGAAGAAGCACCATGAAATGTAGACTAAAATTCTTGAACAAATATTATTGATCAAACACAAACACAAACAACATAGTATTTATGAGTGGAGAAAAAACCACTCTAAAAAATTATTTTATTAAACCTGATTGGCAAATCAAAATTTCATTGGTTACATTCAATGTCTCAGTGACACTGTACAACTTACTGACACTATATAAACATAATACTCCTATTTTCATATACTTATATTATTTTCCCCTTCCTTAACTGCAATAATTTTGGAAGGGCAGGGACCTCCTATAGGGGCTGAACCCATTTAATCCCCTTGCAAATCCACAACTTTCCCACCGCTATTGGTTTCAGCTCCTCCAAACTCTTTCTCACTGGTATTCACCTTTTACTTCTCCAATTTGGAGATGCAACCTACGAATAAGGTTTCAAAATTTGCACGTCAAAAACATATTTGGAAGTATATTTTTATCAGATATTGTAGTTGTAAGTTTCACTACTTATAATAAAGATAAATAGTTTTACCTTTCTGCATCAACTAATGCAATTCTGATAACTTTTAGAGGATTGACAATGCTAGCCTTTATCATATCAACATACTCAACTGCAAGTTGCAACACAACATTAAACTTATTAATTAGACTCAACATCTAAGAAAGAAAGAAAAACTTCAAACATTATCAATTTAGTTTCCTCGTAGCTTTCCTCTAGCATATTTGTAACCTCTTTAGATGTTTCGTCCAACTCTCATCACTCCCATACAGGTAGAATTGTGTATGTCCATCAAACTATCATCTTTCCCATAGAGTTAGAGCTAAATTAATTTAGAAATCTTTTATTGTTGAGCAATCAAATTCCCCTAGCAAGCCTAACATATAGACAACCTCCCTTACATTCAAAAATTTACTCAAGGATGTCATTTTTAGTCTCAGAAATCAAAATAACCTTATTGTTCATTTGTCAAAACTACATAGTTAATAGAAAAAAAATTCAATGGAAAAAGCATGAGGAAAAATAATCTACCTCTCTATTATTAGGGGTGATCAAATACTACTTAAATCTATAATCAGAAACCCTCCTATGAGATACAACCAATCCTATCAGATTAAAAAACAAGAACTAAAACCTTCTTGGGAATCACAACAACAATACCTGAAATCAATCAATGGTCGAATGTAATTTTGTCCAAACATGTAGTAATCAAAAGGCTCCTGTATTGCTCTATGATAATTAGAAAATGTGAAAGGATCCTGAAATAAAGGAAGAAACAAAAGAAATTATGCATTTGTTCAAATGAGTAAATATAGTGTAATGTGTTAATTGTTTTTTCTTTACATCATTTAGGAACTAAAGCATAAAAAATTACATAGAGAGGATTTGAAGCAGCAAACCTCAAACTATAACAGAATCTGATGAAAAGTTGTTGCCATGTTTGAAAGGACTATTTCTTTTGCATTGGGATTCCCACTCTCAAAAGCCTAACAAAGGAAATCCAGATACATGACCATCGGAAAGATACAAAATTATCACATTAAAGAGAGGAAACAACAAACACTCTATTAAAATTCCATTCCTACCTCAAAATCTACTGCTTTGTAAGAAAGAAAAGCATTTCAGGCAATTCCAAAGCAATAATTTCATATTTTTTTATTAAACATCAATATAAAAGAACTTTGTTTTGTTGCTCTTATGTCAAGGTGCTGCGGGTGGATCAAAATGAATGGAAGAGATTTTTAATAAGCTCTTAAGCACTCCTTATTCTCAAGAATTATTTGAGAGCAATTTTAATCTCATTTAGATCACTGAAAGATGAAAATGGACAATCTTTTTAATGTCAATGTAATTGAGGTTGAACTTTAGTTAACTACTTTGTTTTATGGGTTAGTTTGATTGATATAGCAGAAATGAGGTTAAAGTTTTCACTAGAGACAGCACCTGCCCAAAGGCCTCATGGAGTGCTTGGTATTTCGAGTCTTGGAATTGACACTATTGGGAATATAGTCAAAATGTAGGTTAGTGTAACATCTCAATTCAACTTCCACATATGAATAATTCTGATCAAATTTATGGATCAATAGTTGTGATCTTAGATTGATTGTTTCAAGTCTTCATGTTAAATGGAAAGAAAACAAGTCAGCATTTGAAGTTATGTTCCTGATCATTGCAACTCTTTGCTTTGTCAGATCCATCATAGGAAAGTTGTTCACAAACATGTGTTCATGAGAAAAAGTGTTGTCTTACCATCAATTACCCACCGGATTTGGAGAGATTTGATACATAATCCCCTGCATTTGCTTTTTGGAGTAGATTTACTTGGTATGACAAGCTCAACATTGGCATCTCTGAGTAAAGGACTTGCCAAACTTTCCACAAATGGACAATTCCTTCAGTTGTGTATAAAACAGGTGAACATAAAAATTATATTTAAATTGAGGAAAAATCCACATATTTGAGAAATATGAACATATTCATTGTCCTTATATGACATTTTTATGGATTTTTTGTAGGATTCTTCAAGGAAAATTATAGGAGTTGGTGATGGAATTTTACAAGGCACTGAGGCTTTAGCATAGGGTGTGGCATTTGGTTTCTCTAGAGTGTTAACTAAACCTTTGGAAAGTGCAAGAGAACATGGTGTTATTGGTTTTGTACATGGTCTTGGGAGAGCATTCTTGGGTATTATTGTTCAACCTGTGAGTGGAGTCTTGGACTTTGTTTCTATCCTTGGAATTAGCAATGGGAAGCTACCAAAAGCCTACTCATCTAATTTTTCATCTAAAAATCTTTGAAAAGTCTAAATTCTTTGTTAGAGTTATAAAATCATTGGGAGAAAATGAAGAGGAATGGATAAGTCAAGCGACAATGATCTATTCTTTCATAGAGAACCTTTGGAAGAAAAATCAATCACTCAATAGACTCTCTGGTTTCCAGGTGAGGTCTATGTTCCATTTTATCTGAACTTGATATTCTATGAATCTCTTGTAATAATTAGGCATCCTTTTTTCTAAGGAAATAATAGGAGGGTGTAGTTGGGTAAAAAAAAGACCTTTCCATTCTCTTTGGTGTTAGACATGCACACTGGACGGGCTATGAACTTGCACCAAAGCATAATGGTAGGGTAATTTTTGTCAGATGTTATAGTTGGATATGCTCTGGTAGACATATATGCAAGATGTGGAATCGTAGACAAAACACCTAAATTGTTTGACAGAATGCCTCAAAGAGATGTCATCTCACGAAATCACTCAAAATCTTTGAATTAATGAAGCACTCTGGAACACATCCTAACATTCTATTTTCAATGGAATCAAGGAGGTTATTTAAACTTTTACACCCTTCTATGTTCAAGTGCTACAGCTGTGACACGTTGCCAATGAATCAGGGAGGCTATTTAAATCTATACACCCTACCATGTTCAAGTGATGTAGTTGTGACAGGTTGCCAATGGAATCAAGGAGCTTATTTAAACGTCCACACCCTTCTATGTTCAAGTGTTGCTGCTATGATGGGTTGCCAAACAAATCAGGGAGCTTATTTAAATGTCCACACCCTTTTATGTCCAAGTGTTGCAGCTGTGACATGTTGCTAATGGAATCAAGCAGGTTATTTAATTAGGGAGCTTATTTAAATGTCCACACCCTTCTATGTTCAAGTGTTGGGTTGCAGTTGTGACAGGTTGCTAATGAAATCAAAGAGATTATTCAAATTGTGACAATATTTTATTTTTAGGTGTTGCAGTTGTGATAGATTGTCAATAGAATCAAGGAGGTTATTTAAACCTTTAAAATTTCCTATTATATTCAAGTGTTACAACTGTGAGAGGTTGAAAATGGAATTGGAGAGGTTATTTAAACCTTTGCAACTTTCTATTTTCAAGTGTTGCAGATGTGATAGGTTTCCAATGGAATCAGGAAGGTTATTTAAACCTCTACAGTCTTCTATGTTCAAGTGTTGTAGCTGTGACATGTTTCCAATAGAATCAGGGGGGTTATTTAAACCTTTACACATTTCTATGTTCAAGTGCTACAGCTGTGACAGGTTGCCAATGGAATGAGGGAGGTTATTTAAATCTATACACCCTACCATGTTCAAGTGTTACAATTGTGATAGGTTGCCAATGGAATTAGGAAGGTTATTTAAATGTTCACACCCTTCTATGTTCAAGGTTGCAGCTGTGACAGGTTGCCAATGGAATCAAGGAGAATAACTATTTAGTATTTATTGAATCAGTAATTTTATTCGTAGTCACTCAGCCTATAAACTAACAACATAGTATTATATACAAATGCAAGAAACACAATACTTGTTAAAATACCAACAAGGCCACAATTAACTTTTAAAAACTAATATGCACATAGAAAGGAAAAATTATTCTGTTAAAGTAATCTACAAAAATATTCATCTACATACCCTATTTGTAAGCTTTTCAAATAGTAAATCTGATGATGATGATGAGACACCATCCCTTTGTCTTCTTCATTAGCCATTTCAATATCAAGTAGCTGAAATCTCAAGACTGGATCTGGAACAAAGGGAAACAAAAGTTACTACACACTTCGCATCAATTTCTATCTTACCAATTCACAAAAGTAAATCAAGAAAGGAATAATGATAGAATCAGATTATCTGAATTTAGAATCAAATACCATATGATGTTCTTGGGTAGTGGTATGGCAGTAAATTGGTAGGAGATTACCACTGCTAGCCCAAGTCTGATTCTCAGGTACATTTGTGTGGTGAGAATTCCCAGGGTGATGCCATCCTAGGGCTTCAACCCTTCCCAACCAAGAAAAAGGGGTTCACCTTTAAAAATACAAGTACCAAATTACAAAGTTTAGACCTTCTAATTCAAAATTCAGTCTTGGATCTGAAATTGACCAAAACACTTTCAAAAATAAATTTTCCTTTAAAATCTACCCTACCTTTAAATTCAAAAGTCCTATTTCTTAACCTATAATATCTCAAAATATTCTTATATCTTTTTTTTCCTTTCAAGAGAAAAATGTTACATGAAAAAATGTTTCTTTCTTTCCAAATAGATCTAATCAGAAAATTGCGATCATAAAAGTAGCAATTCATCCTTTAAGAAAATAAACATCCTAGGTGGGAGAATATATCACATGGAAGAGGATATCTCCGATAATTATGCAGCAGAATTCCATTGCAATGCAAAGCTCAACTAACTAGCAATATTTATACTTCAAAAATGTCTAGACTAGTTCAAGAAAAGAAAAAAATTTCCAAACCAGTGAAATGCAAATAAAGTATAGAAATTTAGGCCCATATACTCATTTTTATTGCTGGATGAAGACATCTTTAATAATTATGCAACACATTACCTTTGCAATGCAAAGATTAACTACCTAACAACAAAAATCCTTCAAAAGTTTCTAGAATTAGTTCAAAAAAAGAAGAAAAATGCCAAACCAGTCAATTGCAAATAAAGCATAGAGTTTAGTCCCATATGCTCATTTCATATCACAAAACGTTTCCTACCTCTCATCAACTACCTTAGATGTTGCAACCCTAAGCTGGCTTCATAAAGACCAAGAATTGACATTGCCCTTAGCCATATCCTTAATGAGAAACTACTAGTCAAATTTTCAAATATCATACTCAACCAACCAGATCATACTGCTAAAGAAATTAGATAGGACTGTTCAAGTATATTAAGGAATACAAAACCACCCAGGAGCAACATCTTGAAGGAAGTAAACTGGGCATTATAAAAACTTAACAACAACGAGAAGATCATTGTTCTCAAAATGGACAAAGGGAGTGCCAATATTGTGCTTAAAACCAAGGATTATATTAATAAAATGAGGACCATCTAGAGATCATTAAATGAAATACATGTATATCTGCTCAGATAGCAAAAGGCTGGGGTAACAGATATTTGGAAAAATTCCATAGATTCTATAAATGGGTGATACATGTAATTCAATTCAAAGAACCATATCAGCACTCACCCAAGCTTGTATCCATCAAGAGATTCTAACAAGTAAATAATAACATTTATATTATTTGTCTTTTATGTTTGTATCTTCTAAAGAAAACTCGGAGGATAAACTTCTTCTTCAGCAGTAACAAGGCATATGAAAAATATCTTAAATTTGGAGTCTCTTTAAAATAATGTTTCAACATTATTGGGAAACATGATCATAGACAATCTTTTCCATGCAAAAACAAATATGGAAGGCCTATCCTTCATGGATATGGATTATGTTACAGATACTAATTCAGTGTCAAATAGAAATATAGCAAATCTTAAAATATTTTGGATGCAAAACAATCAAAATAAGATAGATATGAATATACGTGCAAAACATCACATAATTTTGGAAATATTATTTCTACTAATATAAGACCACATTTATCAACGAGAGTGGGAGGAAACTCCACAATAAGGAATCAGTTCTAAAAGTGCACAAAATTACTCTAGTAACACCATGAACTACAAAACAATCAAAAATTCCTTCCAATATGAGTTCTACTATAAAGATCATCTTGCATTTTCAAAAAAGCATAACAATATAACAGAAAAAGAATTCAAAGAACAATCAAAATGTAAAATCCCCAAACTGCTCACGATGGAAAAACTCAATAAAATGCATAACAGCAAAGAATCAATTTTCAGCAAATAAATATAACAAATATTAGAGCATTAATTCATTTAAAACATATATCTTTTAATCTCACGCTTGTAATGACAAAAGCTCTAAAACCAATAACCAAGCAATATCAAGGAAAAATAAGGGTAAATCTATATTCTACAGAGATAAGTCACCGAGAATGCATACCTGGTTTGAAATTATACGTCTTCTTATGAATGCCCATGCCCTCTGAAATAATCACGTAGAAGTAGCTATCCCTACCAAAATGAACCCTGGCATTGGGTTTATAAGAGTACTGATTTGCTTGCAAAACAAGGGGGATGTGCTTCCTTCGTTGCAGCCATTTTTCCCTTAGTTAACTCTCCAATGCCCTATTTTCTGCCTTGTGGTAGAGGGCTTTCCAAGCTCTGTCATCATTTGCAATACAACACATTGAAGAATTAGTAATGGAGAGGCTACATAAGCTCGCATAGTCCAAAGAACTCATGACATGTAATGATATTTCAAGCACCAACTACTCAATCATGGACCCTGCCATTACGCAGTTTCCATTCCCACAGGCTATCGTTTTCACCTGCAATTTATTATTCATTAGGAATAAAAATTCCTCCTTTCTTTGGGGATCTCAAATCAAAATGAATGGACGGATACTCAGTGTGCATGCACCATGCGAATGGAAATTGGAGGGCAGATACTCGATGTGTATCTGGTTTAGACATTCGAAGATTAAAAAGAAATATTACATTAAAATAACTACCTTCCTCTTTCTATTTTCCTTTTCTTGTTCTTCTAGGGGAGAGGACCCAATGTCTGAGCATATTTCAATAGTTGTGATAGTAGTTGTTTATATAATGCCCAATATTTTTATCAATATTGGACCAATAGTTATGACTTTAAAGTTGTTAGTGTTGATAATGACCACCCATAATTAAACAAAATGTATTCCCTTGATCTAAAAAGAAATCAATCATGTGATTGGATTTGGAATCTCTTTAGGATAAGGAAATAAGATATAAATTTAAAATAGTCCACATCAAGCATTCATATGATTTCAATTTAGAAATAGAAATCCCAAAGCAGAGAATAAAATCATTGCAATCTGTTGCATATTATTAGGAAAATGACAAATGAAAAATATGTATTTCTAAAATTTGAGCTTATTAATCTGAAGAATGAAGACAACGACATTAAATTTATTTAAACTATAATCAATTTGTGCATTGAGCTTAAATAGAACATGTCCTTTCATACTTAAAAGAGCTTTGTATCATTTGGTGTGAAAAAAACAATAGTTGGTGTTAGAAGTAGACATGGAGAATTACTTGTGAATTGTGCAAAATATCTGAGCACAATCATTTCAAAAGCAGAAGCACATGAGAATAATGCAAAACATGTGAGCAAAATCCTCCAAATATTCTCTCCTAAGCATGTTTTGGTTTATCTTTTCATTTTACAGTACCTTAGAAGGTTATCTTACCCAGTTAGATTCTGTGTAGCTTTTTTGGTTGCCCTAAGACTTTCTAAGGCTAATATGTGGTGCCACCATACAATTTCTAAAGGTTCCATAGTGTATAAATACTAGAATACAATTTGTGCTTATTTATTCAGTCGTTGAATTTCAGACTATTTCACTTGGAAGACTATTCTAAATAGGGCATGTGTAGACTTTTGAATTCTGAATATAGTAATAAATGAAGAACCATTTATGTACCATTCAAACACAATCTTGGAAGAAGAAAAAGGTGAAATTTATTAATCTTCAGATGTTCTTTTAGGGCATAATGAAACCAAACTTGTGGAGGACAATAAGTTGACAACCACCATTGTATTAGAATTTGGAACATTTTGTTAAATATATGCATATAATAGAATGGCATTTTGGTTTTACAGTAAATCAAGAACATTCTGTGAAATATATGCATATTAATTGAATGTAGTTTATGTGTATAACTAGAGAAATGTCCAGAAAAGATCTAAAACCTTTCTTGGATGATTGGTGTATTTATCGAATTCGGGTTGAAATCTAAGGGTGTTATCTCATGTTAGAATGTGTTAAAATGCAAAACCTATCTTGTCAGGTCCAATTGAGTTACCAATGTTTATTATATACTATTGGATTATATGTTAAAATTCAGCACATGGTACATAGATTCTGCACTCTAGAGTATGAAACAAATTGTCTTAACTTAAGTATAACCTTCAACCAAACTTGCAATTCTAAGTGCATTAACCTACATACACAAACTTCTGAAAATACAAACATTAAAACAATAAAATTAAAATCAGAATTTTGCAATTGTTGAAATTCTTTTGTACCCAGAATTTTTTCTTAAGAAAAAATTTTGAATGCAAAAGATGGATGCCCCAAGGTTATAAATAACACAGAAGAACAAGAAGTGGATCATTCTCAAAATTATAGACTCTTAATAGATTTTAGAATATGATTAGTGTTAATATATAGACAATAGCAACAATTAAACTGTAACCATAACCCAGTTCATGAAACTCCAAGAAAATTTAGAGAATTCAAGACAATCAAACAATACTTAGAATACTCATTTAAAAACTTGTTAAAATAGATAGGATTAAGGTCGGTGACATCTATTTACATGTTTCAAAATGAAAACCTTTGGAGATATTCTGAGAAATCTTAAGAAATACAAAAGCCATTCAAAATAAAGATACCCTTTAAAGCAATCTTCAAAACAAGTAAAAACATCTTGATAGGATGTTGTAAGTTATCTTGCATCTATCTCATGATCAGTCATATCGCTTGTCATTTTGGGGATGTTGTAATTCTAGTTAATTTTTTTGTTTTGATCTAAAAATGGTATGTTGTTCCCATACAAAATGGACTACTCAAGATGGAGCCGTTACTTCTAGAAATTTATATGCTTAAGTAGTAATTGAACAAGGATTTCATAGTCTACCACCATTAATAACATGTAAAACTGAATAACATACTGCATAAATTTGTAAAATAGAAGAATACCAGCATGCAATGAAACACAAAGCAATTCAATCAATGACTATCATGTGAATGTAGTGAATTTCGATTGAACAATCCTTCCAGTTCCTCATTCCTCTTCTCCAATTCTTCTACTCGTTGCTTCAAATGATTGTCGTAATCTATCGTTTGTAGAAGCACTATAGATTTTCTCTTCTGCACCACATGTAAACAAAATTTATCTTCCTTAACGCCTCACACCCAATTCACTTGAGACTAAAAAAAAAAGAGAAACAATACCTTGGGATACGTTGGTAGTAGAGTGTGCAGAGAAAAAAAATATTCATCATTGCTTCTCTCTACTTACATTCGCCATTGCATGGTGAATCACAAGCTTGTCATACCATTGTTGGTATTTGAGGAACTAATTTTATGACACTTTATGCAATTCAAAAAACATATGCAGTGCTTGGGTTGGTAGTAGTTGATGAAGAGATTGAATCATTTATAATTTAATGTTGAACATACCAATCTTCTCTGCAACACAACACATATCACACAGATTATCTCCCGTGACTTGTATACTTCGCCTCCAGGAATTTGTCTTTCATTTGAGAATGTTGTGTCTCTATATAGATTCAATGAGTTATTACAAAGTGAGTGATGTTCACTTTAACCAAGCCTGCGAATCACATTCCTTGCAGAGGATCATTTTGGTATTGTAGAAAGATCATTTCAAAGTCTTTGGCTGGGTTTTCGTCCAACCAAGTGAATGACAAATACTTGGACGATTAAAATTGTTTTGGTATCTTTGTATAGATTTTCTGGACTGTCCCACCTGAATAACATATACTTTAATGGTCATCATTCATTAGTATACTATTGAGGAATAGTAAGACACTATTGAGAAATAGTGTTTGTATATGATTGAGAAAAAAAATCAAACATTATTCAAAATGCTTGCATCATTGAAATATGAATGTAGACAACTATTAACCAATAGAATTGAAGGAAAATGGTTTTGTAATATTAACAAAAATATGAAATAAATATAAATATTAGAAAATATGGTCAACAAAATTTAATTCTTGCATCCAATTGGTTGATTCTTTCCATACTATTGAAACTAGCTAAAATCATAAGTATACCTACCTATGGCAAGAACTAATAACTTGAAAGTTTAAGCCACAGCTGAAGAGTGCAGAGCATTTCTACTGATATTACATTTGACAAAGGGACTAAATAGTTGCAAGACAATCAATTTACTCTAACAAGATTAATGCATTTGACCAATCATCAAAATTTCTAAGATCATTTAGAGTTTAGGAGAAGGGGCACTTTGATTACACATTTAAAAGAGACCGAGAACTAACATCAGAAAAAGGAAGCATTAAGAAATTTAATAAGTAGCAATTTTTTCCAAACAATTTCTGAATTCAAAATTTATTAGATAAGTACTTATACAAAAATTGTAATAAAAATGGACAACTAACGTAAGAAACATTGCCACTTAACCCTATTCATGCTACTTAATGCTCAAAATTAAACATAAAATACTAGTCAAAATTTAAAAATACACACAAATGAATGGGAAAATATGGTTTTTCTAGAAAATGGAAAAAGCATTTCAGGGATTGGGCTTGCACCTCCAACACAAAAAGACAAGTCATACACTCTATTTGCAGCAAATGATGCCATGTTAAATACTTCTGATATAATGTTTAATCCATTTGACTGCCAAAGGCCTGAGGTTCTGAATAAGACTCTTATTCAGGGCAACATCTTAGTTTGTGGGTACTCTTACAATTTTGTATTCGATGGTGCATGTGTGAGACATGTGTCAGAAATAACTAAGAGTTTAAGTGTAGTTGGTTTTATCCTAGTTGTGGAGACTGTTTCACCAGGAACTAAATTTCATCCAGTTCCAATAGCAGTTCCACGAATTGTTATAACTGAAGCAAAGAAATCATCGGTTCTTATAGATCAACAATAAGGGATGTGTCAATTCAAGTCACAAGCTTTAGAGCAAAAGATATGATAGGAAATGGGCTGACTCCTAAATTCCAAAGGGCAGCCTCTCAGGTGGCTGTTTATTCTTCGAGAAGACCAAATGTAATGGATTATAGCTATGAGGATACTGATGTTCTAAAGCCAGGCATTCTCGCTCTAGGTTCTCTAATATGGGTTGCATGGACTCCTTTGTTTTTTCTCTAATTGGTGTTAAATTGTGTCCATATTTGTTATAATAGGTTTCCAAACTTATATCTACTGGTAGGATGTTGCAGTGATTCAGTCACACATAAATATAAATGGAAGACTGTGATGACTAAGGCTGAACCCTATGAATATCTTCGGCATTGCAGGTAGTTTTAGATTGTGTAATGTTATGGAAAAATGGTTAAAGTTGTGGGAAATTGACTTGGCATTGTATTCTTGGCCATTAAAATTAAATTTGGGATTAGTTGTTAGGATTTTTCTTTTACAATGCTTTGAAAGTGGGAAATTTTGTCTTGTAGCCTTTTAGTCTAAATTCTGGTTAAATTATTGGAACATTGTATCTATATTTGTAATATTCCTTTGGATTTTTTTTAATCATTTTACTTCACTTTTGGCTAAATGTAGGGGACTTGCATTTGTGGTGTCTTTGGTGATATTTGTATATAGTTTGATTAGGTGGATATATTAATGGTTGAATACGAGATTCAGTGGTTCTAAGACTTAGGATGAATGGAAGGTTCATGTTGGTCTATAATTTGAGCAGATGATCCATATTGATCTCGTGATTTGTTGAAGGAGTTGGTAAAATTTCCTTTCTTGATGCTATTGTGTTGATGCCTTGTAACAGTCTTAGTAGGAAGACACTATATTCCCATGGGCTAGTGGCTAGCTCTATTAAGGTGCTATATAGACCTTGCTTTTGGTTAGTGCATTTGGTAATGCAAGGTGCTCTATAGTTTGGCCATGTTTTCAGTCCTTACTATTATTTGAAACTATGAATCAAATGGAAGTGCATAACAAGTAACAAACATATTTATGATTTCCTACCCTATTTCTACTGCCATGATTAATGTGCCTTATCTTGTTCAAGAAGACACTTGATCGTTGTGTTTTTTCTCTATCTTAATGTGTAAGGAATGGCATCCTTTTTTGAAGGGTAAGAAGGCTCTGCCTTTTATCTTCCCAGCTTCTCACCAGCTTCCTTAATTCTAACTTGCCCTTGGAGAGGCTGATGTTATGACCTACTTTGAAATGCAACTCTTGCATTTCATAATTCTAGGTCAATCTTGGTGTTATACTTCATTTTCATGCCATTCTTGCTTTCTTTTGCTATTTTTTAAATTTTTGTTAATGCAAATTTGTTAAGACAACAACATTTCTAAGAATTAAATGGTACAGATGAGGCTAATTATCAAGGAGAAGGGTTTTCAATGATATCAGGAACAAGCATGGTAGCACCTCACATAGTTGGCATTGCAGCTTTGATCAAGCAGAAGCATCCTGAATGGAGCCCAACTACCATCAAGTCAACATTACAAACATCTATAGTTATAGATCACAATGGGAATCCCATACAAGCTCAACATCTTTCTGATGCAGGAATTCCAATACTTGTACTAGCCACACCATTCGATTATAGAAGTGGTGCAGTGAATCCTAAAGGAGCTCTTGATCCAGGGCTCATTTTTGATGCGGGGTTTGAAGATCATTTCAGCTTCCTTTGTTTTGTTCAGTTGTAGATTGTTCTCACTAGTTGTGTTGATACCTATCTATCAATGAATTAAGTGTTTTATTAAATTAAAGAAAAGAGTATGGTTATTACAATGAAATTACTAGTGCTGACCAAGCCCTCCCCCCCCCCCCGATTTTTGACTTTTCACCCAAGTTGTGGGCATTTGAAGTTTGGTCCCATCCAAGATAGAGAGGGTGGGCTCCCGAGTCACCATTACTAGTAGAGTTTTGGGAGTGGCAAGCTGCATCTGATACTGAGACCATTCTGAGAAAGTGAGAGAGTGCCCCTATACTATTGGTTTCAGCTCCTCCAAACTCTTCCTCATTGGTATTGACCTTTCACTGGTGAGCTGCAACTAAAAATAAGGCTTCGACGAGGGTTTTAGGGTATGCTTTTAAAATGAAAATTATGGCCAAGATCCTAATACTGAGCACATTTAGCTTTTAACATTATGGCATCCTTTACCCTATGTAGTTAAATATATATTAGCATAATTAATATATAATTGGAAATCTTTGGATTTTATACGAATTCTATAATGTATGCCACACCCTATTTTAAATTGCCCATTTTGGCATAGGCAAGCTAGATGATGGCAAAGGTTGTGGCACTCGACCTCATACTTGACAATGGCATTTGCTGGAAAATTTCTAAAGCCTTTTCAACAAATCCGTCTTGTGCATACACTGCAGCCATTCGAGCCCCTAAGATCACATATTTGTTGCTTTCCCAGCGCTATTCGTTTCAGCTCCTCCAAACTCTTACTCACTGTTATTGACCTTTCACTGGCGAGCTGCAACCTGAACATAAGGTTTCAGTTAGAGTTTTAGGGTATGTTTATTAAAATGAAAAATACTGCCAAGATTTTGCCCGCCCATTTATTTGCCTCCTGTTTGAAACTAAATAAACTATAATTTATAATTTTCCTACCTTTGTACAATATATATTATAATTTTATATTATTATATAATATTATATTATAATATTATGATATAATATAAATATAATATTATATTATAATATTATGATATAATATAATATAATATAATATTACAATATTATATAATTTAATATTATAATATAATAATTATATTATATTATAATATTATATTATATTATTATATAATATTATATAATATCTTGTCGAATCACCTAGCTCCGAAAATGGATGGCATTGAAGCACACAACCTATACTCAGCTGTTGGGCAAGTGCCATGCTCTGATGAGTAGAAGGACGTGGGGGTTGTTGCGAAACCTTAGACGTGAGCCTGGGTGGACCGACCCCCAATGCAGATCTTGGTGGTAATAGAAAATATTCAAATGAGAACTTTGAAGACTGAAGTCAGAAAAGGTTCCATGTGAACAACACTTAGACATGGGTTAGTCAATCCTAATCCTAAGCAATGGGAAAGCCTTGTTTCAAGGGTACACTTTGCACAATCATCGAAAGGGAATCAGGTTAATATTCCCAAACTGGTATGTGGTGGCGGATGACAATGTTAAGAAATTTGGAGACATTGGCAGGGGCCCCGAGAAGAGATATCTTTTCTTTTTAATAGCTTTCCCACCTTAAAATCGATTCAATCGAAGATAGGGTCCAACAGTTGGAAGAGCACCACATGTCTCGCAGTGTTCGGTGTGCCTTCGATGAACCTTGAAAATATAGAGGACCAAGTATCATTCATGCCCAGTCATACTCATAACCGCATCAGGTCTCCAAGGTGAACAACCTATGGTCAATAGAACAATGTAGGTAAGGGAAGTCAACAAAATGGATCTGTAACTTTGGGAAAAAGATTGGCTCTAAGGATTGGGCCTAGGGGTCTACACCCCTAACCCATGGGTTGTTGGCAGCCTACCTGAGTTTTTACCATGGTGAGGGCGGGCCATCACATGTCGATCGGGTGATGAACACAGGATGCTCCTTTGCAGGGGCTTTCCCTAGGCAGCAAATAGCTGACTCAGAACTGGTATGGACAAGGGGAATCTGACTGTTTAATTAAAACAAAGCATTGTGATGGTCCCTGCAGATGCTGACACAATGTGATTTTTTCCCAATGCTCTAAATGTCAAAGTGAAGAAATTCAACCAAGCTCGGGTAAACGGTGGAAGTAACTATAACTCTCTTAAGGTAGCCAAATGCCTCGTCATCTAATTAGTGATGTACATGAATGGATTAATGAGATTCCCACTATCCCTATCTACTATCTAGCAAAACCACAACCAAGGGAACGGGCTTGGTAGAATCAACAGGGAAAGAAGGCCCTGTTGAGCTTGACTCTAGTCCGACTTTGTGAAATGACTTGAGAGGTGTAGAATAAGTGGGATTCATTTCGGCATAAGTGAAATACCACTACTTTTAATGTTATTTTACTTATTCCATGAGGCAGAGATGGGGAAATGTCCCTATTTTTGGCCTTAAGGTGCATCTAGGCATGCCGATCCCAGGGGAAGACATTGTCAGGTGGGGAGTTTGGCTAGGGAAGCACATTTGTTAAAAGATAACCTAGGTGTCCTAATATTAGCTCAATGAGAACAAAAATCTCATGTGGAACAAAAGGGTAAAAGCTCATTTGATTTTAATTTTCACTATGAATACAAACCATGAAAGCGTGGCCTATCAATCCTTTAGACTTTTGTAATTTTAAGCTAGAGGTGTCAGAAAAGTTACCATGGGGATAACTAGCTTGTGGCAACCAAGTGTTCATAGCAACATTGTTTTTTGATCCTTTGATGTCAGCTCTTCCTATCATTGTGAAGTAGAATTCAGCAAGTGTTGGATTTTTCACCAACCAATAGGGAACATGAGCTAGGATTAGACTATTGTGAGATAGGTTAGTTTTACCATATTGATGATCTGTTCCCCAATAGTAATTCAACTTAGTATGAGAGAAACTATTGATTCACACATTTGGTCATCGCGCTTTGTTGAAAAGCTAGTGGCGTGAAGTTATCGTGTGTCATATTATGACTAAACGCCTCTAAGTATGAATCCACGCTAGATGTGGCACATTTCTCTCTTTGGTTGCATTGTGACCTGCAGTAGGGGTGCTCTTGCACCCCGAAGGGGCTGTGTCATTGGCTATCTCCGATCGGCGCAACAGCCTAGTCGGAGCAACCTTGGATAACAATTTCAAGTAGTCGACGAGAAGAATCTTTTGCAAACGACTTAAATATCAAAAAATATATATATTATAATATATACTATATATGTTATATTATATAATCTCATATTATATTATAATGTATTATATTGTATTGTAATATAATATATTATTATTATATTATATTATAATACAACCCACTCCCTCAATAAGATTTTTTTTTAATTAGTCACTTATGATGATCAAATTAGTCATTTATTTAGTCATTTATAATTATGTTACAAAAAATGAGTAGAATTAAGTCAATTTTAGTTGTTATTTTATTAGTGAAATTGACTACAATTGCTCTTTGATACATTTGACATGCTAACACAATAGGAAAATCAAACTAGCTTCAAATCATAATTAAAAACATTAATGATTCATTAACATAATGAGTAATAAAAGTTAAAGAATGTAAATGTTAATTTTTTTTATAAAAATTTGAAGGCCTTAAGACTGCACCTAGAGGCAATGCCTTCTATGCAATAGGTGTTTTTGGTACACCAAGCAACCTAGGCAACCAAATGGCCCGCTTAGGTAGGGGTTCCATGAGGGGTGCTTAAGCTCTATGGATTATGATCAAATTCGAAAGAAAATAGAATAGAGGAGTACTAGTCTTTTATTTTGTCATCAATTTAGTCATATATTTAGTCATTTTTATTTGCCTGATATTAGTCATTTATTTATTCACTATTTGTCTAATATTAGTCATTTATTTAGTCATTTAGTTGTGATTTTAACTGATGACCAAATTAGTCACTTATAAATGACCAAATTAGTCATTTATTTGCCAAATTCTACTAGTGTTAGTCATGTGACTAAAATTTTTAGTCACATAGTCATTTATTTTCCAAATTCTAATAGTGCTTGTTATCTTCTATACTATCAGCTACATGAATGAATTCTATGTCCACAAATTTAAAAAATTGTGTGGAGTTGTAATATTGTGATTGCACCTCACATTGTGGTTGTAGAGTGTAGTTAATTACAAATTCGACCACTAAAACTGTGTTACCAATTGGAAAAGTGTCCTTGCATAAATTGAATTGCAATTCCAACCATCAAGCTCTATGGGTATTCCTTGCATACTCATACACTATACTGTCATGAAATGTAGACATAAATTGATACACTAGAATCTTTTGAATAACCAAATCACACCTTTTTGCTTGATTACCATATTTTTTAATATATTCCACTATTTAATACTTTCTAAACTCTACTAGTTACTTTCCAACTGCATGTGTGCTTTCAATATGTTCACATATTGGCATACATTGCTAGCCACCACAATGTAGACATGTGCCATCCAAGAATTGTCTCCTGTAGAATATTTGGCCTTCCTCTCTTTCACATTAAATTTTTGATAAGAAGTCTCTTGAAGATGTTGGCGGGGCATGTATGCCACAATCCTACAAAACATTGTTAGTATGCAAATCTAAACATATAGAATGATAAACATCATAATGGTTAGAAAAATTAATATGTAATCTACAAAAAAAAGTAGTGTGTGTGTGATTTATCTTGACTTAAATTATTTTAAGCATTTCAAAATATATTTGAAAATTTTTAATTTGAGAATAATTCGCTAGCAATTTATGAAAAAACTATGTTTGAATCATATCCAAAAAATTCTTTGGATGTGGCTCACAGTTTCAACTACGAATTCTCCTTCTTATCACATCCCTTTGATTTGGAGATGGCCTTGTGTTATTCTTCTAATAGTCTTCAATTAGTGATCTCAATGCTTCAACAATAGGTTTATCCTTTTGTTAGAGTCTCCTCAAGAATTCCCATAATTCAGTGGAATCGGTGTCCTTAATTCTTTAGTGCCTTTGAACGACTCTTGATAATTTTTTTCTATTAATTCTCAAATTTTGACTCGTCTTTCTAATGAGATGATATTTACTTGTTTTATTAGTTACCAAAGTTGATGTAATGACATGTCGAGTGACATTTCTATCTTTTGAGCATAAGGTACTACCCACACTCTCATAAGCATCCATTAGATTCTTCACAATAGTAGTTTCACTTGAAGCATTAGATGTTCTCAACCCAAGAATATTCAAGATGGACCTATACTTTATACTTTGCATCATTTCAAAAAATATTTGACATCTTGTGGTCTCATTTAAATTTTCAAAGAACAATCTTCAAATCTTATCAACATATCTTCTACAAGTGTGTTGTGGAATCTTACTTTCTATTGGCTAGAAAATATTCTCATCAATATTAATCAAAAACTATGGATTTCTATGCAAAATTCTAGGTGGTGTTCCCATATGTGCATTCATCTCAACATTAGGAATTTCATCAATATTTAAGTGAGATGGGTTAGATTGTGTACCTTTGATCAAGGATGGAACATATGACATACCTTGAGGTTGAGATGGGGATGGTGGCATACCTCCTTCCTTAAATTTGGGTGATGTTGTATACTCAACTTGGGATGGACAAGGCATGTGAATTATTTAACAAAAATATTTTGGTAGACATGTATGCAAAATGTGGTACCATAGATAAGCTAGTGACCTCACTAGCTTGCTTGTCAAAGGTCACATGAATTTTTGGATAAAATTCCTCATCATGAGACCCCATTTCTATGAGGAATGTTTTTCAAATATTCCACTACCTTGTCAATCCTACTACATTAATAAGCTAGTGACCTCACTAACTTTTCAAAGCTCACATGAATTTTTGGATAGAGTTCCTTAAAGAATTGTGGTCTCATGGCATGCCATGATTGCAAGATAGGCACAAAATGGAAACATGGACAAGGCATGCGAATTATTTGAAAAAAATGTTTTGGTAGACATGTATGAAAAATGTGGTACCATAGACAAGCTAGTGACCTCACAAGCTTCCTTGTCAAAGGTCACATGAGTTTTTGGATGGAATTTCTTAAACAAATGTGGTCTTCTTGAATTCCATCATTGCAAGATAGACACAAAATGGAAGCATGGACAAGGCATGTGAATTGTTTGACAATTTTTTTTGGCTAGTCATGTATGCAAAATGTGGTACCATAGACAAGATAGTGTGGTCACTAGCTTGTTAATGTGGTAGGATTGACAAGGTAGTGGGATTTTTGAATAAAATGATTCATAGAAATGGAGTCTCACGGTGATGTTCACCTTAGAAAATCAAATCCGAAGGTGAAATTTCACATTACCCACTTTCCTTCCATCCACTTGGTGTTTGTCCTATTCATTGGTGAAAGAATATTTGTCAAGGATGCACATGTGGCATATAGATGTCCATGTGGTGTGGTGTTATCCCTGACAAATTCTTGCATCTGAAGTTGGAAGAGGCACTACACTCCACATTGGGGATGAATTGTAACATCCCTCTTCAACCAACCAACCTAAAAAATGCATTATTCTTTCTCATCCCACCTTCAAAAACATCTACTACTCATTCAATTCATCTTCTACATACTCATTCGATCTCTCTTAGCAGTTCAAGATTCTTAGCATTCTAGAACTCAATTTGAGCATTGTAGTAGCATTGACACTTCATCAACTCCACATTGTGAGTGTGAAGAAGCCATAGAAGTTGTGGACTTGGAGTCTTACAAGACTTCCCTTCATCACCACTATGGCTGTGGTGACTTTTCCAAGTCCATACCTTGCATTTTCCCTTCATTGAATAGGGATCCTTTGGGTGGAGGTGGTAATGCTTCACTCCTCTTGTTTGTGATTTGATATAGTAGAATAATATTGTTTTGTAGTGTTCAAAAATATTTCTTTCTACTTCCTTTATTGCATATTCTATTATGTTGCTTTCTAGTTGTTTGTGGAGCTGGAAACACCAAGAAGGGGGTCTGACTAAGGTAGACCCCTATACAACCCCCATAATTTCCCCCTCTTTCTTGTTTGGAGGTGAACATCTACATGAATCCAGTTGGTGAATCGGTGCTTTTGTGAGATGATCTTCATCACCTTAGCTTTCATTTACTTGCTTTATCATCTCTGTCTTATTTTTTCATATCTTATCATTTTATTGTGTTCATTAAAATCAACCAACTAGACTATTAGTAGGTTTTTGTACTTTTCTTATTGTACTTTATATTTTTTGATTGTACAGATGCTAGCACACAATGTTGTCATCACAGAGCCATGTTCCTATCCTTGGATAGAGAACTATCTGAGGTACAATTCAAACTCCAAAAACCAACTCGTCTAGGCCCAAAAGGAATCTTGGATCTATAGAGTGATAGAAGTACTACATAGTTCTCTTCATTCCCAATATTCACTCCAAAACATCCCTTTAGAGTGAGGTAAGTTAGGGTAGTTTTCTGCTCTTAGCTCTCCATGACTAGGAGCCTTGACGTGATTGGTCCCCCTCTCTTACATTTTTGGTGAACCCAACATGAACATCTTTCCATTCACTTGTGTTGATACCTTTTCCACGCGCCTTTTGGTTACTATAACCATGAGTGTTGTGAAGGTTTATGAGCATCACAACCTAGTCCAAAACTTCTAGGTACGTTATTAGAAGAAGCATGTGACACTTACTGATGGAGAAGACGAAGGTCACTTCTAGTTTCACCTCCAATTTTTCCACTAGTATGGCTATTGACTTTACCAATGGTTTTCCTATAGGCTTCACTAACAATATGGGTTTTGTAGATGAGAACACTGACATTCCTACTCCTTCAGCATCCCCTATAGCTTTTTCCATGGATGAGGATGAGGCTATGCATGTCCCTTTAGAAAAAATTTTGGAATTTGATAATAGATTGGTGGACCTTATGAGTCATCTGGAGAAAGCACAAAACATGATGAGAGCCACTAGGCTTACTAGTGAAGTGAGAAATTTGTTAGGAAAGGATTAGACAGGCATAAATTTCTTACATGGCCTTTCTGATCTAAGTGAAGCTTATGTCCCTTTGTATAAGACTAGATTGGGTACTACTCAGGGGGAAGTACTCAATACCTATGAAAGAAAAATAGGTGTTTCAGTGCCTACCACATCTATATACGTGGCCAAAATGGGCCCCTCGATCAATTTCTCTTCTACTTCTCAAAATCTCCCCACTATCAAGGTGAGTAAAACACCCCTTGGGTTTAGTTTCACCCCTCCTACTACCCCTAGTAGTGGGGGCTCTAGTGCAATACTGGCAATGGTTTTGGTAGCAAAGGTGGATTTGGTGGAGGCCATGGAGGTGGTTTTAGTAGTGGATGTGGCTCTGGTGGAGGTCACAGTGGTGGCTCCGAGGGTGGTTTCGAAGGTAATTTTGGTGGCAATGCCTTTGGAGGTTTCACTGGTACCTTGCCATCTACTGAACTTGAATTCCCTACTTTATAACATGGGTCATATGAAAAACCAGCTAGTGAGTCTCTCCCAGGCCTCTACCCAACCTATCTTTCAACCCTTCTTCCAACATAGCCCATTTTTGGTAACAATCCTAAGTACTCCCTTCCCACAAGGAATGGAGATTCCCAAATTTGACAAGTATGGAGGAAAAGGGGACCCACAAACACATGTTTTCACCTTTAATTCCATGTGTACAAACTTCTTCCATCATGATACATTGATGGAAAAATTATTTCCTCGATCTCTAAAGTATACAACATTCAAATGGTACCATTCCTTGCCCAAAAATTCTATTTTCTCATTTAATCAACTTGTAAATTAGTTTCTCTAATAGTTCTAAGCCAACATTAGACCGAAGATAACCTTTTTGGATCTCATCTAATGTAACCAAGGGGATAATGAGAAGATAACTAGTTTCATAGCATAGTATCAAATGCTCTTTTCACAGATCTCGTACCTGCTTCTTGATTTGGATGTGTAGAAGGTGTTCATAGGTAACTTGTAGAGACCTTGGCAAGAAAAAATTTCCCTTATGAAATACCCTTCATTTGCACATCTGTGCACAATATTACAAGAATATTAATAGATAGTATTTTAATTCAGGGGATCCTCCTCATGCTCCTATTCAGAAAGAAAATTCATTATATCAATCTCAGGAAAAGGCAAGGTTGTTGTGAATGTAGTACCCACAATGAATGAAAATGGCCTCAAACACAACAAAAAGTTCACAAAGTTAGTAGAATATTATTCTTCCATCTTGCAAATTTTTTTAAGGATATGATCATAACCTTAGAAAACCCTCGACCTCTTAAGGAACCTTATCCTAATTGGTACAATGTAAATTCCTTTTGTCAATACCATCAAGTTAATAGACACAATATTGAATGTTGTATGCACCTACATCATGAGATACATGACCATATCGAGGATGGTACTATTCATCTCAATGGGGTGAAACCAAATGTGAAAAAATTGGTGGCAAAAGAAAATAGCGAGTTGTAGATATACATGGACCCATTTTTGTCTCACTTTTCTAACTTAATTATTGACCCCTCTAATTCTACCACTTAGCCCTTGACATACGTCAACACGGTCATAGTTACTCCTTCCCAGAGCCTACAACTAGTTCCCCAAATGTGACTTTCACCTTGTAGGATATGCCCTTGAAAAAAACCTCTTCCCTCTACATTCCTACTCATCTCAGTGGGAACATTGTGACAGGGGTCTTAGTTGACCCTTTGAGTTGAGTGAATGTCATTACCGAGGAGACATTGTGGCTGAAATCATTACAAAGGGAGGAGTACGAAGAAAAAAAGTGTACAATCCATACACATGATGGCCTTTCTCTCAATCCATATGATTCAATAACTTTATATGTCCTAGTTGGACCTAGGGCCATAGACAAAACCTTTGATGTTATTCTGGAATTGGATTTATTTAGTGTGAAGTTAGGCATACCTTAGCTAGCTTTCATGAACACAATTTCTTTCGTCATTAATAATTGTTTGAAATTATCCCATGAAGGTGTTGTGCATGTGGTATATGGCATTGGATGTCAACCATTGGTGTCCCATGGGGACTACTTATTATATCATTTTTGGCCTACCCCAGACGGTCTACTTCCCCCAAGAGCAGACCTACTCTATTGAAACTATGTGAAGTATAAGACTAAAGGAAAGAGATAGTTGGAATTGAATCTTTTGGTAGTGCAACAACAAGATACCTCCTCTTATCTAAAGGGAAAGGAGAGGCTTACCAATCCTCAGGGTGCCCCTTTTTCTCCTCTTTCTAAAGAAGCTTTTTGGATGTCTACTCCTGGATTCCACATGAGAAGTTTGATGGTGCCTGCTTGGCGCAAAGCTAAGATTAGGAAATTGAATCTTCCTACTATTCCTCTTGGACCTTGGCCCTACCTATATAGTAGAAGAAAGGGTCCCCTTGAGGAATCCTCTATATCTTTCCCTCCACAACCTCCTACCATTCCTACTCCTAAAACAGTGAATGGGAAAAAGCCCGCTATCAAGACATTAGAGCCGACTCCCCCTGCTACCTCTCAAACCCCTCCTACTCCTTTTTAGGAGCCTATCCCTCTTTAAAAGATGGCTATGATGGACACTCCTATGGATAAGTAGGAGCCTCCTGTCCCTTTATAGCTCCTAGCCTCTAGCTCAAAGATTCATAGAAACTACCTTGCACATGAGTGCAAGCATCGACAAAAAGGCTCTAGTAGTTGATTAGGCTACTTTGAAAAGAAAGGAAGAGAAATTGACCACCCCTTTTTCAAGGCCTCCCAATGTGTCTTCATCTCTCCTCCCCTCTACTTCTATTCAATCAAATTCAGTTCTGTTGTTAGCTCCCCAATGAGTGTAAGTGCACTTGACCCTAAAAAGGTGTAGGTGTTTATCACTTCTTCGGTCGAGCCACCTCTTTTGATTTCCCTCCCAATCATCCCACCATTTTATAAAATTATGGACATGCCAAATACTTTGGTGGTATCTTCCATAGTTTTATCCTCCTCTTCCATGCCTCTCACCTCGTATGTGGTGATTTCACATCCTTCAATGAAACAAAAAGTGGAGGTTGGCCCTTCTAGCAATAGAGGGCATAACAAGAGCCCACCATTTTCAAAGGATGGTCCTAAGCTAGTTTTTTACATTATAGTGATGGAGCAAGTTCCAGATTCCCCTAAGTTTTTCATTGCTCCAGAGTCACTTGGTGAGCCTGCAAGCAATGAATCTCAACTGCCATCTTCCCTGTTTGTTGAGGTACCACATGGAACTCTTGTAAAGTGCATGTTTAACTATTTAGATGAGGTCCCAACCTTGTTAGAAATTTTTTTCAAAATCATAGTGAATACCTTGCAAGGCCCTCTTCTTTAGACCTTGTTGTGGGAGGGTCAAAAGAACCTCCCCTTAATATTCCACCATTGCAGGCTCATCCACCTTCCCCTTATAATGATCTATATTAGGAATCAAATGACCTCTTGGTTGATGAGTGTTAGGGGGGCCCTCTTCTTTATCTTTAGAATAGGTGTGTGTGTGTGTGTTGTGATGGCCTCCCTCATGTTTGTGTTTTGTGTTCATGGATGACCCCTAGTAGAACATGTTTCCTTCATCATGGGTTTAAAAAGAAATAAACTTGAGAACTTTTCTCTGAGGTGGGAGTATCCTTTTCTTGTGAGAGAAGCCTTGACCTTCCCCTACTGAGGGGCATTTTGTTCCTTTTGAATTCCTTGATGAAGTGAACATCTTTTGAAAGGATTCCTTGATAATAAATTGATTTGATAAAAAAATGTCTCTTTTACACTTTCAAACAATGCATCCCTTGAGCGGTCCCCTCTTCTTTTGAAGGGTTATCTAGGGACCCATTTGAAATCCTTTCAATTTGTTGACTATTTTCCTACTTTCCTACATGGCTACTTTTTTTTCTCTGGCTTTTTTTATCTACAGATTAACATGTTGCTTTGCAGGTGTGCTTGTGAAGCCACTTTCCAGTTTGACTTTGCAAAGTCACCTTACATTAGGTTTCCTTCATGAGAGAGTACTTGGGGGTTTCCTTATTGCAGTTCTATAGGCCTATGAGGCTCTTGCATATTACATTGGGCTTCCTTCATGAGAGAGAACTTGGGGGAATGCCTTCTTGTAGGTTTGTGAGCCTGAAGGTTCTTACATCCTATGGTATTTTTCCATCTTTGGTTAGAGGTCCTTCAGTGTACTTTGTGCAACTTCATAGTTCTATGGGGCTATGGAGTCCCTTTGTTTGAAACTCCTCAAGAGAGAGTACATGTGGAATCCTTTGCATACCCTACACTTTTGAGTTCACTAGATTGTGGTATTCTTCCTTGATAGTTTAGGTATACATTTCTAACCCTACTAACTCTTTGATCTATGTTACCAAAAAATCATCGATATTCATGCTTGCTAAAATGGGGGAAAAATGTATAGGAGTGAATTTGCACCGCTTAAGAAAATTCCCCTTTCACATAACCTCACCTTAGAAAATAAAATCCAAAGGTGAAGTTCCAAATTATCCACTTGCCTTCCATCCACTTGGCATTTGTCTTATGCATCGGTGAAAGAATATTTTTCAGGGAAGCATGCATGATGCACAAACATCTGCATGGTGCACTATCATTCCTAATAGATTCCTATGTTTGACGTTTATAGAGGAATTACACTTCTCATTGGGGATGAATTTTAACATCCCTCTTTGACCAACTAACCCAAAAATGCCATATTCCTTCTCATCTCACCTTCAAAAAAATCTACTACTCATTCACTTCATGTTCTACACACTCATTCAATCTCTCTTAGTAGTTCAAGAACATTCTTAGCATTCTAGCACTCCATTTGAGCATTGTAGTAGCATTGAAACTCCATAAAATCCACATTGCAAGTGTGAGACAATCATATAAGTTGTGGGCTTGGAGTCTTGCAAGACTTCCCTTCATCACCGCGGTTGTGGTGACTTTTCCAAGTCCATACCTTGCATTCTCCATTCATTGACTAGTGAGCCTTTGGTCGGAGGTGGTAATGCTTCACTCCTCTCCTTTGTGATTTGATAGAGTAGCATAATATTGTTTTGTAGTGTTCAACAATCTTTCTTTCTACTTCCTTATTACATATTCTATTCCATTACTTTTTGATTGTCCATGGAGGTTGAAATTCCAAGACAAGGGTCTAACTAAGGTAGGTTGCTATACAACCCCAACAATTTCCCCCTCTTTCTTGTGTGTAGGTGAATGTGTGCATGGAGCTATCTGGTGAATCAACACTTTTGTGAGATCATCTTCATCACCCTAGCTTTCATTTACTTGCTTTATCATCTCCATCTTATTTTTTCATATCTTATCACTTTGTTTTGTTCATTAAAACCAACCAGCTAAACTGTTAGTAAGTTTTTAGACTTTTCTTACTGTACTTTACATTTCTAACTATACAGACACTAGTATGTTGCACTATCATCCCAAACCTGCGCTACCATCCTTGGATAGAGAGTTGTTTGAGGTATGCTTCAACCTCCAAAAACTAGTGCATCTAGCCCCAAATAGAATCCCAAATCTGTAGAGTGATAGAAGTACTACATAGTGCTCTTCATTCTTGATCTTAACCCCAAAACATCTGTTTAGAGTGAGTTAAGTTAGGGTATCCCTTCACACTTGGATCTCCATGACCTGGAGCCTTGATGTGGCTGGTCCCCCTCTCTTACACTTTCTCCATAATTTTTCTACTTGTTCCACTATTGGCATCACAACTCCAACATCACAACATCCTACACATCTACCACAAAAGATACAACTTCATGTCTACTGAGACTAATTTTGGTATTGTTGTAGTTGCATTGACTCTACCAATGTTGTGCACTTGCATTCATCTCTCATTGGCCTTGAGTGCCTTTGGTCAATGGTTGTAATGATTATTTTTTACGTTTTTGTTGGATTTGAGTAACTCAGTTCCTCTCATAGTATTTAGTTTTATTTATGTTCCAACATCATTTCCTTTATCATATTTCTATCTCTATAACTATCTAGTTGTTCGTGGAGGTGGAAACACTAAAGCGAGGGTTTGACTATGGAAAAACTTGTACAACCCCAACATTTTTCCTCTCTTGGCTATGTGTAGGTACACATTCATGTGGAGCTTGTTTGAAAAATGGACTCTTCATGAGTTCACTTCCACCAACTTTGCTTTTGTCACTTCTATAATTACTCTAGTTATTTTTTCTTATTCTATTTGTTATCATTTTAGTTAGTACATTAGACCTCATTTGCTAAGCTGTTAGTATACTTTTGGTATTTGTATTGTACTTTTACACTTTCTATCCATATGGACACCAACACCCCTATGATTCACTAGTGTGTCATGTTGTCATCCTTAACCTATGTTGTTTCCTCTAGCAAAGAGCTATTTGAGGTATATTTTGGGTCCCAAAAGCCTTCTCATTTAGCCCCATCAAAACTCTTGGGTTAGTAGAGTGATAGAAGCACTTGAGAGTGCTATTAATTCTATATCATTGGCCTTAAACATTTATCCAACCTGAGGTAGAATAGGGAAACCTTCCACTCTCGAATCTCCATGACTTGGAGCCTTGGTGTGGTTGGTCCCCCTCCTCTACATTTTGGTGAAGTTGATGTGAACCATTTTGGTTCCATTTACTAGTGCTAAAAGACCCTTCCTTTTATCCTAGGAGTGTTTTGGGTGTGAGTATTGTGAGGTGCCTCACCTAGCAACACAACCTATGACCCCTAGTGGCACAACTGAAAGGTTCCATAAGAATTGCAAAACAAAACCTTGAGTGGGTCACCATCTAATTGCAAAACCCTTAGAGGCTCTGTGAAAGTCCTTTTTAGTGTATACAAAAATGGCCTCCTTTTTACATCTACCCATTCCATTTGTGCAACCTACGAGTGGATATCCTAACTTTCACCTTGTAGTATTTTCCAATGAATTACAACAAAGAACCATATCCCTTATACATCCCCACACAAGTCAATGGAAGCACCGTAACTAGTGTCCTCATTGACCCTATGTGTCAGTTGAATGTCATCACTAAGGAGAGTATGTTGATTAATTTCTTACAAAAAGATTGGTATGACAAATCTAGAAGCAATATTCGTACACACCATGGGATTTTTGTACCTCCCATTGGCTAAATCACCTTATTAGTATTAGTTGGACCTAGATCTATAAATGCAATTTTTGACATCATCCTGATGTCTAAGCTCTTCAGAGTAAAACTAGGTATCCCTTGGTTGGTCACTATGAATGTAGTTCCTGTAGTAGTTCATAAGTGTTTTCAATTTTCCCATGAGGTTACATTGCATGTAGTCCATGACATCAACTATAAGTTGTCAATTGTGAATTGGGGCTACTTACTAGGTCACTTTTGTCATGTGCCCATTCATCCACTTCCTCCTATGATAGACTACTTGTACAAAACTTATGTGAATTACAAGAGTGGGGGAATAACACGTAATGTGAGATACTCTCCTTCTCCCTATGCCATCTCACATAGGGCTTGCCTCAAGATGGAGTGTGAGTCCACCTTGGCTCGAAAAAGGGAAGAAAAGAAGCATGCCCAGGGCCCTCCTTCTTCCACTATTCCACTTGTCACTTCCTCTCACCCTGCTACAACACCATCATCTTCTAATCCTATGTTTTTTCTATAGATCCCAATGGTGTCCACTTGGAAAAAGTCTAAGAGTCTAATGTTTGAACTTACTGTCTTAACCACAGTGCCTTGGCCTATTTGATATTGTAAGGGGAAGGGTCCTTGTGAAGTTTCCTCTATGTCTCAACCTCTATGGCCTTGTACTACTCCTACCTCTAGGGTAGTGGATGGGAAGAGGCTCACTACTGAGGCATTAGAGTTGGCTCTCCCCACTATTGTTCCATCATCTTCTCATCCACTCCCTTATGTTCCCATCCAGAAGTCTATCCTTCCACTGAAAATGTTCATGATGGATACTCCAATGGTCGAACAATAGTCTTATGTCCTATCTCAATCTTTGATCTCTAGCTCTCAGAGTTGTAGAAACTGCCTTGTGTATGAGCACAAGCTTTAGAGAAAGGATCTAGCCATTGAGAAGACTGCCCTACAAAGGAAGGAAGAGGATTCGACAGCTCCTACCTACACACCTTATATTGTATCCTCCTCTCTCATTCCCTCTGCTTCAGTTCCTTTAGCCTTGATATTGCTTTAGGCTCCTACCATGAGTGTAAATGATCCTCACCTAAAGAGGGTGTAGTAGTTTATTTCTCCTTCAATTGAGTCACCTCTTTTGATGTCCCTTCTAGAAATCTTTCCATTATCGAAACTCATGGACATTCTGAATACCTCAGTGGTGTCTGCTATGGTTTTCTCCTCTTCCTCCATTCCTTTTACTTCATCCATGGGGATATCACATTCCCCAAAAAAGTGAAAGATGGAGGATGACCCTGCTATCAATGGGGATCAAAAGAAGAGTTCAACTTCTTCAAAGGGTGGTTCTTCATTGGCTTGTGTCATCCTTGTGACAGAGGCAACCTCATCATCCTCAAAGTTTTTCACTGCTTCTAAATAATTTGGTGAGCCTAGTAGTGGATCTTGGGTGCTACCTCCCTCACTTGTTGAGTTAACACATGGCACTCATGTGAAGTGCATGTTTTATTTTTTGGATGAGGTCCTAGCACTATCAACAATCTTTACAAAATCACTAATGTCACCCTACAAGAACTGAGTAAAGTAGGCCTCAAGGGGCCTTCTTCCTTGGATTTTGTTATGAGAGGGTCAGAGGGTTCCTCACTTAATATTTCTCCCTTGTAGGTTCATCTTCCCTCCCCATACAATAATCTAGATTGGGAGAACAATGACCTCTTGGTTGATGGGGACTAGGGGGAATCTCTTCTTTTTCTATAGAGTAGATAGTGTGTGTGTGTGTGTGTGTGTGTGTGTGTGTGTGTGTGTGTGTGTGTGTGTTTGTTCCCCTATGCTTGCATTATGTGATTCTAGATGACCCTTGTCACCCTTGTAGGTGCTTAGATACAAAAGTGTTTTTATGTTGTAAAACATCCTATATTTATTACATTATTGTTCCTCTATTATGTATTAATTTTTTACAATTGGGGATAATGCAAAGAGTTGGGGGCATTTATGCTTCCCTTCTATGTTGACCCAACTTTTTATTTTTATTTTTTCTTCACATTCCTTTCTTCATATGGTAAGATATAGTAGGGGGTTGATGATAGTTCATTTATATACTATTATATCTATTTATCTATATCTATTATTAGCTCTAACCTCAAAATATTAGATCACCCCTGTGTCCCTTGTTCGTGATGTTATTATCTCTTCTTGCATTTTTTCTCACTTATCTTCCTTAGTTGTTGATGATGTTCTAGTACTCTTTTTTCCCTTCGTGTGTGCAACAATATTACCATGGTTACATCTCGCTACATTCTGTGGGCCACAACATCACTTTTTCATTCTTGATTTTCTCTCCTTAGGATGCCACGTTCCTTTGTGTTTGACACACACCATCCTAAGGGGGAGATATCATGTCACTTTTATTTTTCAAAAAATACATTTAGGGGCCAATGAATATTTTCTTGAAAATCTCTTCAAAGTATTTTTCAAAAATCACATTCCTGAACAAGGACCCCTAGCGGAATACTTTTTCTTCATCATGGGTTCATAAAGAAAGAATTTAAAAAAAAAAATCCTCCGAGGGAGAACCTTCTCCTATAGGTGAAGTCATGACCTTCCCCTTGCAAGGGCGCCTTCTTCCTTTCAAATTCCTTGATGAAATAAAAATATTTCAAAAGGATTCCTTGATGTTGAATTGGTTTGTGAAAAACATTCTTGTGCTTGGGTATATGCAAGATTATGATGGGCCAAAAAGTGGCAATATGATGGGTATGTGTAGGGTATGTGGATGGTGACTTTTTTTTTACCCAAAATTGATGAAATGAAAAGGGTTTTTAAAGGAGATTCTTAGCTTTCCACTAATGTAAATTATGCTTTAATTTGAATTTAATAAATAATTATTATTAATTTTCTATTTGAATTATGAATAAAGTCTTGATCGATAGGGTGATTGAAAAACATCTATAGCTTTCAATTGGTATCACATTTTTTGAATCCAAAACATGTGTCACATTTTATGTTTCGTATACTATAGGATTGAAAAAAGAAAAATTGAATTTCATGAAGTTCTAACCAAGTTAAGGTGGTTAGACATATGAGTTTTTATATTTTTTAAAATTTGTAATAAAAAAATCATAATTAATTATTTACTTAGAAAAAAATTTCAAAAAAATATGCATCACATCGGGACATGAGTCCTCTACTTATATCTAAAATATTGTAAAAAAATATTATCATTTTATTGTGGTTAGGGTGGTCAGACAGACACCTACTTTTTTTTCCCTGAAATTTAAGTACTACTGCATTAAAATTTCAAATTTTCACCAAATCGATTTTTTTTTTTAAATAAGCCTAGTAGTTTAGAAACTACATTCAATTTTCTACAGATTCTATTCTTACATATTTTTGAAATAATATAGATAACTTATTCAAATTTTTATGTCAAGTTTCCATGATGATCCTGCACATACCTACTTTCAAATTGAGCATCCCTTAAGTGGACCCCTTTTCTTTTGAAGGTTTCTTGATGGACCCCTTTGAAAGCTCTTCCTTCAATTTTTGACTATCTGCATGACTATTTGCTTATCTACTTGCATGGCTAATTTTTATTTTCTAACATGTTTTTTCTATGGATTAAAATGTTGCTTTGTAGGTGCACATGTTAAGCTACTTTCCAGTCTGAATTTGTAGACTCCCCTCACATTGGGCTTCCTTTAGGAGAGAGTACCTAGGGGCACCTTCTTTTCAATTCCAAGGACATGTGAAGTACATGCATCCTGTGGGATTTCTCCATCATTGGTCTACGGGCCTTTGGTGCACTTTGTTCAAACCTCCTCAGGAGAGGGTACCTATGGAGTTATTTTCCTACCTTATGCTTTCATTTTCTCTAGATTGTTGTCTACTTCCTTGATGGTTTAGGTATACAATTCTAAACTCTTTCAATCTACTCTACTGAACACTCATTGAAACTAATGTTTGCTAAAGTGGGGGAAAAATGTATAGGAGATAATTTTAACCCCTCTTGTAAATTCCCCTTTCACATCCTCCACCTTGGAAAAAAGAATCTGACCAAGTAATTATATTTCCTCATTTTGTACCCCATCCACTTGGCACTTGTTTTTAGTTTTAGTGTGGGAATTTCTATTTGGGATGCCCGCATGACATGCAAATGTTTTCATAGCATGTTATTGTCCTGATAGGATTTCTACCTCTAGAATCTATAGAGGCATTATGTTCTCCATTGGCAATGAAACATAACGTCCCTGTGCCCTCCTACCAACCTTTAAATGGCTCTTTCCCTCCTAAACCTTCTTTAAAAGGCTATCTTTATCATTTAATCCAGCTTCTTCATGTTTCCGTAAGCTTTCTTGATCTTGCTTCGCGTCCTTCACAATTCTTGCTCCATAATTTTTCTACTTGTCTCATTATTGGCATCACAACTCCAACTTCACAACATCCTACACATCTACCACAAAGCTATAGCTTGGTGTCTAGTGAGACTACTTTTGATGTTGTTGCTGCTTCATCGACTCTACCATTGCTATGGGCATGTATTCCTCTCTCATTAGCCTTAAGTTCCTTTGGTCAAGGGTGGTAATTATTTCATTTTACTTTGTTGTTTGATTTGAGTAGCTTAGTGCCTCTCATACTATTTGGTTTCATTTATGTTCCATCATCATTTCCTTTATCGTATTTCTATCTCTATATCTATCTAGTTGTCAGTGGAGGTGGAAACACCAAAGAGGTGGTTTGACTATGAAAAACCCCTATACAACCCCAACATTTTTCCTCTCTTGGTCTTGTGTAGGTACATGTTTGTGTGGAGCTTGTTGGCAAACTGGACTCTTCGTGTGTTCACTTCCATCACCTTTGCTTTTTTCATTTCTATATCATTACTCTAGTTATTTTTCTTATTCTATTTGTTATCATTTTAGTTAGTACTTTTATAATTCATTTGCTCAGATATTAGTAAATTTTTGGTATTTTTATTATACTTTTTCACTTTTTGTTTGTATTAATGTAAGTTCCCCTATGAAATTCCAGCACACTACATTGTCCCTAACCTACACTATTTTCCTCTCATAGAGAGCTATTTGAGGTATAGTTCAAGTCCTAGAATCTTGCTTGTTTAGCCCCATCAAAACTCTTGGGTTAGTAGAGTGATAGAATCAATTGAGAGTTCTCTTTATTCTCTATCCTTGACCTTAAACATGTTTCCAACCTAAGGTAGACTAGGGTAGTTGTCTACTCTCAAATCTCTATGACCTGGAGCCTTGGTGTGGTTGGTCCCCCTCCTCTACAATGGGAAGGGGCTAGGTAGCTTTGTCCTAGTATGTAACTTGTCATTGTATCTATTTTTCTAGTTTAGTGTCTTCTATGTATATATAAGAGCATGCTTTGGATGCAGATGACATGCCTTAAGTTGGCTCATCTGTGACATACTTTTCTTCTTATGTTATATTTAGCATTTCATTCTAGGGGAAACCCCTTCTTCATGATGTAGCTTCATTTTGAAACATATGACCTAGAATAGGGTTTTCCAAATAAGCTTGCATGTCTTATTTATTGTTAACATTTATTATTTGCTACTTTAAAGTAATTTCTAAGAGAATGGTGTTTAGTAATTTCTTTAAAGTGGGGGTGTACATTGGCATTATTATTTTGAAATTTTTGACATTCCTTATGTTTCATTGAGTGATATTTTTACTTCTTGCAGTGTTTCTTCTTCTTGGTGGTGTCATTGGGTTGGATTTCCTCCAAGAGTTACATTTATTGGAGTACAACTTTCCTCTTAGTGGTGATGCTATGCATTGCATTCCCTAAGTTGCGAATCTTTTATCCTAGACTTTCGGTCTCTTTGAGGAATTAGGAAGAATGTTCCCCAAGTTGAGACCTTTTATGAACTAAGCAAAATCCTTTTGAACATGTCTTGTCTATTTGCATTTTTTCATTGTTATTTTTGTTGCAAAGTGTTAGTTTTTTTTTTGTCTATGTTTTGTTGTTTTCCCATTATTGCATTTCATTTTGTGTATGCTCAGTCTTTTCATCTATGTTCTAGGGGTTTGACCAAGGAAAACCCCCCATAAGAAAATCAATTCTATATTTTGTTTCACATCTAGTTTACCAAAATGAAATAACAAAAAATGGATTTTCTTTCGTATGGTTTAGAACATAGAGCAAACACATCTCCCAATCAAGTATATTTGCAATTTTGTCATTTTGTGTTTTCTTGGTCTTTTAATCTTCATGTTTACCCTAATACAAAATCCATTTCCTTTTATTTCATTTTGGTGAACTCAACATGAAACAAAATATAGATTTTATTTGCTTATGGGGGGTTTTCCTTAGTCAAACCCCTATAACATAGATGAAAAGATCGAGAAAATCCATTTTTATTATTTCATTTTAGTGTTTATATTCATATTTTATTGCTTCTATCAAGTTTTAACTACCAAACTACGATTTTGACCAAGGAAAACCCCCCATAAGAAAATCAAGTCTATATTCTATTTTGTAGGTCATTTTGGGGTGTTTTGCAACTAGCCATCAAGCCAAGCCTAATGACTTGTTTCCTAAGTGATTCCATCCTTCATTATCACTCTACATTCAACCTAGGAAGGTACAAGAATTATTAGGGATCATTTGGGTGATTAGATATCTCTCAAATTGAGTTATTCATCTTCATGTTTCATTCATGCATCTCATTCTAGCACATTAGAATAGGGTTGCAAAGCATTTCAGATTTCCCAATCTTAGACACACTTAGGGTTAGGTTTTACATTTCTATTTACATTCATATTTTATTGTTCCTATCAAGGTTTAACTACAAAACTATGGTTTTGACTAAGGAAAAGCCCCATAAGCGGATCGAGTCTATTTTCTATACTATGTTCTTATTTACATGCATTTTTAGGTTATTTAGTTAAATATTGCATCATATTAGGGTTAAGAATTACATCTTGCATTTATTTTATCTTTCCATTCCCTAGCTTGGTGGTTTATAATCAGACCCTAGGACAACCCTATTACAAGATCTCTTTCTCCTTTGTATACTCTATATTGAGATCTTAAGGGTTTCCCTTCAATGAAATGATCGGGAGATGTGTTTATTCTATGTTCTAAACCATATGAAAGAAAATCCATTTTTTGTTATTTCATTTTGGTGAACCTACATTTAGAGCATCATAATTCTAATTTGGAGTGCATCATCATCCTATATCTTGCTTTCATTAACATTGAATAAGATTTTTCATTAGTTAATTAGCATTCTAGGGTTTTTAATTCTTGCATAAGTGAAAGTGCATATAGGTTGCATTTTGGCATCTCAAATCATTAAAAATCATATAAAATATGCATTTTCACTTAAGATACAGATCATACAAACTAAAAAGAACAAAAATCACTTAAAACTTTCTAAAAATTATGAAAATAATCCTCACTAGGATTCATCCACCCTTCTCAAATTCTAAACTACATTTTACATAATTAAATTCTCTATTTTTAAGCTTTTGTTAGCTATTAAAATCTTTCTATTTCATTTTGTATATTTTATGTTACATTCAAATAATTAGAATTAGCATAGTTTACATTCATTGCAATTGTGGATAGAATTTGATTCCTATACTTTTTATTTGCTACATTAGTTCATAGTTCAATTAGATTAGATTACATTTGGCATATGTTAGAAAACAAAACCAAAAAAACCTACAAGCAGATGAACCACTTGGAGAAAGTATAGTTTTTTTACCATGTCAAATCTCTTTTTCCAAGTTAACCTAACCCTCAAGCCTTTTAGTAGTGATGAATTTGATATGTTAGATGAAGCCCTTGAGGAATTCATCTCACAATATTCATCCAGTAAGGCTTGTTTTAAAAAACTAAAACTAAGAGACATTAATGTGATTCAACCTCAACTTATCCTTTACCCACCTTCACACAAACCTCAAACTAAAAAAAAACTTGTTTACGCCCTTGAACCACCTAAGAACAATGTTTTGAAGCAATCAAGTCATAATACCATTTCTCATACACATAAAACTAGAAACAACCCACAACCAAGATAAACAACCTCAATATCCTTACCTTTACCCAACTTCATCTTGCCTAGTGCCCCTCTTTTTCCTTCGAATAGCAGAAAGGAGTATGATCTTGTTGAACAACTTAAGAATACTCCCACGAAAAAATATCACTATGAGACTTGATTTAAAACTAATCTAATTATCTTACCATTCTTCAAACAACCTTAAAACAGGTTGTGATCCCCTCTAATACAAATGCAAGTGATGTGGAAACTCTAATTAAAGGAATGAATATAGTTAATGTAGACATTACTTTTCACCAACATGAGCTCCCTTCTTTGGAGATGAGAAAGAAAAATGATGCCTTCATGATAATAGCCATATTCAATAGAACAAGAATAAAAAGAACCCTTGTTGATAATGGCTCAACCCTTAATGTATGTAGTGTGAATCTTTTAGATAGATTGGGTGTGGAAAAATTAAAAATTGAGCCTGATTCCTTATCGATTCAGGGATTTGACAATGTAGTAAAGAAACTGCTTGGTGTGATTACTTTACCCATTACAATTGGAAAAGCTACCTTACAAACTCCTATTCATGTTATGCTTCATGACCTTTTATACAATCTTATTTTAGGAAGACCTTGGATTCATGAGATGTGTGTGGTGCCTTCTACTCTTCATTGTATCATGAAGTATGTCTATAACAATAAAGTATACCAAGTTGAAATAGACCCTAAACCTGAAATTTGCTTAGAAGTTGAAAAAGTAACATCATGTCCTCTAAACACATTAATTCCAACATCAAACATAGTACCTATGAAAGAGGGAAAACAATAGATGGAAACATTGTTGAAATTATTGGATGATGATTGAGGTTCCTTAAAATTCACACCCTCATTTATGGGAGAATACATAATCACAACTAAAGAGGATGAACGAAAAAAAAACCAATGGTGATGTCAATGTAGAATTTAGAAGAACACTCAAAAGTATCTCCCTCATCTACAATAGAAGAAGACACAAGTTATACAACAAATTTGATGAGATAGATTATCAACAACCACCAAACCTAAAAGAAATGAAGACTTTATGGAAAATGCTGAGTTCATGAAACAACTTGGTTATAGTGGAAAAGGATGTGGGAAGAAAGAACAAGGTATTCATGTTCCTATAGAACCTAGTACACAAGAAACAAAAAATGTCTTGGGATATTTCCCTTCTAAGATTATGCAAGCAAAGAAAAGACCCTCCCTAAACATCAACCCCATCAAGTGTAATCCTAAAACAACTCTCAACTTGAAGCATCCAGAATTGATTGATACAACTTGTGAAGCATCATTGGAGTTTTTTGAAGATGTTGAAGTCTTGAAAGAAATTCTAGGAGTTTATGACAAACCATTTACTCCCCCTAAAAAGAAACGGTTTACATGCACTATGATTAGGCTAAAAGTACAAAGTATTGTCACATTTTTATAAAGGAACCGACCAACACTAATCCAAATTTTAAACTTGAATCACTAAAAAGTGATATATATGTTTTTTGAATTTTGAAATGATGTAAACTAATAAAATATTTATTTTTTAGTTTATTTCATATTTGTATGTTTTTGAAAAAAAATTAAAAATATTTGAATATATATTTTTTAAATTAACACTATAATTTAGATGATGATTAAATGCTGAAAATTGAAGTTACATGAGATGTCAATATTTATATTATAGTTTTCATTTATTTTTATTTTTTTTGTGTGTATTTATAACTTGAAACTTTATGGTATGGATATATTTATTTCAATTTTGATAAATATATATTTTTAAATAAATGTTAAATTGTGCATATTAATTATTTATCTAAAATAGAAAAAATTATACCATCTTGATATAGATTCTTATGTCTAGGGCATCATATTTTTTTCAAATTTTTCTAATAAGTTTTACTATTTTTCCTTGACATGGTAATCAACTTAATGCTTTGTGTTGATAACCTAGAGTTAGTAAAAATAAAAAAGGAAAATATAAATAATTATTAAATTATTAAAATATATACATTTTTGAAAACTAAACTTATGGATCTACAAAAAGGTCTTTTTGATATTCTAAAAAAAATAAAAATTGCACAAGTAGAAGGTGTTGAAACATCAAATTTTTGAAATAATTATATTTTTTTGGTAAATTAGACTCAAAGAAATGTGAATTTAGCCAACAATTTAAATTGGAAAAATTGTGGACATATATAACTTAGCTAGAATGAATCTTAAAATATAATATGTTTGACCAAAATTATTTTTTAGTTAAAAATACTTAAATTTCACTTGTGCTGGTAAGTTGGCCAAAAGTGTCACAAAACTTTGTGCTAATACCCATTAGTACCAAGCAAAAAGATGGAGAAGAGGAAAGTATTGAAATTGACATGAGCAAAAAAGTGTACAATCCCAAATTTCCAAAACAAAATGCACTTCCTTTGGGAGATACCATGGACATACAGATGGATGTTAGGAATGAAGAAAAAGTGATCAAGATAGGAAAGTTCCTTGATGATGAAGAAAATAGGACCATGCAACCTTACATCATGACTTTCCCAAACTTTTCACTTAGACTTATTTGGATATGCCAGGAATTGACCCTAAGATTGTAACACACAATGTAGTCCTTGTTGTAAAATGCTAAAACTATTAGACAAAAGATTCAAAAGATGAACCCTAAGATAGCCTTATTGGATAAGCTTGATATTGAAAAACTCCTTGAAGCTGGTTTTATATGTCCTATAGATTAATTTCCTTGGATCTCAAACATTGTTGTAGTCACAAAACAAGACAATCGTATTAGGATGTGTATGTACTTTCATGATATGAATAAAGCATCTTTAAAATATGACTTTCCCCTCTCTAATATCAACAAGATAGTAGACTCAACTATGAGACATGCTTTGTTGTCATTCATGGATAAATTTTATGGGTATAATCAAATCTTTATTAAGCTTCAAGACCAATATAAAACAACATTTACAACAACTTGGGGAATATTGTGTTGGGTAGTGAATCTTCCTTTTGGATTAAATAATGTGGGTGCAACATATCAACGAGCTATGACATTGATATTTCATAATTACATAAATAAGATTTTGGAAGACTATGTTGATGATATTCTATCCAAATATTTGACTCGTCAAGACAATGTAAATGTACTTCAGATGATCTTCAAGCAAATGCAAAAATAGAACATGAGATTAAATCCAAAAATGTGTGTCTTTGGTGTAGATAGTGGAAAAATTCTAGGTTTTATCGTATGTCATAGAGGCATTGAGGTGGACACAAAGAAAATTTATTCTATAGATAACATGCCACCTCCCAAAAACATCTTTCAATTACATACTTTATAAGGAAGAATCCAGGCTATCCAATGTTCCATAGCATCCTTAGCATATCAAACATTACCATTCGCACATATCCATAAGAATGAAGTTTAGTTTAATTGGGATGAGGATTGTAAATAGGCTTTTGAAAATTTGAAAGATTACCTGGCTACTCCACCTATTTTACAGCTTTTTATGCAAGATAAACTATTCTTTCTGTATAAAACAACACCATCCCATGCTCTAGCAGCATTGTTGGCTCAACAAGATGAAAATGGTAAAGAGAATCATGTTTATTACATTAGCCAAACTATGATTGATTATGAGACATGATACATAGTAATAGAGAAACAATGTTTGGCTCTTGTATTCACTACTAGTAGGTTGCAACATTACTTATTGAATGCTGAAATACTTGTGATAAAAAAAAATGATCCTTTAAAACATCTTTTTACTAAAAAAAATTTACCAGGATGCCTAGCTAAATGGGTTATGTTGTTTACTAAGTTTGACCTTAAGTTCGTTACACAAAAAGAAATCAAAGGACAAGCCTTGACGAACTAGTTAGTTGATTCTCCTTCTTCCCTAGCATTACCTAATGAAGAAGCATTTCCTAATGAGAGTGTGTTGACTATTTAGGAACATGAAAGTACATGGGAATTATATTTTGATGGATCTAAGTGCAGAATAGACTTCGACACAAGAGTTATAATAGCTCTTCCTAGAGGAAAGCCTATTCCCTTATCATATCGGCTAAATTTCTTATGCAAAAACAATACCGCAAAGTATGAATCTTTAATTGTTGGATTACATGTTGCTAAGTTAACTTTGGGAGCCAAAGGCATTAAAATATTTAGTGATTCACAATTAATCATTAAAAATATAAATGAAACATATCAAGCAAAGCATGATAAATTATCAAAATACAAGGATCTCACCATGACTTTGTTAGAAAAGTTTGATTTGTTTACCATTGATAACATCCCACATAAAGATAATAGGCATGCAAATGCAATGGAAAGGAAAACTTCTTTGATATCCCCTCAAGATCTTTCAAAATATTTCACATTTATCATACACACAATTATGAAACCATCGATTGAGTATAAAGAAAATGATATATTAGCAATCACCATAGAAAGCTCTAGCAAATGTTATGTGTCTATATTTGATTACCTAAAAATTTGTACCTTTCCTAAGCCAACAACTGAGAATGTTAGCTCCCACCTTCAAAAACTTGCATCTAAGTATATAATTCTTGCAGATGTATTGTATTAGAGGTCCTTTGATGGTCTCTTGCTTACATGCCTTAAACAATTTGAAATCCCAATAGCACTTGAGGAAGCTCATTCAGGTGCTTGTAGAGGAAATTTTGGAGGAAGATCATTAGTGCAAAAGTTAATTTGTATAGGATATTATTGAAGGAACATGGAACAAGATTGCTTTACATATGTTAAGAAATGTCACAAATTTCAAGAATATATCAAACTAATTCATGCTCTTGTTTATGAGATTCATGGACAATTTCCTATTTTCCTTTGTTGGTGTGGGGCCTAGACATCATTGGAAAAATTTGACCTCCTTCCTCTGTCATACATACATTTATAATTACTACAAAAAATTATTTCACGAAGTAGGTGGAAGCAATTCTCTTTCATTCGACAACTATCAATGTAATATGCCATTTCATATTGGAACACATTATTGCTCACTTTGGACTTCCTTCCACTTTATTTTCAGACAATGGGACATCATTTAAGAATAAGGATGTGAAGTTCTTAGAAATTTTTAACATGTAACATAAATTTTTGACACCTTACTACCCACAATCTAATGGTCAAGCTGAATCAACAAATAGAATCCTAGAGAAAATCCTAAGGAAAATAGTATGAAAACACAATAAAGATTGGTTTATGCAGCTAACATATGTGTTATGGGCCTATCGTATGAATATTAGAGTATCAAATGGGAATACCCCTTATAATCTCGTCTACAGAACCGAGACTAAAATTCCCTTGGAGTTAGAGATCCCTTCATTAAGATTCATTCTTCAAGGAGCTATTGATGAAAATACTTATAAGGAACAATAGTTGCATCATCTTGAAATTCTCAACAAGTAGCGCATCAATGCTCTCGAGCACCTTCAAGCTTATTATGAAAGAATGTAGAATAGTCTCAATGATAATTTCATACCTCATTCATTTCACAAAAGGCGATTTAGTGTTATGCGAGAATCAACGTAATGTCAATGTTGACCTGATAGAAAAAAGGAAAGTTCTACCCTAATTGGTGAGGCCCTTATATAAATAATTAAAATTATGGATTTGGAGCATATACATTAACATAAATAGATGGAATGCCTCTTAAAGAACCTATAAATGCTTCACATATGCACTAGTATTATGTCTAATCTTCTTGAATAGTGTGGATGATAAAGAAGTGATGTTAGAGTTAGTAGATGACATTTTATGTGCTCTCACATTGCTTCATTCTTAACAAACAATTATTTGTGTGTCTTGAATACTAAGGTGATTAATCAAATTAAATTTTAAATGATTAATTTAGGTTTCATTCTATTCAATTTCATCTTGTATGTTGTGTTAGATTAGATCCTTATATGCATTCAATGTTCTATAATTAGATCATAAGTGCATTTAATTTAACATAACATACTTAATCACAATGTTGCATCTAAGAGAAACTAGAAGAAGTTTTAGTTAGATCACATAAAACATGTTAAATCATGGTTACATTTATTAAATAATCGTAGAAAGGTTATTTGATCAAATCACATTACCATTTAACATTAAGTACACAAACATAAATAACAAAACATCAAATGATCATATATATATACATCAAAATTTTGAGTACATGTCATCATTATATACAATGCTAATGTGGTTTGTGACTACCGAATCCCTTGAAATCTGGTGATCTCATCTATCTAGATGTAGTCCATTGAGAGACAGTGGTATGTAGTCATGATCATGAGCTAGCAAGTAAATATAAAGCATATTATAGACCATGTGCTCATCCAATGGCCTCCTGATGATCCTTTGCTAGGTGTTCTCTCTCTACTTGTATCCTGGCTACCTCTACCTAGAGTCTCTTGACCTTCGCTAGGGATTGAGATTATCAGACCCCATCATAGGAAGCCTTGGATTGGTGGACACACCTCCTAAAACCCTCATATGTTGCCCTCAGTCTGACATACGACTTGAACAACTCTATATCTCACTCCATGATGGGTGGGGGCACATATTTTGTATCAACAACATCCTCATAGATTGACAGAGGCACTATCTTTGCAGCGACTTGGTGATAGAGATCATGCAGGTCTCTCACAACATAGTAACTATACAATTGAGTGGTCTGTAGTAACTATGTATCCTCCTCTGAAAGTGTTGAGGCTATCTTGGAGGCGATAGAACTATCTGCCACTAAGACACTCCATGACTGGGGTGGAATATAGCAAAAAAGAAAAAATATGTACTATAATAATTCTACAATCTTAAATCTATACATCAACAATAAAAAAATGTTTACTAAAGTTCTAGTTTACTTTTATAAGGTTCCTAGACACTTTAGTTTTCTCTTGGGATACTTCGCAAAGAAAAGGGACACTATGTGACAAAAAGGGACACTTTGCAACAAAAAGGGACACTTTGCAAAAAAATGGGGACATTGTGAAAAAAGGGGACACTTAGTGAAAAAAGTGGACGCTTTGCGAACTTTTCTTCTAGGGTCCTAAATCTACCTAGAAATATGTAAAAACATAAAATAAATGCATAAAGACAAAGCTAGGGCTGAAAAATAAACTCACCTGATACTGTAGCTCTTCATGGGCTACCTCCTCTCATAGGACATCCAATCTCAGTGGCTCATCCTCTCGTCTACTTGACATATTTAGTCACTGTCCACCAAAGTCAAGCTATAAGAAGGTAAACAAAAAAATGGTTAGAAATTACTTCACTTTTTACTCTTCTATATGCTAAAATCAAGGTTTTTACTATATTAGGGTTAAATAGTGCTTTTCATTCAAACTAGCATAATGGGGGCTAGCAAACTCTATTTTTGATGTTGTTTGTTGTGTTGGAATCATGATTCTACTCCCATTCTCATCAAATGTCTATCATTATGTGGTATGGTACTTGGAAATACCCTATGATAGGACTTACCTTATTCCAAGTGAATAGATTAATACCTTGATTCCACTTCTTTAAAGCAAGCAGAATCAAGGGGGCATACATCTACCCTCGAATTCAATCTCTAGAAGAAGTTAGATAAGAGGATTTTTGATTGACTAATTAATTCATGTTGTAGGATGTGGTTCCTAAATTTGTGGTTTTGCAGATAGCTACAATGGGGGCTTCATCCTCTCACATTATGAGTATCCTTTCCTAAAATGAAGTTCATTGTTTGGATTCCTTTAGCTTACATATGTACATAGATTCATATGGGTGCTAAAGAGGGGGCTATATGTAATGATGGAAATTATACTCCCTTCTTTGAGATAGTGCAATTTCTCATTTAATTTGGACCTATTTTAGTACCCTTGCATTAATTACCCTTTAAATCATCATTAATAGGCCCCTAAGACCCTTTATTTTGGATCTTCAGGCTTATTTCAACTAGAAACCTAGAAAAGCCATAAAAATAAAATAAAAATCTAACCCACCTTAAAAAATCAAGGGTGGGACTTATATGCCACCTTGGGCATATGAGTCCCCCTAAGTGGGACCCATACGCCAAAGGTAGCGTATGAGTCCCATTTGGGATTTTTTAGGGTTTAAGCAAGAAATTCAACATTTTAATTCAAAATTTTGGTTGAAGTCAGATTTCAAGATCTAAATAAGGGTAAATTAGGTGTAAATGCATATATAAACAAGCTTCTAAGTCATTATTTCATCTAAGAAAGTATTTTTAGAGCAATTTCAAGATCCAAGCATTCAAGAGTCTTCAAGAATTCTTTCACAAGAGCATTTGAGTTTAAAAGGAAAGACAATTTTAAGTCTTGGAGAAATATCAAAGTGTTTTTGTAGGTATTCAAGCTCACTTTCATCCAAGATCTAGCATTTCAAGGGTTGATCATGGATTTCTATGGTGAATCATGATGGATTCTAGGTTGGGGAGATGTAACTAGCCATCAAGCCAATCCTAATGACTTGTTTCCTATGTGATTCCATCCACAATTATCACTCTACATTCAACCTAAGGAAGGTACAAGTATTATTAGGGATCATTTGGGTGATTAGAGATCTCTCAAAGTGAGTTATTCATCTTCATGTTTCATTCATGCATCTTATTCTAGCACATTAGAATAGGGTTGTATTGCATTTCAGATTTCCTAATCATAAACACACTTAAGGTTAGGGTTTACTTTCCTATTTCATTTTTTCTATCAAGGTTTAACTACCAAACTAGGGGTTTGACTGAGGAAAACCCCCCATAATAAAATCAAGTACATGTTCTATTTTACAAGTCTTTTTGCAAATTCAGATCTAGAAATTGGTTTGGAAGGGAAGAGCACAGATTGGAGCACAAATTTGAAATTTTAATTCCCAAAAATGTGGAATGAGACTGATATGCCAAAAGTGGTGTATGAGTCCCACTTCAGGCATTTTTCTTAATTTTTGTAGTTCTAAATACCCTTTTTCTAGAAACTAGTTCATGCCCAAAAACCCTAATCTAGGAATGATATGCCCAGACTGGTGTATGAGTCCCAGTCTACCAAAATTTTAGGTTTTCCAATGTTTTAGAGCTTATTCCATCCTTCTTTAGGTTTCTAGGTGCATACTTCTGAGATCTCACCTCTCTATTTTGATTTACATGCATTTTTAGGTTATTCAGTAAAAGATTGCATCATATTAGGGTTAAGCATTACATCTTATATTTCTTTTGTTTTTCCAAGCCCTAGCTTGGTGGTGAACCCCTCATTAGTTTATAATCAGACCCTATGACAACCCTATTACAAGGTCTCCTTCTCCTTTCCATACTCTAGATTGAGATCTTTAGGGTTTCCCTTCAATGAAATGATTAGAAGATGTGTTTGCTCTATTTTCTAAACTATACGAAAGAAAATTGGGTATGTGTAAGATCATCATGGAAAGAATAGGCCCTTAAGTGGCAAAAAATTTAGAAAAATCAGAGTTAGTAAACTTGACGTAAAACTTTGAATAAGTTCTCTATATTATTTGAAAAAAGTGTATGAATAGAATCTGTAGCAAACTGAATGTAGTTTATAAACTACTAGGTTTGTTTAAAAAAAATCTATTTGGTGAAAATTTGAAATTTCAATGCAGTAGTACATAAATTTCAGGAAAAAAATAAGTAGATGTTTGACTGAACACCCTAACCAGAATAAAACAATAATATTTTTTATAAGATTTTAGATATAAGTAGAGGACTTATGTCTCGATGTGATGCATATTTTAAAAAAAAAAATTCCAAGTAAATAATTATATGAATTTTTATTACAACTTAAAAAAAATATAAAAATGTGTATGTCTGACCACCTTAACTTGGTCAAAACTTCATGAAATTCTTTATTTTTAATTTTTAATCATATAGTATGTGAAGCATAGAATGCGACACATGTTTCAGATTCAAGTGTGATACCATTTGAATGTTATATATGTTTTTCAATTAGCCTATCAATTAGGACTTTAGTCATAATTCAAATAGAAAATGAATAATAATAATTTATTAAATTCAAAGTAAAGTGTAATTTATATTGGTGGAAAGTTGAGAATATCCTTTAAAAATAATTTTCATTTCATCAATTTTGGGTAAAAAAAAGTCGTCATCCACATACCCTACACATAACCATCATATCACCACTTTTTGGCCCATCATGATCCTGCACATACCCAATCCATCTCTTGGTATTTCATTTTGGTGAACCTGATGTGAAAAAAAATATAGAATTTATATGGTAATGGGGGGTTTTCCTTGGTCAAACCCCTAGTTTGGTAGTTTCATTTTCTGTTATGACTAGATGAAAAGATTTGCAAAACATAATATAGACTTGATTTGTTTATGGGGTGTTTGCCTCAATCAAACCCCTAGTTTGGTAGTTAAACCTTGATAGAAAAAATGAAATATGAATGAGATCTTTAGGTTTTCCCTTTACTTAAATAATTGAGAGATGTGTTTGCTCCATGTTCTAAACCATAGGAAAGCAAATCCATTTTTTGTTATTTGATTTTCGTGAACCTAACATGAAACATAATATAGTATTTATTTGCTTATGGGGAGTTTTCCTTGGTCAACCCCCTATAACATAGACGAAAAAGATCAAGCAAACACAAAATGAAATACAATAATGTGAAAACAAAAAACATAGATGAAAAGACCATGCAAACAAAAAATGAAATGGAGTGTTACCCTACTCTAATGTGCTAGAATGAGATGCATGAATAAAACATGTAGATGAATAAATCACTTTGAGATATCTCTAATCACCCAAATGAGCCCTAATGATGATTGTACCTTTGTTAGGTTGAATGTAGAGTGATATGGATGATGGAATCACTTAGGAAATAGGTAATTAGGTTTGGCTTGATGGCTAGTTGCAAAAAACCCCAAAATGACCTACAAAATAGAATATAGACTTGATTTTCTTATGGAGGGTTTTCCTTAGTTAAACCCCTAGTTTGGTAGTTAAACCTTGATAGAAACAATGAAATATGAATATAAACACTAAAATAAAATAACAAAAAATAGATTCGCTCGGTCTTTTCATCAATGTTCTAGGGGTTTGACTGTGGAGAACCCCCCCTAAGAAAATCAAGTCTTTATTTTGTTTCATGTCAGGTTTTACAAATTGAAATAACTTAAAATAAATTTTCTTTCACATGGTTTAGAGCATAGACCGAACACACTTCCTAATCATTTTATTGAAGGGAAACCCTAAAGATCTCAATCTAGAGTATGCAAAGGAGAAAGAGATATTGTAATAGGGTTGTCCTAGGGTCTAATTATAAACTAACGAGGGGTTCAAAACCAAGCTAGAGATTGGAAAGAAAAAATAAAGGCAAGATGTAATTTTTAAACCTAAGGCAATGAAATCTTTCACTAAATGACCTAGAAAAGCATGTAAAATAGAATGAAAAGCTAAGAGATGTAAGGTGTGTACCTAGAAATTTTGATATGAGTGGATGAAGGCCTAAAATGCTGAAAATATTGAGTTTTAAGCCTACTTAGACTCATACACCAGTCTAGGCAATTTAGTCCTAGATTAGGGTTTCTGGGTAGAAACTAAAATCTACCAAAAAGGCGTCTGGAATTGCAAAAGTCTAGAAAATGACATATATTGAGACTCATATTCCAAAATCAGTGTATCAATCTAGTTAGGGTTTTCTAGAACTTCAAGGTTTGAATTTGGTCTTCAATGTCACCTCTGTCCTTTCCAATTAATTTCTAGATCCGAAACCTTGATTTAAAACCCATAGAAGTCTTCTAATGATCTTTAATGCAAGGTGACAATTTTGACAACTTTAAACACTTTGAAAACATTCTCCAAGCTATCTCTTCAATATTTCTTCAACCTAGTCCTACAAATCACACACTAAAGATATGGAAAAATATTATTTTTTTAGTAGAAAGAGGTTTGCCTTGCTCAAATCACATTTTGGTAATCAAACCTTGAAATGAAGTAAGAGATTGCAAACATGTATGAGATGGCTCCAATGGATGTATATTTTTAATGTTGCTTGAATGTGATAGATCTTGAATGGAATGCTAGCTTGAATCATGAAACCCTACATCACAATTGTTAGCTAAAAAACAAACATGATTCATGATGACTTTGACATGATGCTTAATACTTGAATAATGCTCCAAAACACCTAATAAACAACTCTTGAATGCTTTTGTAAACACTTGAATTCTCTTGTGAACTCAAACTTGCTATATGAATTCTCATTCAACTTGCTAGGTGTAAAATGAGTGAAAAAAACTTGTATTTATACTTAATTATGCTAAATTTCCCAAAATTACAACACTACAAGTCGACATTAGATCTAGGAGGATAAAATCCTGCCAAGAATTTGAATTAATTTTAATTTTTGGCCACATGAGACTCATACACCCAAGGTGGTGTATGAGTCCCATTAGGTTCTAATTATGGGACCAACTTCAAAAATGCTTAGAGAGGTGTAAAATCCAAATCAAGACCCAAAACCCTAGGTGGGACTTATATGCCCAAGGTAGCATGTGAGTCCCAGATCACTAAGTTTGGGCCACACAACCTAAAAAAACTTTAATTATGATTGGATGATGATTTATAATAGGATTATCCTTGAAAGGATGCATTAAATAGGGCTTGTGGATGCAAAATAAGGCCAATTAGAGCATAAAGAAGCCTAATTATTTAATAAAAACCTAGAAAAGTGTTAAAGTGTGTTACAAAATTTTACAACACTCAAAATAAGGTACCAATTAATTTCATTTAGTTCACAAGGGCCCAAGACCTAATGTGAATATGTTAGACATATTACAACACTAAATCAAGGCCATGTTAGGGAGTACTTCTTTTGTCATTATTTATACCCCCCACTTTAGTGAGAGGAGGAAATTGCTTCAAACTCATACTAAAGTAAACCAATACACATCAAGAGGGGTCCAAATATACCAATGCTAGTAAGGAAGAATGGCCATGATCAAGAGGGTTGCACAAGCCCGTAGGACCAAGGTCCTATGGAAAACTATCATAGGCACAAAAGAACACACATGAAAATGATATAAAGGGAAATAACTAGGCACAAGCATAAACTACCAAAGACAAGGAGAGAATAAAAAGTAAAATAAGGGGTGGATCAAGATTCGACCATTTTTCCATTACGATGTGGATTAGATCTAGGTTGATCATCCAAAAAAATGCATGCTCACTCTGAGGCAATAGAACTTTATGATGTTTGTTGGGTGAGTAATCCAAGAAGGCGAGACACATAAACACACAACTAGTATGTGCTCACACACACATGCAAGTAGCTATGGGAAATTCATGCCTTGGTTAGGCTTCCCATTAAACCATACCAAAGTTATACCTCCTGATAACTTTGATAAGGTTCCATGCAAAAAAAAAGAACTTCAAGCTTCATGAGGCAAGCACATATTTTTATGCTTGGAACTCAAGAACAAACAAGATGGCTCCATAGGCATACAAAATGTGTTATACAAGGTGGCCATATAACTAAAATGAAAATGAAATAGTAGGGAACATTCAAAGGAGTCTTGATTAATCCATAAAAAGTCTTAACTTAGGGAACATTGTGCATAATTTCTCCAAGAGAGGACCAATCAAAGGATAGAAGATTCACAAGTTAGGGGATGTACTGTGTCACATCAATCCACTAAGAGGAATATAATATGCTAAGAGAGATCACGCTCTTGAATGACATCACAACCAATTTCATCCACAAAGTGAAAGATGCATCATATGAAATAAGAAGACTACACCATGAAACATGAAAAAGAAAAATGAAAAAGAGTAATGCCAATGTATGACCCCACTTGTAAGAAATTTTTAAACACCATGTTGTGAGAAATGTTAACATAGAAGACATGAGAGATAATTTGGAAATCCCTATGCCAAGTCATATGTTTCCAAATAAAGCTACATCATGAAAATAACAAGGGGTTGCCCCAAAAATGAAACTCAAAACACATATAAGGGATCTATATATTTGAGGTCAATATGTTCTTGCTACAATATTTTTAAGAGATAGCTCGTAACTTTCATCATTCCCCAAATACACATAGAATTGGAAGAATGACACAAAGAGAGTGAAAAAAAAAAAAAAAACCTTTTAGGTAAACATGGAAGAAACATGAATGTTTTGATGCTTGTGTCATCCCCTAAAGGAAAACACAAGATAAAGAAAAAAGATAAAGGAAAGTAAAGGAAAATATTTTGAGTCAACATGGAAGAGACATGAATTTCTTGATGCCTTGCATCATCCCCAAAAGGAAAACACAAGACAAATGAAAAAGATAAAGGAAAAGGTACAAGGAAAAAATAAAAGATTTATGGCATAGAGAGTAATGAAGGTATAAATTGAGGAATGTCACAAAGAGAGAGAGAGAGAGAGAGATACATCAAAAAAAATAGTCTGGGGGATCACATAATACACATACAATCACATAAAAGAAAATGAAAAAGAAATAATGTAAACAACTAGTTAGGCATATGTGAGTCAACCTAAATTAGATCTTCTGAGTCTCAATTGTGTTCATTATATGTTGAAGGCAGACAACTAGCCAGAGTTATAATAGTAAGTGTAAAACTAGGGTCATTGTCAAGTTCAACACTCTTCTTAGGAGAATTTTCATTTAAGCTCATGGAAGAGGACAAAAATGTATTCAATTCATTATGTACCTCCTCATCAATTTTAGTAATCTTATCATCTTCTTCTAAATTAATCACAATAGGAGGTCTAATGAGAATTTGTAAAGAAGGCTTTAGCTCTTGTTGAAATTGTGCTATAGGATCTTTTGTTGTCTCAAAGGGGTAGAATCATCATGCATTGATTCAATCAAGTTTGGGTCTTGATTTTCTTCGTTTATTTTTTCATTTAACTTGCAAGAAAGGGCACAACATCTATGCCTATTCTCTCTAGCACCTCTATTTATTTTAGTTTGATTTTCAAGTTTCATTTATGTAGGAGCGGGATGATCAACCATAGGTTTATTTTCTTTCCTAAGGGGAAGAACAAAAGGAATCATGGAAGGTTGTTCAACCACTTTCTCTTTAACTTTGTAAACTTGTTTTATTCTAGGTGGTGTGATGGGTTTTTTTATTGTCTCTTAATCTTTTATAGGAAGTAGGTGAAGGTTTTGTCTTAGGTGGGTCTTGGATTTTTTGAATTTCTTTAGGTTCAATCATTATTTCATCAATTATGGTAGGCTCAATTGTAGGTTGAGGCATGTTTTAGAGGGATAATTCTACTATTTTCTTGGCCTTGAAATTTTGTTAGGAATTGAAAAAAAATTCACGTGGTTTGATAGGTTCTATAGACTCAGGCCAAAATAAATCTAAGGAAATTTTTCAATAGGAAGACAAAGGGTTAAAGCCACTATGATGGATGGTGAAAATTTCATTGTCAAAGGAAAAATTTAAGCATTTATGTATAGCTGAAGGGACTACATTCATGGAGAAAAGAAATGGATAACCTAGCTTCACACGAAATTGGTCTGACTACAGGATGATGGAGAATTGATGCAGGAACATCCTTGGTTCTTGGAAATCTTGCATCAACCGAAAATATTTTCTTTTAGTTTATTTCTTGTTTAGTTCTTGCTTAGTTCATGTTGGTGGATTCACCATATTGGATCACCAGACCTTGTGGATCTTGGTTTACATCATGGACATGTTCATTCTCCTTATTCCAAGATTTAAGCATGATTGGATCTTTTTCCGACAAGTTATCGATTTCAGATATCATGGCAGTTTTTTGAACTAACACCAAAATAACTTTCAAAGTGAGTGGCTAATTTGATCATTGGAGGATCATTCCCATGACTTGCAGATCTTAACGTTGTGATTTTAAATGTTATGTGGAGTTTCCCCAACCTCAATTATAGGTCCACACTTCATCCTATTCATTCACCAAGGAGTAATTCAAATTTGAGTCCAACCTATTCATGCACACATTACATTTTCTTTCATTGGAGATTGTAATAATCTTTGGCTAATGTAGATGTTTCTAGACCTATGGATGCGATATAAATCTTGTAATAGATTATTAGGAAAGCAATGAATAATAAGAAAATAAGTTCTTGATATGAATTATAAGATTTTACCTCACATATAGGAGCATATTGGAATGTTGTATTTTTGGAACATGTTGTATCAGACTTGTGAGCCAAATCTATAAGCCTAGATGTTGTCAGCCAATTGTAACTGAGATTTCTGTTAATGAGAATATTTGCATCCACATTTGTCTCCATATTTTGTGTTGCTTCTATTGTGTTACTCTTGTTGCATGGTCTGAATTATTCTCTTTGAGGACCCTCCTACCGTGGTTGTGCCAGATTGGTATCAGAGCAAGATTTAATCCATGAGAGATCGTTGGAGTTTGTTGAGTCCTATTGAAGATTTTTTGTGGGGTGGCAGATTGAGGGTCCAACTTACAGCTATAGAGGACTTGTGAAAAGATGACAGGGAGAAGAAATGTTAGAGGAAATGGAGCGCACAAAAATGTAGACCCAAATTTAATGGAAATTTTGATAGGAATTGCTACTACATTAGATATAATTGAAATTACCTAGAGGAGAGGTTGCCCAATTGATGATATGAATGATGAAGAAGCAGAAATATAAGAAGAAAGATGAAGAGAATAAAATCATGTCCTGGATCAGGGAGAAGAAAGGTTCATAAGAGCCCTAACTAGAGTGAATACTAAGCCTTGTTTCAATCCACTGAAATATAATGGTAAGTTGGATTCAGAAGAATTGCTTGATTGGATAATAGAGATGGAAAAATATTTTTATTTTGAAGGTACCACTGAAGATAAGAAGGTAAAATTTTCTTGTACAAAGTTGAAAGGACATGCATCCCTTTGGTGGGAACATTTGTAGAAAAATAGGAAAAGAAGAGGAAAAGAAAAGATAAAATCATGGGATCAGATGGTGAATAAGTTGAAAAAAAACTTTATGCATGCAGATTAACAGATTAGCTTGTTCAAAAAATTGCAAAATTTGAAGCAGGAGGAATCCAGTGTGATGGAGTATACTGAGGAGTTGTATAAGGTGAATATTAGATCTGGACATTTGGAGGATGGGATTGAGCAAGTAGCTAGGTATGTGAATGGTTTGAGACCATCTATACAGGATGAGATTAGTTTGATCAAGTTGCAGAATGTGGAGGAGGCATATCAATGTGCCCTAAAAGTAGAAGACAAGTTGAATAAAAGACATGAGCAAAGACAGAGGAAGAGGTGGAAGATTTCAAAGAGGAAGAATTTTTATTGGTGGAGGAAGAGGAACCTTTTTAGATCATAATAAAGACAAAGAAGTTAGTAATAATGATAATTTGTACCATAAAGGTCATGAAAACTCTTACAGGAGAGGAGGATATGGTGGTTACCAAAATGAAGCTTATCGAAAAGATGATATGGAGAAGAGAGTATTCAAAGGAACTTGTTATAAGTGTGGTGGAGAAGGACATAGAGCATTTGAATGTAATCAAGGAGAGACAAGTAGAAATATAGAGAACAATAAAATAATAGCCTTTGTTGAGGAGGATCATGCTAGATCATCTAATAAATTAGAAGATGGAGAAGTGTTGGTGAATAGAAGAGTGTTATGTCAAAGTGAAATGGAGCAGGAACCATTTTAGAGAAATAATTTGTTTCAAACCAGATGTAAGGTAGCTAGTAAATGTTGCAAGGTGATTGTTGATAGTGGAATCTCAGAGAACTTGGTTTTTGAAGAGATGGTGACCAAATTGAAGTTGGAAAGATTGAAACACTTGAAGCCCTATCAGATAGCATGGATTCAAGATGAGCATAAGATACTAGTAAGTGAACAATGTTTGGTGAAATTGAGGAGAGGAAATTACCATGATCAAAATTTGTGTGATATCATACCTATGGATGTATGCCATGTTTTGTTGGGAAGGCATTGGCAGTATGATAGACAGGCTATTCATGATGGAAAGAAAAATATATATACCATTGTTTCTAATGGGATGAAGCACTTTTTTTCCATTGGAAGATGTTCCTATAGTTGAGGTTTGTACGAGTGTTAGAATTTTTTTGGTTGATGGAAGGAGATTCCTAGATGGATTGAGACATGAGAGTATGTGTTATGCCTTGGTTCCTAAGAAGGCGTAAGACTTGAAGCATGTAGAAGAACAACTAGAAGAGATAAAGGAGTTGTTGGCAAAGTATGAGGAGATCATTTAAGATAATGTACTTGATGGATTGCCACCTATAATGAGTATTAGTCATTGCATGGATTTGATTCTTAGAGTTAGTTTTCCTAATAAAGCAACACACTAGATGACACCTGCAAAGAATGAGGAGTTGAATAGAAAAGTGCATGAATTGTTTAGAAAGGGTTTGATCAGAGAAATTTTAAGTCCTTATATAGTACCTACTATGTTAGCACCTAAGAAGGATGGAGAATGGAGGATGTGTACAAACTCTAAAGCCATAAACAAAATCACGGTGAAGTATAGATTTCCTTTGCCCTGTATGGATGACATTATGGATTATTTGAGTGGACCTAGATACTTTACAAAGATAGATTTGAAGAGTGGCTATCATCATATCAGATTCAAAGAAGGGGATGAGTGGAAGACAACATTCAAGATAAATCAAGGATTGTATGAATGTTTGGTGATGCCCTTTGGACTAATAAATGCACCCAGTACTTTCATGAGGTTGATGTATGAGGTATTAAGAAATTCTTGGGTAAGTCTATGATTGTTTACTTGGATGACATTTTTATTTTTAGTAGAAGTAGAGAAGAAAATTTGTTGCATATAAGACAAGTTTTGTTGAGGTTGAGAGAAGAGAAGTTGTTGATAAACATTAAGAAGTGTAGTTTCATGAAGGAAGAATTGGTATATCTAGGATTTGTGATATCAGTGGATAAATTGAAGATGGACCCTAAGAAGGTAAGAGAAATTTTTGAGTGGCCTACACCAGATAGCATTGGAGAGATAAGATCAATTCATGGATTGGCTAGTTTCTACTAAAAGTTTATTAGGAATTTCAATTCTATCTATAGTCCTATGACAAAGACTATGAGAGGAGATAAGAAGGAATTTAGGTGGACGTCTGGCGCAGATCAAAGTTTTTATTTGTTGAAGTAGAATGTGACTGAGCAGCCTATTTTGGCTTTACTAAACTTTAATAAGGTATTTCAAGTAGACTGTGATGCGAGTGGAAATGTATTTGGAGTAGTATTGAGTCAAGAAGGGAGACCAATAACTTATTTTAGTGAGAAATTGAATGGTGCTAAGAGAATATATTCAATGTATGATTAGGAGTTTTATACCATAGTTCAAGCCTTGAAGAAGTGGAGACATTACTTGTTTCCTAAGGAGTTTGTGTTGTATACAAATCATCAAGCATTCAAATATTTGAACAGTTAAGGTAAGTCGAATCAGAGACACATAAGATGGGTGGAATTCTTGTAGAGATATACTTTTTTTTTTAAGCATAGGAGTGGAAAGTCAAATAAAGTTGTTGATGCTTTGAGTAGGAGAAGGAATTTATTGATGGAGATGAGAGTGGATGTATTAGGCTTTGATGAATTGAAGAACTTGTTTGAGGAAGACCCAGATATTTTAGAACCTTGGAGAGCTTGTAGAGAACCAGCCCTAGAGGATAGGAGTAAGTGGTTAGATTATTTCATTCGGGAGGATATGTTGTTCAGAGGTAATCAGTTGTGTATACCCTAGAGTTCAATGAGGGATAACTTGGTGAAAGAAAAACATAGTGGAGGATTGTCAGGGCACTTTGGAATTGATAAAATAGTAGCATTGGTAAGTGTGAATTACTTTTGGCCACAGATTCATAAGGATGTTAGGATATTTGTGCACATTTTTAGATTTTTTCAAGTTGCAAAAGTGAGTAGTCACAATGTTGTATTGTAAAAGCCTTTGAAAGTTTCAGAGAGACCTTAGGAGGATATCAATATGGATTTCATACTTGGTTTACCAAAGACACAATGAGGTAATGATTCTATATTTGTGGTGGTAGATATATTTTCTAAGATGGCACATTTCATACCTTGTATGAGGACAATAGAAATAGTACATATAGTAGATTTTTTTTTTTTCAAGGAAGTGGCTAGATTGCATGGATTACCTAGGAGTATTGTTTCAGACCGAGATACAAAGTTTGTTGGTTACTTTTCGAGGACACTTTGGAAGAAGTTGAAGATAGATTTGAAGTTTAGTTCTACTTTTCAACCACATAATGATGGATAGATAGAGGTAGTGAACAAGAGTTTGGGGAATTTACTGAGATGCTTGGTTGGAGAGAAGATCAGATGTTGGGATTTAGTCCTTGCACAAGCAGAGTTTGCATACAATAATTCAGTGAACAAAAGTACCATAAAGACACCTTTTAAGATTGTTATTGGAGTTCATCCTCGAGGTATAACAGAGTTGAGAGACATCATTATGGACGATAAAAGGAGTGTAGAAGTAGAGGAATTTTTAGAACATATGAGGAAAGTGCATACTCAAGTGAAGGAGCAATTGGAAGATATGAATTGAAAGTATAAGGAGAAAGCAGATGCAAAGAGGAGACATAAGGAGTTTGAAATTAGAGATGAAGTGATGGTATATTTGAGGAAGGAAATATTTCCAGTTGGCACATACAATAAGATGAAGATGAGAAATTTTGGACCTTGTAAGATTTTGAAGAAATTTGATTAAGGAAATGCATATGAAGTGGAGTTACTAGATGAAATGGGTATATCACCTATATTCAACAATGAAGATCTACATTAGTACCATGAAATAGAATTTAGTGAAGATAGTAAAGCAAAATTGGAGAATCAGTTTCCTAAAATGAAATCAGATGAGATAGAGGGGATTCTAAATATCAGAGATGGGAGGAAAACATGTGGAAGACAGTACAACAAATATCTTCTAAAGTGGAGAGGTAGACCAATGGATGATTCTTCTTGGATTTCTCAGGTTGAGGTAGACCATCTTGGTTTTTATTTAGGCCCAACAAAGTGAGGGACTCACTTTTCAATAACCCCAGATGTCTGATACAGGAGCATCCTTGGTTCTTGGTAATCTTGCATCAACCAAAAATATTTTCTTTCATTTTAGTTCTTGTTCAATTCTTGCTTAGTTCATGTTGGTGGATTCACCATATCGGCTAACTAGACCCTGTGGATCTCGGTTTACATCATGGACATGTTCATTCTCCTTTTTTCCAAGATTTGAGCATGATTGGATCTTTTTTTGGCAAGTTATCGATTTCGGATTTCATGGTAGTTTCTTGAACCGGCATCAGAATAATTTTCAAAGTGAGTGGCTAATTTGATCACTAAAGGATCCTTCCCGTGACTTGCAGATCTTAATGGTGTGATTTTAAATGTTCCATGGAGTGTTGTAGACCTCAATTATAGGTCCACACTTCATCCTATGCATTCACCGAGGAGTAATTCAAATTTTAGGCCGACCTATTCATGCACATGTTACATTTTCTTTCATTGGAGATTGTAATAATCTTTGGCCGATGCAGATGTTTCTAGAATTTTGGATGTGATATAAAGCATGTAATAGATCATTAGGAAAAAAATGAATAATAAGTAGATAAGTTCTTGATCCGAATTGTAAGATTTCAGCTCATATATAGGAGCATATTGTAATATTGTATTTTTGGAACATGTTGTATCAGGCCTATGAGCCAAATTTGTAAGCCCAGATCTTGTTGGCCGATTGTAACTAAGTTTTATGTTAATGAGAATATTTTCATTTTAATTTTACTTCATATTTTTTGTTGCTTTTGTTGTGTTACTCTTGTTGCACGGTCCATATTGTTCTCTTTGAGGACCCTCCTACTGTGGATGTGCCGAGAATGAGATATCTAATATTTTTGGTCCTATTTGTAGAGGAAAAGTGATCAATCCCATTGTAGGGAAAGAGAAACCATTACGCATCTTGATCCATACTTTTGTTTTATCATATATATTTTGATAGAGTTCATGTATAAGTAAGAATTCTTCGGTGATCACATTCAGAACATAGACATGATCTATTAATATCCCATTAGTGGGCTTGTCATAGATTTGGCCGGCTATGTAAACAAGACCATCAAGTGCATGTTTAAGTATATCTTGTGAGGAGAAATAAATCTCAAGAGGATATTTAGTTGAGTGATTACAAGGAATGAAATCTATCACTCCTACCATATCATCCATAGGATCATTATCTATAGGATCATGTTGAACAATATCATTGTTATCATCATCCATATCAACATACATCACATCATTCTTTGTAGTTTTATTGGCTTTGTCAAATGAAATGTTATGATTAGGCATATGGTTGGTAAAAATTTGCAAGTTTTAGTAGGAAGGGGAAACAATTTTTTTTCCTTGATCACTAACACCTCCAATGGAAAGATGACCAAAATCAATGAGGTCTTGCACAAGAAGTTTAAGATGCTTACAATGTTATGTATCATTTCCATTTTTTTGGTGATAATGACAATAATAATTTGGTCTATAGTTCATGGATAATGGTTTATTAGAAATTAGAGTTTTAATTGGAGGCAAGGTGATCATATTTTGTTCTAAGAGTTGAGTCATTGTGTTGTGAAGGGTATTGGGTAAGGGAGTGAATTTCCTTTTCGGGCCCCCATAGCTAAAGGGTATCATGGCTTTAACAACTACTTGTATATTAGAATTTTGATTTGTTTGTTGAGGGGGATTGAATTGAATGAATCCTTTATTCTATTTTCAAAAAGGTTGAGAATTGTTTTGGTTTGCAAACTTAGACTTCTTGGTTTGGCTAGGGGTGGATTTTGCATCTCGACTACTAACCATTTTTTGATAATCACGAAGAGCAGTACATAAGTGCATGAAGGAGGGGAATTTCATCATGGTAATTTTATCTTTTATCGTTTAAAATTATCTATGAACATCTTTTGATGGTGAGGTTCAAGAACCTTAACATCGATTTGGGAATGAAGAGATTGTTAGCGCAAGATAAAATTGGTAATGTTTTATTCTTCTTTTTAGTTGCATCTCATCAAATCAGCCAAGGTCATTTTAGGATTCATATGAACTTGGAAATGGTTTATAAATGCCTCAAAAAGTTTTTTGAATGAATTAATTGAGTTATTTGGTAATTAAGAGAACCATTCCAAGGAAATATATTTCAAGGACCTAAGGAAAATCCTAGCCAGGAGTTTATCATCAAGGACAAAGTCACTACATAAGGTCATATAAGAAAAAACTTGGTTAGAAGGATCCCATTTCCCCCCATATTTCTTGAATCTATGAAACTCTACACCTTGTGGAATTAGTGTTCACAATATCTCCAAGGACAAGGGACTAATTTTGACATAATATGTAGGTGGGCAATTTTGATTTTGATTGATGGTAGAAACTTTCTTTTGAAGGGATGAAATGGTTTGTAAAAGTTGACTTATGAGAGGATCATTGCTTGTATTATGAGATGGAGATGAAAAAGGTGAAGGTTTGTATGTGTTCAAGGTACAAGTGAATGGAATGCTTAAAGGTGGTATGGTGGTAGGATATATGACGTGCGATGCCACAAAGGTACTAGGGATGCTAGTGGAAATACTGAAGGAAGGAATCACATTACTAGTCAATTGCATTGTAGTTGTGACTTGAGGGTTGGTATAGGTAGGAATAGAGGCAATTTTTATGGGAGGAAGATTTGGAATTCCTCCTTGGCTTGTGACATTATTCGTAGGTAAAGGAACACTAGCGGTTGAGGTAAGGTGTTTTTCAAAGATTTAAACTATGTTACATACAAGGTCAAGTCCATCTTCTCTTTCAAGCATGCAATGAATGTTATCTATGGTAGGGATGGTGGTAGTTGAAATGTTATTTGTACTTGATTTTTTAGGTTTGATAAGTATTCATGAATTTGGATTATGTTTTCTTGTGGAATACTAGCAACCATTGTTTTAACATGCGTTACACTACTTGAAGGAAAGCAATTGTTAAGGGCATGGTCCATATATGGTGTACTAGTGTCAATACTAGGAGTGAAAGAGCTAGACAGCCCAAGATCCACAATGATTATGCTATCATGGGATGACATGAGTCTCAAACTTCATCTCACTATAGTATTAGCAATAGGACACAAAATACTCATGCAAGGGATACTAAATGTAAGATGAATGTAAATGCAAGTTAAGCTAAATACAATGAAATGAATATAACAAAAGCTATGTAAACTAAAACATAAAGTTATCAATAGAAAACAAAAGCTTAGAATTTTTTTTTTAAATTCTAAAAAATATAGTTCAGAATCTACACTTGGGCTAAATCACCCAAAGGAGCATATGAGTCCCAGTGAGGATTTTTTTATAAAATTTTCAGCAAATTTTAAGTGATTTTTGTGCTTTTTATGTTGTATGATTTGTAACCTAAGCTCAAATGCATATTTTATATGGTTTTCAATGATTTGAGATGCAAAAAGGAAACCTATATGCACTTTCACTAATTCAAAATTAGAAACCCTAGAATGCTAGTTAACTAATGCAAACTCTGATGCAATGTTAATGCAAGCAAGATCTAGGATGATGATGCACTCCAAATAAAAATTATGATGCTCTAAATTTAGGCTCATCAAAATGAAATAACTGTAAATATATTTTCTTTTGTATGGTTTAGAACATAGAGCAAACACGCTTCCTAATCATTTCATTGAAGGTAAACCCTAAAGATCTCAATCTAGAGTATGCAAAGGAGAAATAGATATTGTGATAGGTTGTCCTAGGGTCTAATTATAAACTAATGAGGGGCTCACCATGAAGCTAGGGATTGGAAAGAAAAAATAAATATAAGATGTAATGTTTAAACCTAAGGAAATGTAATCTTTCACTAAATAACCTAGAAAAGCATGCAAAATAGATTGAAAAGCTAAGAGATGAAAGGCATGCACCTAGAAATTTAGAGATGAATGGATGAAGACCTAAAATATTGAAAACACTAATTTTAAAGCCTATTGGGACTCATATGCCACTCTAGGTGATTTAGTCCTAGATTAGGGTTTCTGGGTAGAAACTAAAATATGGCAAAAGGGTGTTTGGAAATACAAAAAATGTGGATAATGACCTATATTGGGACTCATATGCTATAACTTGTGTATTAGTATAGTTAAGGTTTTCTAGAACTTCAAGGTTTGAAGGAACTTTAAGGTTTGAATCTGATCTTAAATGTCTACTCTATCATTTCCAATTGATTTCTGGATTTGAAACACTGATTTGCAACCTATAGAAGTCTTCTAATGATCTTCAATGCAAGGTGACAATTTTGACAACTTTGAACACTTTGATAGATTTCTCCAAGCTTTCTCTTCATATGTCCTCAACCTAGTCTTGAAAATCACACACTAAAGAGAGGGAAAAAAATATTTTTTAGTAGAAATGGGTTTACCCTAGTCAAACCTTGTTTTGGTAATCAAACCTTGAAATGCAATGAAATAGGAATGGAGAATGATAAATGAACAAAATATGATGTTGCAGCTCACCAACCCCTACCAATAAGAGGCTACAAACATTTATGAGATGGCTCCAATGGATATAGATCTTGAATCTTTCTTAAATGTGATATATCTTGAATGGAATGCTAGCTTGAATCATGAAACCCTAAATCATAATTGTTAGCTCAAAATAAAACATGATGCATGATGACTTTGACATAATGCTTGATACTTGAATAATGCTCCAAAACACTTGATAAACAAATGTTGAATTCTATTGTAAACACTTGAATGCTTTGGTGAACTCAAAATAACTATATCAATGCTCATTCAACTTGCTAGGTGTAAAATGAGTGAAAAAAACTTGTATTTATACTTAATTATGCTAAATTTCCTAAAATTACAACACTACAAGCTGGCATTAGATCTAGGAGGATAAAATCCCACCAATAATTTTAATTAATTTTAATTTTGGGCCACACAAGACTCATACGCCCAAAGTGGTGTATGAGTCCCATTAGGCATGAATTGTGGGACCACCTTCAAAAATGCTTAGAAAGGTGTAAAATTCAAATCAGGACCCAAAACCCTAGGTAGGACTCATATGCCCAAGGTGGTGTATGAGTCTTAGATCATTAAATATAGGCCACACAACCTAAAAACACCTAAATTATGATTGGATGTTGACTTATGTTGGGATTATCCTCAAAATGATGCATTAAATGGGGCTTGTGGATGCAAAATAAGGAAAATTAGAGCATAAAGAAGCCCAATTATTTAATAAAATACTAGAAAAGTGTGAAAATGTGTTACAACACTTTAAAACTCTCTAAATAAGGTACCAATTAAGTTCATTTAGTTCACAAGATCCCAAGACCTAATGTGAATATGTTAGACATATTACAACACTAAATCAAGGACATGTCAGGGAGTACTTTTTCCATCATTACAAGTACTTTAAAATGATTTCTTAGAGAATGGTGTTTAGAAATTTCTTTAAAGTGGGGGCATACATTGGAATTATTATTTTGAAATTTTTAATATTCCTTATGTTTCATTAAGCGATCTTACTTCTTGTGACGTGTCTTCTTCTTGGTAGTGTCATTGGGTTGGATGTCCTCCAAGAGTGCTACCTTTCTTGGAATACGACTTTCCTCTTAGTTGTGATGGTATGCATTGCATTCCCTAAGTTGTGAATCTTTTATCCTAGACTTTCACTCTCTTGGAGACATTAGGTAGAATGTTCCCCAAGTTGAGACTTTTCATGAACTAAGAAAAATCCCTTTGAACATATATTGTCTATTTGTATTTTTGTTCATAAGTGTTTAGTATAACATAAATTTCTAAACTTGTGAAGCTTGAAATTATAAACCTTTTTCATGGCCACCAAGCATAACACACCTTGATTTCAAGTGGATCATTTTTTTTGTTCATGAGTGCTTGGAATAATGTAGCTTGCTAACCTTACGAAGCTCAAAGTTCATGTTTTTGTGGTACCTTATTGAAGTTATCAGAGGTATAAATTTGGTATGGTATGGAAGCCTAAAAATATTCTCTCATTTTCCACCCTTGGGAGCTCACCTAGTGGACAACTTGAGCTCTACTAGCCTGTGTGAGTGTTTGCGTTGTTTGCATAGTGGACAATGAATTCTACTTGTAAACATTTTTGGACAAACAACCGAGGTGTGTTCTAGATCATGTTGGATAGTTGAGGTTTGATCCACTCTTTTTATTTTTACCTTTCCTTGAGTCTTTGGCATTGTATGATTGAGTATCTTGTCATTGCTGCATACATATGTTTTGATTGTCTCCTTTAGTGTGAGTTTGACGAAAGTTCATCCTCTCACTATAGTGGGGGATAAATGTAGTGTAGAAAAATGTATCCCATTACATTTTCTTACTTGTTTGGGCCCTCCTAGATTAAAATGGACCTAATTTTGACTTAGTTTAGTGTTGTAAAGTGTATCAATTTACACTTTCATCATGCATGTTTTTGGAGCTAACATTGTGATGTAGATTTCATGATCAAGTCAAGCATTCAATGCACTACTTCAAGCAAGATTCAAAGCTCAAGATCCACATCCATTGAATCCATTTCATGCAAGTTGTAGAACTTAATTCAAGGACTTATCCAAGGGTTTGTTGAGTTGTAACATAGATTTTTTCATTTTTCATTCCCTCTTTTATGCTTTTATTCATTTCAAGTTTTGATTACCAAAATGAGGGTTGAACAAGGCAAATCACCATTCACCAAAAACAAATAATTTTCCCTCTTATATTGTGTTTGCAGATTTAGGTGAAAGAAATATTGAAGACCTCTTGAAGAGAAAATTTGAAGAAGTTAAAGTTGTAAAAGTTGTCAAAATTGTTGTCATATCATGGAAACTTAGATATCATATTAATTTTCAACTGTTTGATTGTGAAAACTAAAGAATTTGGAAGTGCACACATAGGAGTACAGTACCATTTTTATTTTTTTTGGAAAGGTGAAAAAAGAACCATTCACCTGTAGGAAAATGAGTCCTCGGAAAGCTTCCAGAAACATCATTTTGTAACAGGTGCACAAGAGTTTCCTTTATCAGATCTACCAGAAGATTCACTTTTTTTGTTAGCATTATGTTTTAGCTACAAAATCCACTCTTTACATGTCATGAATGAGTGCATTTTGTATTTTTGATCTTTCTCCCAAAACCCTTGTTCAGTCATTTCTATAAAAAAGGTATCTCATGATACTTTGTAACTAATTTTGGGGTAAGTTTTAAGTGTCCTCCACTCATCTAATTTGCATGAAATAAATTGTCTATTAGCTCCATGTTTCATCTACTCAGATTTGGTCTTACATTTCAATTTTGAGTTGATTTTATATTTTATTTTCATCTCCCAAAAGTGTTTTTTAGTCCACACACGCATAAAGGAAATTGCAATATTCCTCAAAGAATTCACTCACTTAAGGGTTGAAAGTGGATTTTAACTTGATGGATCTCATTTCCTGAATTAAATAGAAGAATAGGTAGGCTCATTCACCCCATTTTCCCTTTCTATTTATAGTAAGTTTGGTGAGACATTCCAAATTTAGTATAAAACCCTATCTATTTTGAGCCCCAACCTATTTTTCTATGTTTCACCTATCATTTATGCATGCATATTTTAGTGAAAACAATAAAAAGGTGACAAAATTACATAGTATTTTTTATTTAAAAATATATATATATATATATATATATATTTTTAAAAGGTGCAATGCACCCATAATATTAGGGGTAAATGCTTTTTTTTTACCGGAGCTATGAACCGGATACAACAAACCACAAGAAACAACCAAACCCGCGAGCACAAAGGCCCAGTGCACAATGCTGCGAGCACTTTCGCAGGTTTGAACCTGGTGGCCGTCACTACAACCAAGCGACTTGACCACGAACCACATTATCAAAAATTAATACTATTTTTTTTTTTTTTTAGACTGCAAGAATCAGGTAGCACGACCCCCTATAAACTGCAGTGCGCCTGGTAAACTTTTTAACATGACCGGCGGCGCTGGCGCGACACGCCCTCCGGTACCACGGGACGAGGGGAGACTAGAACTCGTGACCAGCAGAGCCGCAACGGAATTACTTAGCCAACCGAGCTAGGGCCCCCGCCCTTTATTTAAAAATATTCAAAAGCATTGCTTTTTTGTATTTTTTTGGAAAAATTAAATAAATTATAGTGTTTAATTTCTAGAAATTATCATTTGGACTTATATAATTATCTTAAAAATATCCACAATTACATGCATACATGTGTTTCATATAGAAGAATTAGTTTTTGGTGCATTTCCAAAAATATGTTAACTTATAGACCTTAACCTCAAAAGCATAAGACCCTCAAACACTATAGATGGTCTCTAAATTTTGAATTTATTAAAATTAACTCTATTGTACGGGGTGCCTAGTGCCTTTTCAAGCTAATTCTATTTTTTTAAAACAATAGGAATCAGTTGAGTATCCATCCCCCTATAAATTGTAGTGCACTTGGTAAAAAAAATTCATGTGACCGGTGATGTTGGCTTGACACGCCCTCCCATACCACAAGGATGGTTAGTAGACTAGACCTTGTGACCTCTTTCTTGCAGCAGAATGCTTTAACCAATCAATCTAGGCCCACCACCCCAAGCATTTCTAGCTTGATCCATAGGAAATAATATAATTTTTTCATTATAAAAATATTATGTTGTCATAATTCATGTTCTATTATCAAATATTGTTAAGGAAATCAAATAGTTTTCATCACAAGCATGCGAAAATGAAGTTCTCTATGCTCTTTTGTTATTTTTCATTGATCCATATCCTAATATCCCTCCTAATTGTGAGGGTAACTTGGTGCAAGAGATTTAAATAATTGAAAATCATGAGAATCATGTTTCTTCTTCTCTTAGTATCTCGCCTACTTGTGAAGAAGGGCTATAGGAAAATTCATCGTCAGTAATTCACTGATGGAAATTCACCACCAGCAATTCACCGTGGGGAAATTCACCACCATGACAAATTCATTGCCAAATAAAATTCACCGCCAACAATTCATCGTGGGGTAAAATTAATTCCATTAATATTTTTTAATATATATAATTTTCACCTTGTTTACAATTTATTGAAAATTTTATTTTTAATTATTAGTTTTTGTTGCCCATAGTAATTTCTATTCATCTCAATAGTAATTAAAATAATTGATTTTTTTTGCAAAAGAATAATTTGATTTATGATAATAAAAATAAAAGAGTATGTGTAGGATCATCATGGAAAAAACAGTCTCTTAAGTGGCAAAAAAATTAGAAAAAAATAGAGTTAGGCAACCTGACGTAAAAAATTGAATAAGTTATCTATATTATTTTAAAAATATTTAAGAATATAACCTGCAGCAAATTGAATTTAGTTTCTAAACTACTAGGTTTATTTAAAAAAATAAAAAATCTATTTGGTGAAAATTTAAAATTTCAATGTAGTAGTACTTAAATTTTAGGGAAAAAATAAGTAGGTGTCTGTTTGACCACCCTAACCACAATAAAATGATAATATTTTTTTATAAGATGTTAGATATAAGTAGAGGACTCATGTCCTGATGTGATGCATATTTTTTTGTACTTTTTTTTGAAGTAAATAATTAATTATGAATTCTTTATTACAACTTTTAAAAAATATAAAAACTCATATGTCTGACCACCTTAGCTTGGCCAAAATGTTATGAAATTCAATTTTTTTAAAAATATTATAATATGCAAAGCATAGAATGTGACACAAGTTTCAGATTAAAAAAATGTGATACCATTTGAAAGCTATAGATGTTTTTCAATCACCCTATCAATCAGGACTTTAGTTGTAATTCAAATAGACAATGATTAATAATTATTTATTAAATTCAAAGTAAAACATATTTTCATTTCATCAATTTTGGGTTAAAAAAAGTCATTAGACACATACCCTACACATACCCATCATATCGCCACTTTTTTGGCCCATCATGATCTTGCAAATACCCTAAAATATTTTTTAATATATTTTATTTTATCAGTAATTTCTATTAATGGCAGTTAATTTTCCCCACAATGAATTGTTGGCAGTGAATTTTATTTGGTGATGAATTTGTCATGGTGGTGAATTTTCCCATGTTGAATTGTTGGCGGTGAATTTTCCATCGGTGAATTGCTAACGTTGAATTTGGATGTCATGAAGAAGGTGTATTGGTGCCAAAATATCCAATCATTGAGTGTAATTAGAATCTTGTTTGTTTATTTCCCAAAACTTCTCCAACTTGGGAAAATATTTTGGCACAAGAGGGTGAAAATCATTGATACATTTCTTTTAAAATATAGTAAGATGGATCACATAAATGAAGATATTAAATTAACATTAGATCCTCCATTGATAGAATATTTTCAACAAGTAGTTAAATTAGTTGAGGTTATGAATGTACAATTGATTATTGGACCTCCCTTAATTAATGGAACTCCTAAATTTTTTGTAATTAGTAGACCCCCTAAATCATCTATTACTATAGGACCTCCTAAACCTCACAAACATATCCTAAATTTTTTCAAAACAACTCACAAGTAATAATACACAACAAGATGTGTTGTAGAAACCAAGTTATCATGTAGTTTCTCACACATATAACACTAGAAGGGTATGTGTAGGATCATCATGTAAAAAATAGGCCCTTAAGTGGCAAAAAATTCAAAAAAATCAGAGTTAGGAAACTTGACGTAAAAATTTGAATAAGTTATCTATATTATTTCAAAAATATGCAAGAATAGAATCTGTAACAAATTGAATGTAGTTTCTAAACTATTGGGTTTATTTTTAAAAAAATCTATTTTGAAAATTTGAAATTTCAATGCTAAATTTCGTGAAAAAATAAGTAGTTAGGCGTCTAATCACCTAACCACAATAAAATGATAATATTTTTATAAGATTTTATATATTAAGTAGAGGACTCATGTCAGATGTGATACACATATTTTTTGTAATTTTTCCAAGTAAATAATTAATTATGATTTTTATTACAACTTTTAAAAATATAAACTTCATTATGTACCACCTTAACTTGGTCAAACTTCATGAAATTCAATTTTCCTTTTTAATCCTATAGTATGTGAAGCATGTTTTTGATTCAAAAATGTGATACCGTTTGAAAGCTATAGATGTTTTTCAATCAGCCTATCAATCAAGACTTTAGTAGTAATTCAAATAGAAAATGAATAATAATTATTTATTAAATTAAAAGTAAAGCATAATTTATATTGGTGGAAAGTTGAGAATCTCCTTTAAAAACCCTTTTATTTCATCAATTTTGGGTAAAAAAAAAGTCGTTAGCCACATACCCTACAAATACCCATCATATCGCCACTTTTTGGCCCATCATGATCCTGCACATACCTAGAAATAATAAGCAATAAAAAAAAACACCAACATCCATCCCATTACCTCAACCATACCTTCCAAACCACCTAATATTCCTCAGCATAGTGGTAAAAAATATGATCTTATTGAGAAAATTTATAGTACTCCAACAAATATCTCCCATTGGGACATTATTCAAACATCACCTACATACCACAGGATGCTCCAATAGGATTTCTAGAAGATTAATGCCTCAATTTTTTTCAAAGTGAATGATGTACTAGCCTTTTTTGAGTGTATGAAAGAAACAAAGTTAGATGTTGCATTTCCTTAACATGAATTTCCCTCACTTGAGATCTAAAATAAACATGAAGCTTTAATGATAATCATGGTCATTAATAAAGTTAGGGTTATTTATACTCTCATAGATATTGGATCAGGTCTTAATTTTTTTAGCATTAATCTTCTAGGTAAAATTTTTGTGAATAAGAATATTATAAAACTTAATGATCTGTCTATTCATGGCTTTGATAATGTTAGTAATCGACCAGTAGGGATGATTACACTACCCATTAAGGTAGGACCTTTGGGTTTTCTTACCCATGTCCATATCATGTCGCGACCTCTTTCATACAATATTCTCCTAGGTAGACCATGGATTCATGTTATGAAGGGAGTCCCATATACTCTCTACCATGAGATAAAGTATAAATATAATAACAAGATATTTATGGTAAAAGTGGATGAACAAAGTTACAATTCATAAGTCGAAATGAAACATAACAAGCTTTCACCTCTCTTAATACTTTAATTCCAACTTCAAAGGTAGAACCTATACATGTTGGAGATTGTATCCCATCTGTAACAAAACTCTTAGGTGATGATGGGGGTTCATTAGAGTTCACACCCTCCTTTTTGGAAGCATACAAAATCTCACAGTCTAAACCTATAGAGGCTTTTGTTTAATTTTTCCAATCCCTATTCTACATCAACATATCCAAAGACATCATTAGATGATGGTGATGGGGTCTCCTTAACTTTCATCCATGTGTTGAAGATACCTAACTTTAAAAAGCTTAGAAATATTTTTCACTATCCTAAAAGAACTAATTATTTTCATGAGCATTTAGATAATATTTATTCATTCAAGTTGGAAGGATGCTATGGGCTTGGATACAATTTTTTTTCTAAAAATGGATATGAGAAAAAGGGATTAAAAAAAGTAGGATCAAGTGAAGTCTATATCTTACTTTTCTAAACAGGGCTTAGGTTTCCAACCTTCGTCCCCATCTTCATCTAATGTTCCATCATCTACTATATTCAAGACATCTTGTGCTAAGCAAGCAATCTTTTATTCACAAGAGAAAAGAATTCCTTCTACAACTAAGCAAGAGCATATTTTTTCAAGGCTTCTTAAATCCCACTTGATTACTCTTCCTTCAAAAACATGAAAGAAATTTTATAGAAATAATTCATTTTATGTATATTATTGAGTGCATGGTTATTCTACCAATGAATTTTAGGCATTGATTAATAAAATACAACAAATTAAAGATTGTGGTGATCTTCCATGTGTCGATACACCTAAAAAATCTAAACAATAATAATCTTTATTATATGAAGTTTCTCCTCACTTTGTGGCATTTTTAGCTTCATCATGTTTGCTTATTTCCATTCATGGTGGTACAATAAGTAAAACCATATTTTCCATGGAAGAAAAATGATAGTATATTGTGTCATTTTCATTGTCTATACACTTGGGGAGAAAGGATAACTAGCTTTGGGAGGTCTAAATTATTTTCAAGGATCCCCTCTTCCCCTTTTCCTCCATAAAATACCAACATAGCAGGTATATTGACATTTTAAGGGGGGGAAATCACCCATATCCATTTCATATATTTCTTATGAGATCTGACTTATTGACATAACTCTTTAGTTTTGTTATTTATACCACCCCCTAAGGCATGGTTATCATTTCATCCACTATGATGTTAAAATTTGTGCACCCATGAGGTGATTTTTATGCACTCCTTGAAGTGTGGTTTGCATTGTTCTAGTATAATGGAGTTTGTTGGTCTATGAGTTTAGAGCATTTTTAACATGGCCACCTAGCATGACAAAACTTGCTTTGCAATGGATCATTTTTTTTCATGAGATACCTAGCATAACACAACTTGTTATCCTAGTGAACCCATCATATTACATGGAACCTAATATAACATGTTGGAAAAATTTGTCTCTACCTTGCAATTATAGAAGGTACTGCAATTACATAAGGTACTATTGATATATTTTTATAAATCTAGACTATTCATCATGAGGTCTCAGATCTGATGTTTGATATTTTTTTGGTTTGACTTTACCTAAAATGAAACTTTATTTTATAAGTGTTTGTATTGTAACTATGCATTATGATGTATTCTAAGAGTCTAATAGTGTTTGTGTTGTCTCTAGATCTTTGGTTGGTAATACTCCTTTGAGAAGCTTTCTCTACAAGTATATTATAATCTTTGTGATTTTTGAATAATATATTTGGTGGCTTTTGGAGTGTGGATTTTTCTCCTGAAAGGGTTTTCCCCACATAAATCACTTTTTTGTGGTCTGCATGATATCTATGTTTCATTTTGTTTAAGTTTTTTTAACTATTGTAAAGATCTGTAAACTTTTGTATTATCATCCTCTCAAGATTAGTGTAGGAAGTTGTTCCACTATCTTAGCCTCCTTAAATAACACAACATGCTATCCAATACATCTATGTAGCTCATGGAGTGATTTAACATCCTTATTAAGTCACCATTTTGTTTAGATAGCACATTTGTGTATGCTTTGTGTTTTCCATACTACATTTCACTTCACATGTGTGTTCTTTTTTCCTCATGTTGGTTTTCCATGGGATCTTGAATTCTAGGGTCTACCACATCCCATAGATTCAATTCCATCTTATCTAGATTCATTATTTGGATAATTGAACCCCTCTTGAAATATTACTACTTGAGTGTGAGTCTTAGCATAAGTTCATACACTCACTAAAATGGGGAATAAATGTAGCATTTTAAATTGTCACCCTTGACAATTTCACACTATTTGTTGCTCCCTCCTAAGTACTTGGACCTAATTATACACCTAATTTCCTAAATTGTGCATTCCATTTCCCATTTTAAACATTCATGGTAAAATAAAATATGCAAGATCAATGTATGCATTTAATATTTTTCCCTAGATAATTTGGATCCCAAAAAAAGAGAGATCTAGACTAGGGTACCCTGTGACCTATTCCTCTTAATTTTTCTCCAAATAAAAATATTTTGATATCAATAATTTATTATTTGAAATTAAATCATAATTGTTGGCCATCGGGATTTGATTTTTGGGAAATTAGAAGAATTACATATAAATATATATTATTTTCACAAATTTAAGGAACAAGAAGCAAGCGGATAAATTATTGAGAAAATTGAAGATCCTAAAATTAGTCAAGGATAGTCAAGAGTAGATTTATCAAGATTATTTATTTACATTATTTTCAATCATTCATCATGTCAACCCTTCATCATATTTTTATGTAATTTTATTCATGTTTTGTGATTATTTGTTTTCTGAGTACTAACACTTATAGTTCTTCAATTCAAATCAAGTCAAGGAACAAGGAATCCCTGAAGGTGATGAGCATGACTTCAATCAATCAAGGAGGTAAGATCTGAGTGATGAGTTATAGAAAGTTGTCAATTCATTAATGCATTGTCATTTAGTATCCATCCCTCAAAAGGGTAAGCTCTTGTTTATCAATTTTTCCATTATGGAGGTATAAATACCAATATGAGGTTTTACTGAGGAAAGCCCCTATGTGGTACAACCATTCTTCTCCATTTGTGTGTGCATGTTATAGATTTGAAGATGAGTGGAAGTATATTGAAGATATTTTTCTCATTTATGGATTCAATCCAAATAACTTGACAAGATACATAGACTCCATTATCTTAGTGACAAATGAACAACCAACAATAGGACTCAGAAGAAAGAAGCCACAAACCAAGGAATTGAGTCTCGTGAAATCAAATTTTTGTTTTAGATTCCTAGTCTAGGGCACCCTTGGCACCCTTTTCCATCTATATCAAGCTCGAATTTACACCATAGGTGCACCAATATCTACTCTACTAATTTCTAGTCTTCAATTTTGGTTATCAATTTTTTAGTTTTTTATGTATTAATCCAAGGATAGTACATTTTTATAATTAGCTATTTGCATCATTGGATTTCCTCAAAAATTAATTCCCAACCCTCAAAGGAATTCAAATCTGAGGTTGATTAAGTCACCTTTTAGTTTGTAACTTAATCTCATACCCTTGTATATATAGATTCTAATGCTTAGTAAGTGAAAAGTAGCTAAATCATAATAAGATTTAGGATCACTTTTCTGACATCAAAATTATAAAATTTATTATGTGAGTTAGAGATTCTCATCCTAGGAAACCAATTCTTAACATAAATGTCCTTGTGATGTGCTATCATCTAGTGAAAACATGGGAAGGAAAATATATAATGTCCAAAATACTATCCTACACACATAGAATCCAAGACAAAAGCATAAATAGTATGAGAAAAGTTTAAATGTGAAAAGAAATAATACAATCTAATTATTAAAAAATAAAGTAAATAAAAAAGAGAATGAGGAGAAATAGCAATAGATTGTACACTTATTCTTCTTCTATGAAAAAATTGCACACACAAAATATATAAATGTTTTTGGTTTATTTTTTTAGGGACATCCTTAGTCAAACCTATTTTTTATATTTCTACCTCCACAATATCCAAAATTTTCCTATATATTCAAAAATATGTAAACATGTAATAGAAAAAATAAGTATGTTATGACCAATATTTAAACATTTTAATGTAGAATCATAAATTGTCACCCCTAACAATTTAATACTAGGTTTAGCTCCCCATATGTTCTTTTAAATTTCCTATTTTATGATCATCTTCAAAAAATCATAATTAAATTGGGAATCATTATTTAATAATTATTTAATGACACTTAAAAGCCAAATATATTTCTGGACTAGGATGATAGTGCCCTTTTCCAACCTAATTTGGCCCCAATTTAAATATTTCATTGTCGATATTTGAAAATTTAAAAATCCAATTTCATTTATCACCATTTGATAATTAATTTTATAGGAATTAAAGAAATTAATATAAATACAAGTATTTTTCACCATTTGAAATCCTAGGAATTTGGGAAATATAATTGAGCATCCTAAAAAGCAATTAAGGAAAATTCATGGGTAGAATTAGTAACATTAAATTACAACACTTTCATCAATCAAGATCATCTTTGCAAGGAATTATAAAGAATAAATTATGAACAAGGAGCTATTATGATCAATCATGCCATTTTTATGAAGATGTATGAGTTATCTTCTATAGGATATCTACAACAATTTATGATGTTTTATGGACTAACCTCTTGTAGGTATATCAACCAATCAAGGCATTCATTTATCAATATTTTAAGTAACTTTTGGTGTTTATGTATCACTTTTTCAAGTGTTTCACATCAAGGTAACATTGTCATTTATCATTTTATGTTAGTCAGTTATTGTTGTTGTTTGGTCTCTACCCAACCTAGGGAATGCCCTATTTACCATCATCATTTTTTCTATGTGGAGGTAGAAATACCAAAATGGCATTTGACTTAGGCAAGCCCCTATACATCACTACTTTTCCCCCTATTTCATATGTGTAGGATAGATTCAAAAGCTTCATCAAGAGGTCACATGAAACATAGAGACAAATCTAACCTACCTTTTAGATTTTTTAGATACAAAAAATGTAGCAACTTAGGACTAGGGTGCTAGAACCCTTTTCCAACCAAATTGGGCTTAAATTTTAAGCATAGGTTCCTCTTTGCATCTCCTTACTAGATTTGCAATTTCTCAGATAGTTTTGATTTTCATATATGTGATAAAATATATTTCTAGATCTATAATTTTATGTCAAATAGGATTATTAAATCACATAGTAAATTTTTCATTTTACAACTAAAAAGGACCAAACCCTAGGAGATTGGATCTCCCTTTGAGAAAGCAACCAATCATAAACCCTTGTTGGTTATGTGTTTTACAATAGATGGAAAGTTAAAATAATTTAATCCAAATTGGATGTAGGATCACTTTTCCTATTCTACACTTCAGAAAAATATATTAACACCTAAAGAATTCAAATATTAACATGAGATAAAATATAGTGATAATAAACAATGAGATTGAACCTAGAAGCTTTGGAGAATCCTCAAATGTGATTTTTTGCTTCAATAATATTGTTAAGAATGAGAGACAATGAAATGTGGTGTTAATAATAGTTGGTTGTGATTTAAATGGTGAACAATATTGCTACTTCAAAAAAAAATTAACTAGAAAATACATGAGAGTGAATCAAATATTGTGAACAATCCAAATAACTTATTTTCCAAAATGAGTTGTGTAACAACCCCCATGTTTATATTTTGTTGTGGTATTTTTTTGATGGATTCCGATAACTGTATATTTTCTAATTACTCTATTCAGCCCTTCATTATTTTGTATTGACACCTGAGAGGTGTAATTCCATGACTGTTATGCTAGATTACATGTTTACATGCTTACATGTTTATATGTTGTTATGTTGTTGACATGATTATTGTTCATGTTGGATTTCATGCTTACATGGCTAGATATTATGTTGGATTACATGCTTATATTTGTATGTATACATCATTGACCTTGCTTTTGTATGATTATAGACAGGAAAAGATGATATCATAACACTCGTAACCAAGAGGCTTATGATATTACAACTTTTTTTCATTATGGTTGATGTTGCTTTAGATATATGATATATGATTTATGAACATGTACTTTAATGTTTGATTGGAGTGATGTAGGTACCGAGTATCAATTCCACCTAAATTTATAGGCCTGAGTGTACTCTCTTTCCCTGATGGTGGTTATTGGATGTAGTCATAGGCCAAATATCCCCTACCCTAGCCCACTATACCCTATTAGGGAAGTGTTTCTGTATTGTTGTCTTCCATCCAGTTACCTAACGGTAACATTCAGAGCACCCTTATTCCATATGTGACTTTCCTTCTTGTCTCATTGGAGGTATTTGGTTTTGGTTTTCATTAATATTTCATGCGTATTTTAATATTGCTTATTTTGTGATTTTAATTAGTTGTTCCTTTTGGGGGAGTTTTAATGCATAATTTTATAAAAATGCTTTATTCTCTTTTGAATGGGTGTGGGAAATAGATAGAAAAGAAAGGAAAGCTTTGTTTTAAGGGAGGATTTTTATTTTTTGAAAAAAAAGAGAAGGAAATTGTTGTTTCCATGGTGATGGAAACCCTATGAATTGGGTGATTCAGTGGGGAGATTGTGAAAGTTTTCTAAGAAGAAAATTGTGGGCAGTAAATTGTTGAAACCAGCATGCCAACTCTTATTTGTTGTTTGTTTTTGGAGCTTGGTCATGCCTTCTCCATTAATAAAATTCTTCATTTCGGTTTTGGGGAAATTTGAGGTAATTTTTTGTTGTTCCTCTTTGATGTTGGCTAGTAAATTTTATTTCTAATCTGGTTATTGTTGTCCCATGAGAATTTGAGGAACTCTTTCATGTCTTTGCTTTGTATTGCTTGAAGTTGAATTTTGGACTATTTTAATTGGTTATTGCTCCTCTATAGGGTTTGGTATGACTGATTTTATAAATCTTCAACAAACTTGAAATGGGTTTATGGGAAAAACCTGTTTCATGGGCTCTTTCTTATGTTTTTTGTCCTTTACCCAATTTGTAAGAAAACATGTTTTTCAATTGCTGCTCATTAACCTATTGCTAAAAAAAGAAAATTAAGGGTGGATTTCATGTAGGAATGTCAATACCTCAACTGGGTTTTGGCAAATTTGAAATCTGGGTACTTTTATTTTTCTGTGCTTTTTCTTGCTTAAGTTTGGAAAAAAGATGTTTTTCTGAACAACACTTCTTTTTCGGTCCTAAAATAAAAAATAGAAAGTGTATTTTGATTTGAAACACTAAAATATGAACTGGGTCGGGCTTAGATTTGCAATCTAGGCACTTTGAATTTTCACATGCTTTCTATGCCTTCTTTTCTTGCTGAGTTACAACCTTTAAATGTGTCTTTTACAACAGTGTTAGTTGGTTATTTTTAATTAGTTTCTTTGAAAAAAATTGTGGCCCTTCCTGTTATTTCAAGTATTCTTTGGTTTTCCTCATTTGGTTAAATGAGATGAGCATAGGTCTAGGTAATAGAGTGGTCATATGGAGTGGCTCTCTACGGGCCCGGGGCCCACAAGTGGCTATCAGGGGAACTAGTAGTAGAGTTAGAGTAAACAAGTGATAACTAAATAAAATTAATGGGGTAAAACAATAATAAAATAATGAGTCATCATGCATGGCCTTGAGCGCTTGTAAAGGCTAAGGATGCACTTGAGAAGGCCAGTTTGTCTGCAGGGCGTTGAGTCATCCATCTGTAGGGTGTGCATTCGGGCATGCTTGAGTCTCCTCATCCCTATGAGAGGTGTACTTTATTCCATGTGGTGCCATCCCTTTGAGCATACATGATGACACTCCATCTGATATGCACTCTATTATCTATCCCTTGGTAGACATGAGTAGTACCCGTCATGATATTGGATGGGAATTTCTTGTGGAGACTTTGATTGTGTGCTTTGGCTTCCATGTTGGCTTCATGATTTATGTGAGTGTTTGTCTTACCTTTATTTTATCTAGCCACCTCTGTTTGAACCTTGTGAATATCTCCGAGCACGATGGGGTGGCCTCTTTTGAGTCCACATGGTAGGGAGGCGTTCCCACCGCCATTGCGGACCAGTGTACAGGTTATTGGTGCACTAGTTGGAGTCATCCCCTCTTCCGTATTTATCTTTTAGATGATGATGTATTTTACTCATGTAAATGATTTTGTATTCAAACTCATTCCTTTATGCTCATTGTACTCACTTGAGAGTGCAAGAAATTATAAATCTAATGAGAAGATATGTGATGATTATGTTTGGCTTTCAGGTTCCGGTGTTGGTATCGGAATTGCATGTTCTATGATAATTATTTTATGGCTTCATTCTTATTTCATGTAAAATTAAAGTTCTAGATGTATTTTCTTCATTTATATATCATGTTGTTAAGGTTTCACAACAGCGCTGTAAGTTTTGGAGCAGCGATTTTAAGGTTCTAGAGCAGCGTTTTAAGTTCTGGAGGAGCATTGTTAAGGTTCCAGAGCAATGCTGTTAAAGTTTTGGATCAGTGCTGTAAGTTCCAGAGTAGTGTTGTTAAGGTTCTAGAGCAGCGTTGTAAGTTCTGGAGTAGCGGGGTATGTGCAGGATCATGATGGGCCAAAAAGTGGCAATATGATGGGTATTTGTAGGGTATGTGACTGACGACTTTTTTTTAATCCTAAATTAATAAAACAAAAAGGGTTTTTAAAGGAGATTCTCAGCTTTACACCAATATAAATTATGTTTTAATTTGAATTTAATAAATAATTATTATTCATTTTCTATTTGAATTATATGACTAAATTCCTAATTGATAGGTTGATTGAAAAAAAATATATAACAAGCGGTGATATCATATTTTGAATCTGAAACATGAATCATTCTATATGCTTCCTTACTAGGATTAAAAAATAAAAAAATGAATTTAATAAAATTTTATTAAATTAAGGTGAGTGAGACATAAAGGGATTTTTATATTTGCAAGTTGTAACAAAAAAAATTCATAATTAATTATTTACTTGGAAAAAAAAAATATAAGAAAAATATACATCTCACACATTATTTTATGAGTCCTCTACATATATATCTAAAATATTATAAAAAAATATCATCATTTATTGTGGTTGGGGGTTAGATATGAACTTCTTATTTTTTCCCTAAAATTTAAAACATCTTTATTAAATTTCAAATTTTCAAATAGATTTTTCTTTCCATCATCCTAGTAACAGAAACTCTATTCAATTTTCTGATTCTATTTTACATATTTTTTGAAATAATAGATAACAACTCAAGTGCCACGTCAAGTTTCCTAACTTTGATTTTCTAAATTTTTTGAATAAGGGCCTTTTTCCATGATGATCTCCCCGGATATTAGCGTGCTAAGGTTTCGGGCGTACACTATAGTTCCGGGCGGTCTTTGGATTTCAAAGTAAGCTATTAAGGTTCGGTGGCGTTATGGTTTTGGAAGCGGGGCTGTTAAGGTTACGGCTTGAAAGTTCTAAACATCTTGATAAGGTTCTCTAAATGTATTTAAGTTCAAAACATTTCCTGGAGCTATCTTATTGCTCCTTCATCTGGTTTTTCCTTGGAGGGTAGATTAATCCTCTCCCTTGGGCTGCATTAGGCCATACTTAGCCTTGTATGTGGTTGTATTAATGTATTGAAAACTTCTTTTGTGTATGTTATCCTTTTGTTTTAAAAAAAAAAAATTAACTTGCCCTCTTTTAGTTTTTAACCTTTGAGGTCTTTTAGTGGGATGTTACATCTTGTTATCAGAGCCCATGTTCACACACTGAGATTTCTGGCATACTTGAGCTTTCTATGTTATGATGTGTTTGGCGTGTGCTTGTTATATTGCTTATTAGTCTTGTTGTTATACTTTCATACTATAGTTTGGTGAATAGGTCATCCTTGTGATGATCTATTTTGATGTGTTCTTTCTTTTGTTTTCAGAATGCCTCCTAGGGGTAGAGTCAGAGGAAGAGTTTGAGGTAGAGCCTTTGTTCCTCATCGAAGCACCCAACTTAATGTTGATCAAGGAAATCAGGGTGAGCAACAAGGGGAACAACGTGTTGAGAACCAAGCCAAAGGGCTCGGGGGTGCTCAGGCTTTAGCTCTTTTGCAACAGATTGTGGATCATTTAGGACCTTTTCAAGAGGTATCTCATGAGGAGTCACACCCTTCTCATCAAGATGATTGAGATGTTAGAGCCAAGTGGGAGTGTTCTCATAGTTTGGGTCATTCAAGAGAAAATGTTGTGAGGGATAGGGTGGATAGAGACAGGGTTGATGTTGGTCACACGAGGGATCTCCTTAGAGCCCATCCCCCTACTTTTGATGGTTTTGTTATAGGTACTGAGGCAGAGACTTGGTTGATCAATCTCGATCAATGCTTTGCTATACATCCTTACAGTAGCAATACTAGAGCTTGGTGTGCCATTATGCATCTTAGAGGCTTTGTGTCTACATGGTGGACAGTAGAGGAGCATAAGCTTCACCTAGACATTGCTTCTGTTTCTTAGGGACTTCATAGAGAGGTTTCGTGCATGATTTCTTTCTAACTTCTACTGGTAGAGACGTACTGATGAGTTCCATGAGCTTCATCAGTTGACTATGAAATTAGATCAATATGAGCACTGTTTCTTTGAGCTTAAGCAGTATGCTAACATTTCTAATGATGAGTCGATGTTAGTGCAACATTTCATCAGAGGCTTGAATGCTCGTATTAGTGGCGGTGTTTAGGTGTTTGAGCCAAAGACTGTAGAGATCGCTATGGAGAAGGCGAGGTTGATAGAGGAGAATATAATTAGAGGATTTGGTGGTCAAAAAGGTGTTCAAGTTGGTAGTGCCCCTCCTTCAGGATTAGTTACTTGAGGTACATAGTCTCGAGGAGTTGGACCATCTAGATCTTAGTCTGCACCTTCTAAATCTAGTCAGCAGCATAGGCATAGGCCTTCTCAGTCTTAGCGTAGTGGGTAGAGTCCTGGTACTCCATTTTCTAGGGATCATCCACATCATCATTCTTAGAGTAGGCAGTAGAGTGGTTCCGTGCAGAGTTCTCAGAGTGCACAATAGAGTTCTAGGGGTGAAGGAACCCAATAGTCATGTGCACCATTTTTAGGCTGAGGTTTTGGCAGAGGTGGTTGTTTTTCTTGTGGGCAGCATGGTCATATAGTTGTTCAGTATCCTCAAAGATCAGTAGTTGGAGGTAGTTAGAGATAGACTACCTCAAAGCCTACAGTAGGTGATACTGGTAGATCTCATAGAGTTTTTGCGGTGGTGGATAACTGCCAAGCTAAGCATCAGGGCACCGTGGTCAAGTATTTAGGTGCATTATGTGGGATTACCACATCTATTTTGTTTGATTCAGGAGCTTCAAATTCTTTTATTTCTCCTTCTCTCATAGAGCGTTGTGGACTCATGGTGGCAAGGCAGGATGTTGGTTGGCAGGTTGAGATAGCCATTAGAGCCAAAGTGGTTGTAGACTCCCTGGTTTGTGGTTGTGTGTTGGATTTGGGCACCTTCACTACCACAGTGGATCTTCGAGTGTTGCCTTTGGGATCCTATGGAATTGTTTTAGGAATGGATTGGTTGGAGACACACCAAGCCAGTATAGATTTTCGGCATAAGTTAGTTTGGTGTGTAGATGATGTTGGGAAGTGTGTTGAGTTAGTCGGGCTCCAGAGACCCATTTCTCTCTTTGCGATTTTAGCCATGTAGCTGAAGCGTGCCATGCAACAAGGTTGTTAGATGTTCGCTATTTCGGTTAGTGATCTTGCTAAGGGTGGGATTCAAGAGGTATCTTTTGATGACCATCCTCTTCTTCAAGATTTTTCATATGTCTTTCTGAATGCTATTCTAGGTATGCCACCTAAGCATGGAATAGACTTCCGTATTGATCTCATTCCTAGAGCAGAGCCTATCTCTCGAGCACCGTATCATATGACTACTCAGGAGTTGAGTGAGTTGTGGTTGCAGTTAGAGGAGTTACTAGAGAATGGTTTCATTCATCCTAGTGTATCCCCTTAGGGATCACTTGTCATCTTCATGAAGAAGAAGGACATATCTCTTCACTTGTGCATTGATTATTGCCAGTTAAACAAAGTGACGGCAAAGAATCGTTACCCATTGCCTCAGATAGATGATTTGTTTTATTAGATGAAAGGAGCCAAGGTGTTCTCCAAGATAGATTTGAAGTCAGGATACCATCAACTTTGCATTCATGAGGCATACATGAACATTTCATACATGCTATGGGCATTATGAGTTCATGGTTGTCCCTTTCGGATTGACCAATGCTCCATTAGTTTTCATGAGTTTGATGAATGGGGTGTTTCACACCTATCTTGACCAATTTGTTCTCGTGTTCCTTGATGATATTTTGATTTATTCGAGGACTATGGAGGAGCATGAAGGCCATTTGTGGCAAGTGTTGTAGTGCTTACAAGATAATCGGTTGTTTGGAAATTTGGCCAAGTGTGAGTTCTTCCAAACTGAGGTGAGATATTTGGGCCATATCATCTTAGGAGAGGGTATTTTTGTGGATCCTTCTAAGATTCAGGCCATTGTGGATTGGCCAGCATCAATGGATGTGGCTGAGGTTCACAATTTCATGGGATTGGTAGGCTACTACTACCTATTTGTGAGGGATTTCTCTCGGGTAGCCCATCCCATCACCTCTCTTCAGTGGAAGGGAAAGAAGTTTGTGTGGTCAAATCAATGTGAGTCAGCTTTTCAGGCTCTTAAGGAGCAGCTAACTAGTGCACCCACCCTTGTAGTGTCAGTTCCAATAGGTTATTTTATAGTGTGCACCGATGCTTCGTTGGAAGGAGTGGGGGTATTTCTTATGCAGGAGGGACGAGTGATTTCATATGAGTCCCATAATCTCAAAGATCATGAGTTGAACTACCCCACCCATGATTTGGAGTTAGCGGTCGTCATCCATGTACTTGTGCATTGGAGACATTTTCTCTTAGGACATCGGTTTGAGTTACATAGTGATCATCATAGTTTGCAGTATATCTTCACTCAGCTAAATCTGAATGCTTGGAAATGTCATTGGATGGAGTTCCTCTGTGAGTATGACTTTGAGGTTTGCTATATCTAGGGCAAGGAAAATGTTGTTGCAAATTCCTTGAGTAGGAGGAGACATGAGATCTCAGTTTTGTCCCTTGGAGTGGATTTGGGGAGCCATATTTTGGAGTCAATTCCTAGGGATACTTGGTATCAAGAGGTGAAAGAAGAAATTGAATCTGGGAGAGTCCTTGAGGGAAGGTTTGCAGGTTTCTCTCTTGAGCTTGATGGACTGTTGCGACATCTTGGTCATATTTATGTTCTGGATTCTAGCGATCTTTGTTCCTTGGTTTTTTTAGAGGCCCATCATGCACCCTATTTAGCTCATCCGGGTGTCACGAAGATGCATGCCGATCTTTGACAATTGTATCATTGGGCAGGGTTGCGGCATGATATTGCTGATTTTGTGGCTCGGTGTCTCGAGTACCAGTGGGTGAAGGCAGAACATCAACACCCGACAGAATTGTTGTAGCCTCACTCCATCCCTAGATGGAAGTGGGATATGATATCTCTTGATTTTATAGTGGGGCTACCTATGTCTTCACGTCATCATGATGCTATTATGGTTACAGTGGAAAAGTTGTCCAAGGTGGCACACTTCTCACCCATAAGGTCTTCGTACACTGCAACATCCATAGCTCGAGTGTTTATGGAGGATATTGTGCGGTTGCATGGTATTCCTTGTAGGATCATTTCTGATCATGATCCAGTGTTCACTTCAGCTTTGTGGACTTCTCTCAAGCATGCTTTGGGAGCTCAACTTAATTTCATCTCTGCATACCATCCCGAGATTGATGGATAGACGAAGCGGGTTAATTAGGTTTTAGAGGATATGCTTTAGATGTACGTTATGGATCAACAGTCTTGTTGGGAGGACTACTTGTACCTAGTTGAGTTTGCTTATAATAATGGGTACAATAGTTTTCTTGGTATGTCCCCCTTCCAGACCTTGTATGGTAGGCCATGCTGGACACCGTTGAGTTGGGATTGCTTAGAGGATCGAGTTCTTTTGGGTCCAAAGATGCTTTAAGATATGGATTAGCAGGTAGTGCAGATTAGATATCAGTTGGCTACAACTTAGGATTGGCAGAGGAAGTATGTCGATTCCCATAGGTTGTACCACCACTTTTCAGTGGGTGATTGTGTGTTTCTGAGAGTTCATCCACGGAAGAGCCCCATCTGTTATGGGAAAGGCTCAAAGTTGGCACCTCATTTTGTTGGACCTTTTGAAATCCTTGAGAGGATTGGTCCACCTTGCGCTGCCACCAAGTATATCACGCATCCATGATGTTTTCCATGTCTATATTCTTAGGCAATATATTCCTAATGTGACCCATGTTCTTGATTGGACTGCTTTGTAGGTCAAGGTGGACAGGTAGCTTTCTTTGGAGCTTAGGTTGACCCTTAGGGGTTGGGACATAGAGCAGGTAAGGGTCCAGTGGGATCTTGATGGTGAGTCCTCAACATCTTGGGAGGATGGGGTGAGGATGAGAGACCTTTATCCATATCTTTTTGTAGGCTTCCAAGAGTAAGCCTGGCCCTAGGGGGAGAGGATGTAAGAACCCCCATGTTTGTATTTTGTTGTGGTCTTTCCTTGATGGATTCCGATAACTGTATATTTTCTAATTACTCTATTCATCCCTTCATTATTTTGTATTGACACCTCATAGGTGTTATTCCATGACTGTTATGCTAGATTACATGTTTATATGCTTACATGTTTATATCCTGTTATGTTCTTGACATGATTATTGTTCATGTTGGATTTCATGCTTACATGACTAGATATTTGCTGGATTACATGCTTATATTTTTATGTATACATCATTGACCTTGCTTTTGTATGATTATGGACAGGAAAAGATGATATCATAACACTCGTAACCAAGAGGCTTATGATATTACGACTCTTTTTCTTGATGGTTGATGCTACTTTAGATATATGATATATGATTTATGAACATGTACTTTAATGTTTGATTGGAGTGATGTAGGTACTGAGTATCGACTCTGCCTAAATTTATAGGCCTGAGCATACTCTCTTTCCCCTATGGTGGTTACTGGAGGTAGTCATAGGCCAAATATCCCCTACCCTAGCCCACTGTACCCTGTTAGGGTAGTGTTTTCGTATTTTTGTCTTCCATCCGGTTACGTAACGGTAACATTCAGAGCACCCTTATTCCATATGTGACTTTCCTACTTGTCTCATTGGAGGTATTTGGTTTTGGTTTTCATTAATATTTCATGCCTATTTTAATATTGCTTATTTTGTGATTTTAATTAGTTGTTCCTTTTGGGGGAGTTTTAATGCATAATTTTATAAAAATGCTTTATTCTCTTTTGAATGGGTGTGGGAAATAGATAGAAAAGAAAGGAGAGCTTTGTTTTAAGGGAGGATTTTTATTTTTTGAAAAAAAAGAGAAGGAAATTGTTGTTTGCATGGTGATGGAAACCCTATGAATTGGGTGATTCAGTGGGGAGATTGTGAAAGTTTTCTAAGAAGAAAATTGTGGGCAGTAAATTGTTGAAACTAGCATGCCAACTCTTATTTGTTGTTTGTTTTTGGAGCTTGGTCATGCCTTCTCCATTGAGAAAATTCTCCATTTCGGTTTTGGGGCAATTTGAGGTAATTTTCTATTGTTCGTCTTTGATGTTGGCTAGTAAATTTTCTTTCTAATCTGGTTATTGTTGTCCCATGAGAATTTGAGGAACTCTTTCGTGTCTTTGCTTTGTATTGTTTGAAGTTGAATTTTGGACTATTTTAATTGGTTATTGCTGCTCTATAGGGTTTGGTATGACTATTTATGTAAATCTTCAATAAACTTGAAATGGGTTTATGGGAAAAATCTGTTTCATGAGCTCTTTCTTATGATTTTTTTCTTTTGCCCAATTTGTAAGAAAACATGTTTTTCAATTCCTTCTCATTACCCTATTGATAAAAAGGAAAATTAAGGGTGGATTTCATGTAGGAATGTCAATACTTCAACTGGGTTTTGGCAGATTTGAAATATGGGTACTGTTATTTTTCTGTGCTTTTTCTTGCTCAAGTTTGGAAAAAAAATGTTTTTTTTTTTAACAACACTTCATTTTTGTCCTAAAATCAAAAATTGAAGGTGTATTTTGACTTGAAACACCAAAATATGAACTGGGTCAGGCTTAGATTTGCAATCTGGGCACTTTGAATTTTCACATGCTTTCTATGCCTTCTTTTCTTGCTAAGTTACAACCTTTAAATGTGTCTTTTACAGCAGTGTTAGTTGGCTATTTTTAATTGGTTTCTTTGAAAAAAATTGTGGCCCTTCCTATTATTTCAAGTATTCTTTGGTTTCCTTGTAAACGAGATGAGCATAGGTCTAGGTAATAGAGTGGTCATATGGAGTGGCTCTCTATGGGCTTGAGGCCCACAAGTGGCTGCCAGGGGAACTAGTAGCAGAGTTAGAGTAAACAAGTGATAACTAAATAAAATTAATAGGGTAAAACACTAATAAGATAATGATTCCTTGTGCATGGCCTTAAGTGCTTGTAAAGGCTAAGGATGCACTCGAGAAGGCCCATCTGTCTGCGGGGTGTGGATTTGGGCATGATTGAGTCTCCTCATCCCTATGAGATGTGTACTTGATTCCATGTGGTGCCATCCCTTTGAGCATGCATGATGACACTCCATCTGATATGCACTCTATTATCTATCCCTTGGTAGACGTGAGTAGTACCCATCATGATATTGGATGAGCATTTCTTGTGGTGACTTTGATCGTGTGCTTTGCCTTCCATGTTGGCTTCATGATTGATGTGAGTGTTGGCGTTACCTTTCCTTTGTCTTGCCACCTCTTTTTGGGCCTTGTGACTATCTTTGAGCACAGTGGGGTGGCCTCTTTTGATTCCACATGGTAGGGAGGCATTGCCACCACCATTGGGGACCGGTGTATAGGTTATTGGTGCACCAGTTGGAGTCATCCCCTCTTCCATATTTATCTTTCAGACGATGATGTATTTTATTCATGTAAATGCTTTTTTATTCAAACTCATTCCTTTATGCTCATTGTACTCACTTGAGAGCGAAAGAAATTATAAATCTAATAAGAAGATATGTGATGATTATGTTTGGCTTTTGGGTTCCAGTGTTGGTATCGGAATCACATGTTCTATGATAATTCTTTTATGGCTTCATTCTTATTTCATGTAAAATTAAAGCTCTAGATGTATTTTCTTCCTTTATGTATCATGTTGTTAAGGTTCCAGAGCAGCGTTTTAAGTTCTGAAGCAGTGATGTTAAGGTTCCAGAGTAGCGTTGTAAGTTCTAGAGTAGTGTTGTTAAAGTTCCAGAGTAGCACTGTAAGTTCCGGAGTAGTGTTGTTAAGGTTCTGGAGTAGCGCTGGAAGTTCCATAGCAGCACTATTAAGGTTCTAGAGTAGTGTTGTTAAGGTTTCAGAGCAGTGTTGTAAGTTCCAGAGTAGCACTGTTAAGGTTCCAGAGCAGCGTTGAAAGTTCTGGAGTAGCGCTGTTAAGGTTCTGGAGCAGTGCTGCTAAGGTTCCAGAGCATTTTCCCTGGAGCTATCTTATTTGCTCATGTCTGGTTTTTCCTTGGAGGGTAGATTAATCCTCTCCCTTGGGCTGCATTAGGCCATACTTGGCCTTGTATGTGGTCGTATTAATGTATTGAAAACTTTTTTTTTGTATGTTATCCTTTTTTGTTTTTAAAAAAAAAGTTAACTTGCCCTCTTTTGGCTCTTAACCTTCGAGGTCTTTTAGTGGGATGTTACAAGTTGGATTGATTTTGTTCAATATAGCTACATGAAAAATATATGTGATATTGCAAGTATTAGTAGTTGGTGTTTTCATTGATGTCAATAGGCTTATGTTTGTGTTGTCATTGATGTTAACTAGTGATGGTTAAGAAATTGTGATGATGCTTTGATTAGTTTCATTATGTTGTCATTAGTAAGTGCTACTAGTGTCAACCTATAGTATTGCTTTGATAAGCTTTTGATTGTGGGTGTTACTTAATTTGTTGTTTTGTTGTTTATTTTGTGATGATGAGGAAGTAATGAAGATGATGAGAATGTATTTGTGGTGCTTGATTTCCAATTTTTTTAATAAAATTTTTAAAAAGTAGAAATAGTGTGTTGTATAGGTGTTTTGGCATACAATGTTATAGTTTTTCTCCACATTTTTTTTGTGTGTTGAAGATCTACTTTTGAGGTTCAAATTTGTTGGTCAGAGGTTTTCATAGGTGTTAGTTCTAGAATTTATTTGTTTGGATCATTGTGCATAGCAAGTTGTGTTCATTAGTGTGTGAACTATGCATTATAGTGTTGTCTTGGAGAAATGGTTTTCCTCATTTCTCCATAGTTTAATTTATGGTCTTGCAGTTCTAGAAGTGTGCTAATAAGGTTCACATCTACCTTTAATTGAAATTTTTCATATTTTTGTGCTCTAGAAGTTGATTTGTTGAGTTACACTGTATGGAAGATTGTCTAGGTGAATAGGATGAGTTTTTTCTTCAAGTGAAAGTTGTTGTGAAGGAATTTGTTGGATTCCAAAGTGTTTGTGGAATATTCCAGATTGTGTTCAAGTATTATATATGTTTCATTATTCATCTTTGGATCTGAGGAAGTGTGTACTTAAATGTTTGATGGTGTTTACATAGGTTTGGTCAACCTTGGGTGTTTACACTAATTGTGGATTTGCTTCGGTTATTGTGGAAGAGTGGCATATCATGTATGAGTAGATTTAGGTCCAAGATAAGGTTTGATGTGGTTTGTATTCATTCCTTTCCACTATGGGAATATTTTGGTACCAACCTTATTAGAATTTTCATGGTTGAAGTGCATAGCTGACCTTGGATAATGTTTTCAAGGTTGAGGAAGGTATAAATAAGGTTTTTGTTGATGGAGGATTGTGTGTAGTGTGTATGATGTGAATGGTAGTGTTGTGAAGTGTGAATTTGTGAAGTGTAGTGTGAGATTTAATAAGTTAGACTACTGGAAGTAGTGAACATAAGGTGTCTACAATCTTTAGAAATGTTGTGAATATGTTGGTGATGCAATGGGAGAATTCTCATAGTTGCATTGAGATGAATTTCTCATTGTAACTTTATTATTTTCTTCTACTTTGCAATCTGACAGCGAGCCATTAGTAGTGAGCCCTTCTTTCTTTCTGGGTAGTGAGCCCTTCGATAGTGAGCCTATTGCATTTGATGTTGCAATTACTTTATATTGTGAGATAATCCTCACCATGGTTTTCCCCTTCTTGGGTTTTCCATGTAAATATGATGTTCTATTGTGCATGGTGTTGATGTGTTTCAATTTCAATTATTTTCTTTCATGCTAAATTATTCTAAAAAATTGAAGGTTATAAGGATCTAAATATTAATGATGGTTTTTATCTTTTAATGTAGAATTGATTCATCCCCCTCTCAGTTGTCTTGTGCATTCAACATGTGAGAAGGTAATACTCCAAGAGCCACTAGAATAAAAAGAGAGTAGGATACTAGCACATTGCACATATTTTTCTCATGTCTAGAAGAATTTGGACATAGAAGACCAAGAACAACATGGAATTAATAAAAATGTGTGATTCAAGTTCTAAAATTTTAAAATTAAACAATCTATAACAAAAAGATAACAAGAGGGTGTTGTGTAGTGTGAAATTGCAAGGATATGGAATTCATGACACTACACTTTAAAATGAGAATATCATCATTCTATAGTGTAAAATTTTAATAAACTTACATGCACCATCATTATAGATTCTCTTATGGTTGAGAGCGATATATAGTGGGTTGTTGGGCATGATATTTTTATATAATTCCCTTACTATGATTTTCAGCCATGGTGGCAAGCTTATTTTTTCATCTTTAATATACAAGATTTAATGATAAGGTTATTTTGAAAGAAATAAAAATGGAGTATGCCCATCCACTCATATTTACTACTAAATTGTTGGTGTGATGTTGGAAAAAATTAGCTAGGGTGTAAATCACACTTCTTCCAATATCATAAGGGAAAGGACTACAATTGATCTCAAAAAACCATGTGGCTACTAACCTAAATGGAAGAGCCATAATTATGGATTTGGGTTCTAGTACTTTGTGAAAATGTTTGTTTTGATGATATGATTAATTGATTATTAATTAGTTTGATAATGGAATGATGTATTTAGGCTAACTATGAAGATGTAGCTAATTGAGACGATTTCTAGGAAACACAAATTTGATAAATATAAATAGAGTTCAAAACAAAAGAGGATTTTAAAGAGGAACCTAGCATATGAATTTTTGGTTTAAAACAACTGGATAGGGTTGTTGGGAACCCTATATTGGGAAACAAATACTCAAAATCATACTTCAATCTTGTTTTGCTTCTTATTTGTAGGTCCTTCTTCTTTGGACTCACTATCAAAACTTCATATATCATTGATAAAATCCATTTTCTTTAAATTTTTGTCTTGTAGGACTTGAATTATTGAATAAGAAATTAGGTCTTCAATCCTCCTCCAATTAACTCCATATCTTTAACCTGCACACATGAAATAGTGGGAAGGATCGTGTCATATTGGGGCTTGCCTATGCCAAACCCCATTTTGGTATTTCTACCTCTACAATGACTATGATGATATAAATGAGAGCTCAACTTTGATTAGGTAGAGGGTAAATGATAAAAAAGTATAAATTTACAATTGTTGTAACTCTACACTTAAATCTACATTCCTTGATGCATTTAAGTCAATGTATCCATCACCTTCAAGGGGAATTGATGCTTGATTTAAATTCCCTCAAGTGTCATTACTCACAAAATAAATAGATAAGAAACATAAATAAAATCGCATGAAAACACGATGCATTGCTAACATGATGTTTGACTAAAATAATGGTACTATAATTTTATTAATTTTACTCTTGACTTATTTTAGGATGGCCAATTATGCTCTTACTTCGCTTTCCAAAATTTATAGGATTAAAATGGTGAAAATTACTTGTATTTATATGTAATTCATTAATTTCTCACAAATTAATTACCGATAGCCAAAAAAAGTTTTTATATTTTCAAATATTAAAATTTCAACAATGACATATTTGAAATTTAGCCAAAATAGGCCTTAAGTAATGGTAAATTATTATTAATTTCTTATTTCCAATTCCACTTGTGATTTTCCAGATATTACTATAAGAAGGTAAACTAAAAGCATAATTAGGTCCAAGCACATAGGTGGAGCTAAACCTAGTGTGAAATTGTCAAGGGTGACAATTTATAATGCTAAATTTAACCCCCACTTAAGTGAGAGTATGAACTTATTCTCAAAATTAAACTAAAGTAAAGATAATCCAATAAGGATTTCATTATCCAAAAATTGAAGAGATTGGAAGTCATGAAATCTAGGGGATGTGCTAGCCCCCAAGCTCAAGATCCTATGGAAAGATAATGTAAGGACAAGGGAAAACACATGTGAGGTACAATACACCATGAAAATAATGAAGAATACATGATTAAAACATAAAACATTGTTGGAATCAAGGAACACTAAGAGGGGGGGTGAATCAATGTTCTAAAATTTTTAAGTTTATTGATCTAATCCTTAAAGTACTAATAACATTCAACCAAAATAATGATGCATGAACATAAGAAAAATAACCAAAACACCATAACACAAGGATTTTTTATGTGGAAACCCTATTAGGGGAAAAACCACGGTGGAGGTCAATCCACAATATTATCTAAGTACACTCAAAAGGAAAGTTTACAAAATAGGAATGCAGTTGCAGTCAGGAACACTGCCTAGAGCTCACTACTCAAAAATAGAAGGATCACTGAGTTACAAAAGGTTTGGATTACATCAAAAAGAGTTGAGATGAGATAGTAGCATCTGCAACTGATTATAGTTTTAGCTAGGCTCATCAATCGATTTTTGGACCTTCTATCTGATTCTACACTTCTGATCTATTATGCTTTAATTCGCTTCACAAAATCCTTTTTTGCACAAGTGAAACTGTGCATAATCACTCTTCAATCCTTTAGATATTCACAACATACATCAAAATCAATCAAATATATACCAAAATGATACAATCAATCACTTATATATATCCACAACTAAATATTTAATCACAACATGTCACCTTCAACAAAATATAAAAATATTTACAAACTGCCAGCTCAAATCATGAATAATATTCAATGCACATCCACCAAAGTTGGCCACAACATAGTTAGGACCAAAATAAATATGATCAAACACAAAAAAACTTAAATAATTACTCCTCGAATATCCACAACACATTATTTTGACTTAGTTGGCCTTCATGCACTACCAAACATAAAATTAACCAATCGGGTCTTCTAACTTGCACATAAATCGATATGAAGCACTAAGATTCACAGATAACATAGATAATGCATCAAAAAATCTTCCCTAAGACCCACAACACAAAATACTTAATAAGAAATTTCATGTGAATCCAAGAAGGAAAAACTATCAGATGCTCTGTTCTAGCTTAACAGATAATCACTGATTTTCAATCTGTCTACTGGTATGACCAAATGATGATGTGCAGATTGACTAACTGACTAGGGTTTTCATCAATGACAACACTAGAAAACATTTATAGTTTCTCTTTCTAGCAAACATAACATAATGCAAGCATAAAAATGAAATTTAAATAATACACAATATGAAAACAATGCAAGCACAATGCAAACATGGAAAAGGGGGTATGAAAATCATAGAATAGAAAGCTCTGAATAAACATTCTAAGATCCATACCCAAGGAATTCGTGAATCATAGGATAAAAAGTCTAATATTTTATAGATTATGTTGAATATTTAGAATACTGAGAGGGGGGGTGAATTAGTATTCTATAACTTTTTGAACACAAAAAATTCAATCACCAAACCATATGAAGTGAAATAAGAAATGAAAGCACGAATTATCCATAAAGTCACAAAAAACATGAAAAATTGGATTTTTACATGGAAAAACCAAAAAGGGAAAAGCCATGGTGAGGATTAGCTCACAGTATATTATATATGGATATAGTATATTACATAGGCTCGCTACCAAGACACACTATCCTTATAAGGCTCATAGCTAGAGTTAAGTACAATACAAAAATGGTGGCTCACTACCAAAATATGAACTAATACAAAGTGCACCTATCTTGTGTTGTATCATAGTTCCTTTGAAGCATTGAATATGAAGTATTGCTTTGCTTAGTAGTTGTAGAACAATCTTTTCTCTAATTTTGAACTTCTACCAATGAATTTGTATGCTCACATCATACAACACTACTCACATCTGATATGTCATTTATGTTCACACTTTCACTTGTCACTCAATCACTCCTCAATTCAAAATATATCATGTATATATACCCAATTACATATGTACACATCAATTTGATCAGCCTAATTAGATGTAAATAAAACAATCCAAAATAACTTTTTTTGGCACCACACAAGATTCAAAATCATCTTTTTGCTCCAACAACCCATGTAATACTTAATTCAAGTTAGCATGGATCTAAAATAGATGCAAATAACATCTAAAAAGTGTGGTCCTAAACCTATTCTCTTTTAAAGAGATGCAATATAGATGAGAACCTAAGCTTTATGCCACCTTTACTAAACAATAGGGCCTATAGGGATGTTTTAATCCTTAGAAAATCACAAGGCATCTATGTAGAGTAAAAAATTCATTCCTATCAACTAACCTTCCCATTACAAAACTTTGAGTTAAGTGAAAGGGTTTATGGAATGTAAATGTCGAGAACTCATTAAAGTATATAAAAAATTATAGAAACCCCATATAATGTTATGCTTTGAATATATTGCAAACCATTATATTGGAATCATGGAAAATTCTTGCGTATTACCATTAGAAGAGTAAAAAACTACTTATTACTTAGAAAATTTTACTTCTTATTTGTGATTGGTTTATTTGACAAAGTTTGAATGTAGCAAGATAAATGTAGGATGCATTAAATTATTTAAATGAATGGAGTAGAAATGTTATATTTTTTATTTAAATAGCCAAGGAATGGAAATGACGAGTAACCTTGAGATCTATGCATTATTTAAGCTTCTTTCATATATTATAATGTTATGCAAATAGAACTATTAAATAATGTAATTACTTGAGTTGACAAGCTTAGAATAAAACTTGACAAAATAATTTTTTTGAAACAATAATAACAAGAATAAAATTATAACAATAACATGTTAGAATTGGAAAATAGTGTGCACACAAGTGTCACAATGACATAATGACAAGAGTGAAAATGCACTTCACCATTGCATGAATGGAAAAAATGGAAGACTAACCAATGATGGGATAAAGTGACCATGAGGAACATATGAGAGATATAGAGATGACAATATCTAAATGATGATTGGTTACTAAACTATGATTGTGTTCTCTCACAACACCACACTGGAAGAGGATGAGGGAACATCTTGACCTCCAAACCTCATATCAAGAAACTGAACAAATCTAAACATAGAAGAAATCCTTTACAAGAGGTTACATAACCAAGATGCACAAATCCTCACAAAGAAGAATGACAATGAGTCACTTCCCCACCACCTCACACTTCCCAAGGAAAATAATAGCAATATGACAACACACAAGAGGGATAACTACTAAAAAAATACCCCATGATCCACAAGGAATGTGGAAGATGTTTGAAGTTTGTGTTGTCATTGATGTCAATATATATCTATTATTGCATTTATGTCAACTTATGGAGATGCTTTGATTGGTTATATTATGTTGTCATTAGTCTAGAATCACTAATGTCAACCTTTAGTGTTTCTTTCATGAGCATATTCTTGTGGATGTTCAACATATTATGCAGTTGAGTTGTTGAGAAAGTGTTGCAGATGTTGAGATGGTATTTGTGGTGTTTTGCTTTTGAGTGCTTTTGAGAAAATTTGAATGAAAGAGGAAATAGTGAGGTAAATTATGTTCAGTGTGGTAGAGTAGTGTTTAGTGTTTTTATCCACATTTCTTCATGGTTGAAGATCTACTTATGCAGTTTGTATATGTTAATTAGAGGTGTTCAGAGGTGTTATATATAGAGTTTTAGGTTTTCGGTCGTTTGAAAGAATAAGTTTTTTACGCAAGTGTGTGGACTATGTTGTAGTGTTGTCTAGGAGAAATGGTTTTACTCCACATTTATCCTCATTGTGGTTTCTAGTTTTATGGATCTACAAGTGTGTTTATATTGCTCATATCTATCTATAGTCTAAGTTGTTTGAGCTTTGGTTCTCTACATGGATGGATTCATATGTTATAGTGTGTGGAAGGTTAACTAGGTGTACATTATGAGTATGTTCTTCAAATGTATGATGTTGTGAAGGGTTTGTTGGATATCAGGGTGTTGATGGAATATTCTAGATTTTGTTTAAGTGTTATGTGTGGTCCCTGAGTCATCTTTGGATTTGGTGAAGAGTGTACTTGAATGTTTAATGGTGTTAACACAAGTTCAACTGACCCTAGGTGTTTACACTAATTATGTATTTTCTTTACTATTTTTGGAGGTATGGTGTGGTGTGTCTATGTGGATTTAGGTCTGAGTTAAGGTGTGATGTGGTTTTTCATCATTCCTCTCCATTGCAGGAATGTTTTTGTGCCAACCTAATTTGAATTTGCATGTTTGAGATGAAAATCCCACCTTGTTGATTATTTTCAAGGTTGATGATGATATTTATGGGTGATGAATTGATGGAGGATTGGTGTGTGGAGTGTGTTGATATGTGAAGTGTGAAAGTATGAAATGCAGTGTGATATTTAATGCCTAATACTATTGGAAGAAATGAGAATAAGGTATCTACATTCTTCTGAGAGAGTGTGAATGTATAGAGGGTGCAATGATGGAACTTTTATGTTGTTCTAAGATGTATTTCTCATTGTAACATTCTTCTCTCTTTTTCTTTCTAATTTGACAGTGAGCCTGTAGTAGTGATCCCTCTTACAATGAGCCTATTATATTTGGTGTTTCAATTACTTTATATTGTGCACTAATCCTCACCATGGTTTTTCCCTTCTTGGGTTTTCCACATAAATATGGTGTTCTCATGTGTTTGGATGTGTTTGCATTACTATTTCATAGGTTTATGTTATGATAATGCATGATAAGGATTTAATGGTTGTTAAGGGTTTAAGGATTAATGTAGATCTAAATGTTAATGAGGGTTTTGATGTTTTAATATATTGTTGATTCACCCCTCCCTCTCATTTTTCTAGTGCATTCAACAATTGGTATCATATAAAGTTTCCTTGGAAGAAAGATTAACTTCTTGAGATAGGTCTAGGATGGTGCACAAGAAGGAGGATCCTCTATTTGATGGATCTGATTATGTATTCTAGGTGACTAGGATGGAAGGTTTCCTTATTCTCTAGGATTTGGAGTTTGGAGGTTTGTTGAATATGGATATATAATTCCTACAAATGGTTTGAGTATTGATAACGAGATAAAGGAATTTGAGAACAATGGTAAAGAAAGGTATGCTCTTTTGAGCGGTCTTTCTAATTTAGAACTTGTGAAAGTTATGAGTTTTAAAACTTTTGAATTTTTTTGAAAAAGTTTGAAAGTATTTATGAAGGATATGATAAGGTCAAGCAAGAGAATATGCAGAATATGAAGACTAAGTTTGAAACCCTAAGGATGATAGAAAAAGAAGAAATTACATTCTACATACATAGATTGGATGAAGTTGTCAATTCAATCAAAGGTCTTGATGGAAAACTTGAAGAAGATGAGGTGGTAAAGAAGGTATTAAGAACTCTTCGTAAATCTTATAGTCATAAGGTTTCTACAATTGAAGAAGCTCAAAATTTAGATCATTATTCTACAAATTAGTTGTTTGGTGCTTTAACTGATTTTGAATTGAGAGAGTTTATTCTGAGTGATTCAAGAAAAGAGACTTCTTTTAAAGTTTGAAAAACATAGAAGAATGAGGAATCTGATCTAGATGAGTTTGATGATCTAGAAGTAAAATTTGTGAGGAAATTGAAAAAGGACACTAGAAAATTTAGAGGTAAGTTACCTTTCAAAGGTTTCAATTGTGGAAAGATAAGTCATTATGATTCAATATGTTTATTTAAAGATTCAAATGGAAGATTTAAGGAGAAAAAAAGAAAACCAATTAAGATAAATTATTACGTTAAAGAAGTTACCAATATATCTAATGATAAATCTAATTTCTCTGATGATAAGGATAATGAATGCTTGTTCATGGCTCTAAATTTTAGAACTAATTCTGCTAACTCTGAGATATGTATAAAGGAAGTTACTCTAGAATTAGGTCATAATGGAACTATGGTGACTACTTTTCATGCTAGAGAGGATAAAAACTACTAGATTGTTGATAATAGATGCTAAAATCACATGATAGGTGATAAGAATAAGTTTGTTAAAATTGATAAGTTTGAAGGTGGTCTTGTTATGTTTGGTGATGATACATTTGTTAAGATATGTGGTAAAGGTTCAATCAGTTTTGATGGAAAGAATAATATCAGATGATGTTCTTTATGTTATGTGTCTTCAACATAATCTTCTAAGTGTAGGAAAAATGTGTAGCAAAGGATATAATCTTATGTTTCAACAAGGTGATTGTGAGATCAAGAAATCCTTTGGGAATCTGGTTGTTGCAAGAAGTATGATAGTTGTAATGTTTATCAGATTAAGGGTGATAATGGTATGTGGTTTATGACTCAAATCAATGAAAGTTAGCTATGACATAGAAGAATGTGTCACATAAATTTTCATAGCCTAGTTAGAATCAACTTTGATAAAGCTACAAAATATTTTTCAAAGATTACAAAGCCTATAAATGTAATTTGTAAGGAATGTCAAGTTGGGAAGAAAATAAGAAAAATGTTCAATATCAAAGAATATTGTACCACAAGACCTCTCGAATTGGTACAAGAATAAATGAAATTTGTAAGGAATGTCAAGTTGGGAAGAAAACAAAGAAAAGGTTCAATACCCAAGAATATTGTACCACAGACCTTTGTGGACCTACAAGAATAAGGAGTCTTCAAGGTGATAGGTATTTCATGTTGTTGATTGATGATTACTTTAGGATGACTTGGGAAACTTTTCCTAAAGAAAAATTAGAAGCTCTTGATAAGTTTAAGGCATTTAAATCTATGGTTGAGAATGAAATGGATATGAAAATAATTTTTTTAAGATATAACAGAGGTGGAGAGTTCACCTCCAATGAGTTTAATAGTTTTTGTGAAGATCATGGAATAAAGAGGCATTTTTCACCTTCTAGGACTCGTCAGCAAATTGAAGTGGTGGAAAGGAAGAATAATATTTTTAAGGAATTAGCAAGGACAGTGATGAAGGAAGAAAATCTATTGATTGCGAATTGGAGAGATGAAATTCATACTATAGTCTACATACTTAAAAGAGTGCAAGAAAGAAAAAAATATTTTAAAGAGTCCCTACGAGTTGTGGTATAGAAAGACTCCTACTGTGAATTATTTTAGAGTGTTTGGAAGAAAGTTCTATATCATAAGAGATGAAGAAAAGTTATGAAAATTTGATGCAAGATTTAATGAAGGTATCTTCCTTGGATATTATACAAAAATTAAGGCTTACCAATGCTACAAAATGAATCTAAAAGGGATTGTTGAAAGTGCAAGTTTCAAGGTGGATGAAGACTTACATAAAAGCTTAGTGATTATAGATGGATATGAATGAGACAAGTCCTCTTGTAGAGAAGAAGATAAGGGTCATGGTAAGGAAAGAGTAGTGAAAGTTGGAGAGGAAGAGGCTCCAAAAAGGATCCCTAAGACCCCTAAGTATGTGTAGAAGAATCAATCTAAAGATCTGATAATTTGTAATAAAAAGAAGAGGTGTATTGACAAGAATAAAGGCTACTATTATAGAAGAATAGGTAAACTTATGTTTACTTTCTAAAGTTGAACCTAAAATAGTGAATGGGGCATGCAAAGATGAGCATTGGATCAAGGCTACAAAAGAACAACCAATGTATATTGAAAAGAACCAGACTTGGGAACTTTTCCCAAGACTACCAAACAAGAATAAGATTGGAACCAATTAGGTGTTCTAGAAAAAATTAAATGAGAATGGTTAAGTTGTTAGGAATAAAGTAAGGCTTAAATGTAAATATTATTCATAAGTGGAAGGAATAGACTTTGAAGATAAATTTTCTCCAATGGAAAGGATGGAGGCCATTAGGAATTTTTTGGCTTTTACAACACAAGGATTTCAAGGTTTATCAAATGGATGTGAAGCCTACATTATTGAATGGTGATTTGTAAGGAGAAGTTTATATCGAAAAACCAAAAGGATTTTTAGTTGTTAAGAGATTCTAATATGGTCTATAGATTGAAGAAGGAATTATGTGTATTCAAGCAATCCCATAGAGCTTTGTATGCAAGATTGGATAGGTAAGTATTTAATAAAGGTATCACAGATAGCAATCTTTACTTTAAAGTTGAGAAAGATCAAACATTGATTGTGGTTGTGTATGTAAATGATATATAATATTTGGATGAAGTGAAAGAATGTGTGAGGGATTTGTAGAAGAGATGCATAAATAGTTTGATATGTCTATAATGTGGAAGATGAATGTCTTCCTTGGACTTCAAATCAATCAGGAAAAAAAAGGGATATTCATATCACAATCAAAGTATGTCAAGGAAATGTTGACGAAGTTTGAAATGGAAGACTCTAAACTGGTGTGTACTCCTATTGTTACTAGTTTAAATATGAGTAAGTTTTGATGATCAAATCTTACAGTTCTCTGATAGCCTTATGGGAAATTCAGTGAGTGGGGGACCACTTTGTGCCTCACTAAATGACCTTTGGGACTTTTATAGAAATCCAACTCTTCTTTATGTTTTGGGGGAAATGGTAAAAATAAATGCAAAATAAGCATAAAAATGGTGATGTGCCAAATATTTTGAAACATTTCAAACCTTAACTATTCCTTATAACTGATATAATAGACACAATACCGAAAACCCTTCATTGTTGGGAAGGGAATGAGCAATAAAGGCTAAAGTAAGCATAGTGTATTCTTTCAAATCTCCTCATGGGAAGCACCCATTAAGGTCCAATAAGACATAAAAAAACTTTAAATATTAACAGAGAGATCCAAAAACTTATAGAACCCTTCTTGCTTCACAACATAATGTGGAAAATGGAAAATTATTTTCAAAAAATGGAAAAGTTCAATAGACTTAATCCAAAATTTGAAAGTTAGCATTCAACATAGAAGCTTAATAGCATGAAAATTAGCTACCCAAACTACCAAAGAAAAATTAATACAATGTTTTTAACATGAACAAAATATAAAAAAAAACTTGAAAAAGGCCACAACATGCACAATTTTAAGGATTTCTCCCAAATAGATCAAACTTCAATAATATATGAATTAAAAAACAATGGTTGGATACGAATCTTATGATAATTTGAATTAAAATATAACATACCAAAGAGAATGAGAGTATTTTGTAAGAACCTTCTACTTCTAAGAAAATATAAACTCCCTAATAGATCTATATTCTTCAAAAATATTTTCAAAGTCTTATTTTTTATGCTACCAACCCATATTTATAACCAAAAGAAGAGAGAACTACCACAAACATTCCAGAAGTGGAAACTGCCAGATGCTTGATCCTAATAGCCCACAATCCAATCTTAGATCTTTGTTAGATCATAGAAATCTTCACTCATTAAGTCCCAACTGCTTCATTAATGGATTTTATATATTTTAGCAAAGATAGCTATTAGAATACAATCAGATTTAGCATAGCTAGGAAAAAATCTAATTGATCAACCATAGAGATTGATGGCATTGACTAGAAGCTTCCACTCTGAAAACAAAATGCCCACTATGTTCCCAATAAACTACTATCGAAGATATCACTCCGCGAAAAATACAAATTTCCTAAAGCAAATAGATGACATGTCAAGTGAGTGGGCAATCTCATATTTGTGGGAATAGATTTGAAGAAAATCCCCACCAAGATGGCACATGCCCTAACTTACACCCAAAAGGAAAACATTATGTAAGTGAAGTTGTGTAGCCATCGCGTGGTGCATTGTATGCCTTTATGCAGAAGCAGTCTTCATCATTTGGGTGCAAATTGATCCTAAAGCCAAAAAAGAGTAAGGGTTGAAAACCAAAAAAAAATATTAAAGGAAAAATTGCTTTATAGTTCTGATGACTCACAAGGTTCCTTTGCTTACGGAGACACAAACCTAGAGCTCAAGTAATTCCTAGAGTTTGAGGAAGGTGGAGTGTTGGACTTCCCAAACCAAATCAATGAGCCAGATGAGGGTGTATAGAAACTTGCATGCTTTATCCAACTCAAGGAACTCCTTAAAATAAACCCCTCCCCACCTTGATGAAACAATCTCAATATGGTAATAAAGCTAAGAGAGGGGAAGGATCTCCTTCTTGATTTCCTCAACAGTGGGTGATGGGCTTAGACCTGGGAGTGTTGTGGAATTTTGGATCTTGAGTTTTATTTCATATGTGATATGCTTGATTGATAGCATTCTTCCATCTAGTTAGAAAAGGGTGGGTAATACATAATCGAGCAGAATACTAAACTCCTTCTTGATCTCATTTACCTTCCTATTCAACACTACTTGGTGATCTTTTCCTTTTGATGCAGCATTGTGGTAGTTGATGAATTCACTTACTTTCCTTGAGGCAACCCTTCAATCAAGAATTCTTACATCTCCTAAAGATTCTTTAGTGGCCTTACATAACTTGGTGATTAGGTTCTCTAATTCCATGACCCAAAGAGCATATATATGTATAATTTAGTTAACCACTGGGCCAACCTTCTCGTTTAACTCTCGAGCATCCCTCAAAAACTATAAGACTGGCTACAAGGTAGCAACTAAAACTATACTTATTTCCCAATGCATGGATATCAGTCTTTTCAGTATCAAGAGGATCTCAAATCCTTGTATCACAACAAATTCTTGATTGAATTGAGACTCCCTTTCCTTCATGTTCTCCTCCAATTGGCTCTTCTCTTGGAGGGATATTGTGATCTCAGAGCTCAAATTCTTGGTCTCTTCTTCACAAGTCTGTAAAATAGACTCAATCTTTTGCTTCTCTTGTTTCACCCTTTCTATTCTACTTGGGCCTTCTGGAGATCATCAAAATCTTGAGATTAGATGCTATCCAATTCCTTCTGCATGTCCTCCTTTTATTGATCAAACATCCTTATTTCCTTTTTGAATGCATCAGATACACCATTTACTCTGTTCATATCTCTATCCATCTTCTCTTGGTTACGTTTATATTCTACATTTTTCTTACGTTTCACAGCAACCTCACCATTCAATTTCTCTATCTTGGCATGAAGTCAATCCTGCACAATTTGGACCTCTTTTAGAAACTTAGTTGCTCCCCCCTAGTGACTATGTAATTTCCTTATGTGGTCCATATCCACATCTTTTCCCTTGATTTCTACCTATAGCCTTTCCACCATGTCTTTTATATTTTCCAACTCTACCTCATGCTTCTTCAAAATTTTGTCTAGCTTCTCATAATCAGTGTAGACCACCTCCTAAGTGGATTTAGCTAGAACCATTTTGTTCTGCGGGAAAGTCTCACCTAAATCAAGGCCCACAACTTTGATGTCATAATATTCTAGCTATATTTATACCTCTAGCTTGGACGCTAGTGGCTTCATGATAGTAATCAACAAGGAATTTCACTCATTAAAACAAGCCTCAATCTTTCGAGCAATTAGTTTTGCCACATACTTTACAGTTTCTATTTTCTAGCTTGTCAAGCATGCTTCACTAAATTCAAGTGACTCCAAAGACTTTGTGAGGTGTCAATACTTTGTGCTACAATAGAAGCAACTGTAGGGAGACTAAAAAGGGTGATGAAAGGAGAAGCCTTAGCTCTATGAGATTGCAAAGAGGTGAAGGGGAGCATTATTATGCAAAAAAGGAAAGATGCCATATGTGGACTGAGAGAGGGAAACACCCATCAGAGTGAAAGGGGAATTGGGTAGAAAGAGATATTTTCCTAGAAGTGGATGGGTTTGGTGAAATTAGAAACATGGACGCTTCAGTATTTTTAATGGGGGCCCTTGATAGGACAATTAAGTAATCAATTGGAGTTGATATGAATGATACTCACTCAGTGTGTGGGGTTTCTTCATGGGGTTCATTGTTGAATATGGCCAAGGGTTCATTCAAAATGAAGAGAGAAAAATCCATGGATAGAGGACTTTTTTCAATAGAAAAGGGTGCAGGAACAACTAAAGATGTAGAGGTAGAAAGAAGAGGGGGAGAAAATATTACCTAGGCTACTAAAGTTGAATATCCTAGTGGAGTAGACTCTGCTTCTTCCTCTCCTCTACTTGATGCACAGGGTCTACCTAGGTCTTTCACTCATCTCCTCTTTGTATGGGAAAAACTAAGAGATTTAGATCCCTTGGTGTTTGATCTCATTGAGACTTGGGCTTTGGAAATCCTAACAAGTCTCTTTGGGGACTGTTGGGTCTTTTTTCCTTTCCCTTAGGTGCTAATGGAATATGTGACCTATGAATCCTTCTATTGTGACCCCTTTCCCTTTCCTTTTCCTTTGTTGAGCTCTTGAGGTTGGGAAGTGTAGAGTGGAAGTTCCTCTGGTTCAATCTCCTAATCAGACTCAGAATTACTATCATCAGTCTTGGCCTCCTAGTCATAAATTTGGTCAAACTTCTCATCATGTGGCTTAATATCTCCATATATGGTGTTGAGACATTTTATTTCTTGTCACTACATCTAGAAATTTGCATTCTTTCTTTCTAACCATCCCAAACACTTCAGTTGCATGTTTAGTAACTTTCTTATTGGGATGCTCTATTGGTACTCTGTTGTCTTGGCATAAAAATCAAGCCATGGTGGTTGGTCGAATGGTATGGAGGCTAATTCAATGTATAACTCCATTTTATCCTTGATCAAGTTCATTCTTGATTCAAAGTACTCCTGCCTCTCATGCCTTATAGTCGGGAGGTGCCTTATTGGGTTTTTTATCCATGCATCACAAATGAGGACTAGGAATAGGTGCACCAATTTGTTGGTAAGCGCCTCCTACTCCTTTCTTTTCACAAGTGTTACCTAACTATTGGAAATGGTGAGGGGAATTGGGTAAAGCACTGTCTTGTGCCTTTTGACACCATAGGCTTTGTCAGAAATAGTTGTTTGATGATATGCCTCCAAAGTGAAAACCCTATCTATTATAAATTTAGGGAGCCTAAAAGGCTCCTAAGAAAAACTATGGAATTTAATGAAGGTGAACTCAACTCGTAGAAAATAATCCACCAAGGTTTGTGATATTTTCATCCATTACAATACTTTAGCCTAGGAAAAATGGCTCGAAGGGTGTGGGGACAAATCTATGAGCACTGGCATCATGAAGTGATCCATAAACTAGTAATAATCCCATGTCCTTGAAAGCACATGGGTCAAGATTGAAATCAACTAGTATGAACCCTTTACATCAAACTTAAATAGTGACAAATTCCTTTCAACAAATTTAGAGTTTTGATGTAAGATCAAATGTTCCAAAAAAGAAGAATACCTACATTTACACTCAATGCCATAATTTTTCAATTGTTCAAGCATCTTTTTAGTTATTATTTTAGTAAAATCAAAAATATTTTTGGCTTTTCTCCCTCTTGAGCATGAAATTTAAGCCCATTTGGAAACCATAAACCCTTTCATCATCGTCATTGCCATAGATATAATTCAACATTGAGAAAATGACCTGTACATATGGTTTGAACTTTTTGTGTGATAGAGGGGAGAGGAGCTCATTTCCTTCTGGCTTTTCTTCTATTTCATCCTCATAAAAATTCAACTATTTAGTTTTGGTCCTCCAAAACTCTTCCATTATTTTGTGCTCAAATCTTTTGATAGCCTAGTTTGTAGAGATACATAACATATATGAAATGGCTTTTGTAGTGATTGTAACCCTTTTTCTATTGTCGATTATAACCCCTTCTTCTTTGTTAAACCTCTTATCACATGCATCCACTAGCTCTAGACAAGGGTGTACAACGGGTAACATGAATTGTGAAAAACCACAATTCTAGAGCTATAATGTAAAAACTTTGGTACCCCATATTTTACCATTCTTTGTAATGCTCAAGTATATGCAGGATCATCATGGAAAAAATAGACCCTTAGTGGTAAAAATTTCAAAAAAATCAGAGTTAGGCAACTTGACGTAAAAAAATGAATACTGTTATCTATATTATGTCAAAAAATATGAAAGAATAGAATCTGTAGCAAATTGAATGAAGTTTCTAAACTACTAGGTTTATTTAAAAAAAAATTAGTGAAAATTTTAAATCTCAATGCAAGTACTTAAATTTGGGAAAAATAAGTAGGTGTCTTTCGACCACCTAACCACAATAAAATGATAATATTTTTTATAAAATTTTAGATATAAGTAGAGGACTCATGTCCGATGTGATGCATATTTTTTTGTAATTTTTCCAAGTAAATAATTAATTATGAATTTTTATTACAACTTTTAAAAAATATAAAAATCGTATGTCTGACCACCTTAACTTGGTCAAAACTTCATGAAATTTAATTTTTCTTTTTTAATCCTATAGTATATGAAGCATATAATGTGACACATGTTTTGGAATCAAAAAATGTGATATTGTTTGAAAGCTATAGATTTTTTTTAATCAGCCTATCAATCAAGACTTTAGTTGTAATTTGAATAGAAAATGAATAATAATTACTTATTTAATTCAAAGTAAACCATAATTTATATTGGTAGAAAGCTAAGAATCTCCTTTAAAAACCCTTTTCGTTTCATGAATTTTGGGTAAAAAAAAGGTTGTCAACCACATACCCATCATATTGCCACTTTTCGGCCCATCATGATCCTGCACATACTCGCCCCCTCCCTAAGGCTTTTAGGGTTCACCACCAACTTTAGGTAAAAAATATTGTCTACAAAATCCAAGATGACTTCTTTCTTAACATGGTCGCTTGTCTATACAGTTTTGGTATGGGAAAAATGTTGCTCTTCCAATTTTGGGGCATTAGCAAATGAATCCCTCCCAAAAATGTTGGCTTGGCCTGGTCTTCTAGTCAAAGATCCAACTTGTTGACTAGAAGATGATGCTTCCACCATTGTTGCATTGAAAAATTTGTAGAGTGCTTCTTTAGAGAAATGATTGTTTGTTGTCTTTGTTACTTAGCAAAAAAATTATTTTGGGTGCATTCAGTTTTCTTGCACATACATGCAACAAGGTGCTACCATTACCACTAGCTTAATAAATGCTGCCAATGAGGTGATATGTGTGGATTAGGGATCTGTATCCCTCAAGAACTCCAACTTCACCATGATAATGTAATTAGTACATTCCCCTCACTGCCTTTTTCACAAAGAATCTTTATGTATTAGAAAGAGTGATTTTATCCATGGCAAGCATGCTTTAAGCAATGTAAGGTACTCCAAAAAGATGTACATATTTAATTTGTCAAAGCTTAGAATGTTAATCAAGATCTTTTTGTATAAGAAAGCAATCTAACGTTGATGATGACAATGGAAACATGGTGGCAATTGGTACACGCGAGCATTTACTCCCAATGCCCAAATTTATTTCTCAAGGCTTGGTGCCAGATTTTTCATATAATTCATCTCTTTCCCTCCCTTTCCTTTAATATTTTCTTTGTCGCCATTCGATAGGAGATGAATTTTCCATTTGTTGAGCTCATCAACGCACCTTTTCTATAAATAGCTATGCCACTTTAGCAAAAAATTCACTTTAATTAGCTATTTAGTTAATAAGCTTTCCCTACTGTATCCTCTGCTATGTTAGCCTTAGCATGTTTGTTGCAATGATGTCTAGCCTAGGTACCCCTATTCAGCTATTACCACAAAGGTTGCAATATTCCTTCATGGGTGAGATTAGTAGCGATAGAATCAAGTGTCTGGTGAAGAAGAATGACCACCTCACTATTGTGGCATTCAAATGGGTGCTAAAAAAGGATTAAGTGAAGGATGAAAGCCAACCATGGTGCAAATCCAATGTTGTCTCCTACTTTGTGGCCTCCCTGCTTGATTTGGACATCTCCAAGCCCTAGATAATTAAATTGTGCCACACCATGTTTGATTTTACATATTTGGATAGAATCAACGAGATTGTGTAAGTTGCTCTCCCTAGTGGAGGCATTTCAAGTGCCATGGACCTTTGTAGGCACATTGATTATGGGGAGGACATGCCTTGGTTACCCCTCCTTATTGACTTTCACACCATGGACCTTGAGAGGCACCACTCATTGTCCTGACCCACAACCTCCTTCCTATTGAGGGAGTATGGCATAGAGCACATTCCTGGTCTTGACTAGAAAATTCACTTTCAATTTCTAGTGTATAGCTATGGTAATGAGGACTAAGGCCCATGTCATGTTGATTCTATGCATGCTATGTGTCAACCCCCTTTACCACCTTGTTGAAGAAAAAAATAAAGAAATGTTGTTTTTAATGCTTAGCATTAGATGAAGGGTTCAAATTTATTGCTTTTTAGCATCACCTCCCTTTTTTCTTTTTACAATGTAACTCTTTTTGGGTTTACATGAGAAGGTTTCAAGCTTCTCTCGAAGCTTTGGGCTTGTATTATAGTGTAAATATTTTGGGTATGTGTAGGATCATGATGGGCCAAAAAGTGGTGATATGATGGGTATGTGGCTAACAACTTTTTTTAACCCAAAATCAATGAAACAAAAAGGGTTTTTAAAGTAGATTCTCAGATTTCCACCAATATAAATTAAGCTTTACTTTGAATTTAATAAATAATAATTATTTTTTTCTATTTGAATTACGACTAAAGTCTTGATTGATACGTTGATTGAAAAACATCTATAGCGTTCAAATGGTATCACATTTTTTCAATCTAAAACATGTGTCATTCTATGATTCGCATTCTATGGGATTTAAAAAAAATGAATTTCATGAAGTTTTGAACAAGTTAATGTGGTCAAACATACGATTTTTATATTTTTTAAAAGTTGTAATAAAAAATTCATAAATAATTATTTACTTGGAAAAAATTACAAACAAATATGCATCACATTAGGACACAAGTCCTCTACTTATATATAAAATCTTATAAAAAAATATTATCATTTTATTATGGTTAGGGTAGTTAGACAGACAGCTACTTCTTATTTTTTCCTTGAAATTTAAGTACTATTACATTGAAATTTCAAATTTTCAACAAATAGATTTTTTTTCAATAAACCTACTATTTTAGAAACTACATTCAATTTTCTACAAATTCTATTCTTAAATATTTTTGAAATAATATAGATAGCTTATTCAAATTTTTAGATCAAGTTTCCTAACTCTGATTTTTCTAAATTTTTTGCCACTTAAGGGCCTAATTTTTCCATGATGATCCTACACATACACTTTCAATGAATATGAAATGGTGAAAATTGGGTGTGGGATCTTTCTTTTGCTTCTACGGTTTTGGACCTAAAAAGAGAAAGACCAATTTTTCAGCCTTTCACTTAAGAACAAACCTTTGAGGTTTCAATGCAAAGGATATTGAAATATGGAAAAGGGGAAGTTATAGGGAATTAAATTATGTTTAGTGAAAGGTTCACCACAAAGTATAAACTTGGAAAATAAAATGTTTAAAAACACAGTGTGATATGCAAACAAATGCCAAATGACCTAGAAATGCAAGTAAAATGTAATAGAAATTATGAAACTAGAAATGTGCACCCGAGAAACTGAAGGGGGTAGAATGGAGGTATGGAATCTTGAAAAATATGCTATTGATTCTAATTGGGACTCATACGCCAAGTTGGGAAAATTAGTCCAATTTAGGGTAAATTGTGCTAGAACAAGTTTCAGACAAATTGGCACTCAAATCTGCTAAAATCCCTCATAGATAGGTACAGTGGGACTCATTCATTATTAGTGGAAAATCATTCCACTTCTAGATTTCCAAGAATTAAAAACTATATTTTGTAGCTCTCAGTCTACTTTTTTGTTCGTTATTCAAATATGGGTTTGAAACAACAAAATTTAGCCTATAGACCTTCTCGAAGCTTCTCCAAGACTTGTCTACAAATTTGACAACTTTTCAAAGCTTGATAACTTTTCTCCAAATTTGCTTCTTGGAAAATCTACAACCTAGCTCTGCAAATCACACACAAGAAGAGGGGAATATGTTGTGGGGGTTATTGAATAGGGGTTTTCCTTGGTCAAACCCCTTGTTGGTAATTAAACCTTGAAATGAAATAAAATATGAAAGGAGAATGATGAATGAACAAAAGACAATGTTGCACCTCACGAAACCCTTGCAATAAGAGGCTGAAAAAAATGTAAGTGATGGCTCCAATGGATGTGGTTCTTGAATCTTGCTTGATGTTGATAGATCTTGAATGGAGCTCTTTCTTGAATCACAAAACCCTACACCACAATTGTTAGCTCTAAAACAACATGATGCAAACAACCTTCGACATGATGAATGACACTTGAAATATGCTCTAGAATTCTTGATAATATGCTCTTGAAATGTCTTGAATGTTCTTGTGAATGCTCAAAAACTCTTGTGAACTCTGAATGCTTGCAAAATTTTCTAGGTGTTGAATATGAGTGAAGGAACCTTGTATTTATACTTAGCTATGCATGAATTCATGAAAATACAACACTACAAGTGGACATTAGATCTAGGAGAATAAAATACTGCCAAAAAATTGAATTTTGGTCACACAGGAGGTGAATGAGTCCCATCACACTTAATGTATGGGACCAAAAACCCAAAGTATCTAGAAATGTGTCAAACCTACATTGGGGCCAAAAAGACCTAGGTGGGGCTCATTCACCCAAGGTGGAGAATGAGTGCTAGACACTAAATCTAGACCACACAAGCTAGAGACACCTAAATTATGATTTAATATTGACTGGTGTTAGGATTATCCTCAAAAAGATGTAATAACTGAGGCTTTTGAATGCAAAATAGGGCCAATTAAAGCATAAGAAATACAAATTGTTAATGAAAATCCTAGAGGAATGTGAAAGTGTGTTACAACACTTTAAAACACTCCAAATAAGGAAAGGATAAGATTAATTATGATTTTATTTATGTTTAGGTTGATAAAAGCCTAGAAAAGTGTGAAAGTGTGTCACGAGACTTCACAACACTTTTGCAAGGAACCATTAAATTCCATTAGTTCACAAGGGCCCAAGACCTAATGTGAATGTGTTATCCACATTGCAACATTAAATCAAGGCAAAATTAAGCCAAAATCCATAAGGAGGACCCAAATGAGAGTGAAAAATGTCCAAGGATCCTTTTTTCGACACTACATTTAGCCCTTACTTTAGTGAGAGGATGAACTTGCTTCAAACTCACACTAAAGTAGACAAACACACACCAAGAGGGTTCCAATGAAATGATGCTAGAAAGATGAGGCAATATTCAAGAGGGCTGATCGAGCCCTTAGGATCAAGATCCCATGACTAACCAAACATAAGCACAAAGGAAGGCACATGAAAATGATATAAAGAACAACAAAAAAGATAATCATACACTTCCAAAGATGAAAAAGAGAAAAGAAAAGAAAGAAAATAATTAAATGAAGCTTTAGCCATTTGTCCATCCCAATGTGGATAATATCTAGGCTAATTGTCTAGAAAAAAATAGAATCACTCTTAGGTGATGTAACTCCTAGCTATCTACTGGGTGAGAAGTCCTAAAAGGTGAGAAACATACACTCATGGATGGTATGCACTCACACACACATGAAAATGTCTATGGGGAAAGTCATGCCTTGGATTGGGCTTCCCTCTCAACCATACCAAAGCTATACCTCTTGATAACTTTAATAAGGTGCCACACAAAAATAATTTTTGAGCTTCATGAGGCAAGAAAAACTTCCTATTCTTGGAGCTCATGAACAAACAAAATGGCTCCATAGGCATGCAATCCATATTATGAAAGGTGTCCATATAAAAACAAATGAAAAATTGAAAAATAGGAAATTTTCAAAGGATTCTTGCTTAGTTCATGCAAGGTCTTTAGCTTATGGAACATTGTGCCTAATGTCTCCAAGAGAGGACCAATCAAAGAATAGAAAATTCACAACTTAGGGGATGCGGTGTATCACATCAAGCCACTAAGAGGAATGTAATATGCTAAGACAAATCACATTCTAAAGGAAATTATACTAAATGTCATCCACAAAGTGATAAATGTATCATGTGTAGTAAGAAGGCTGCACTAAGAACGAAAAAGGAAAAATTCAAAAGAATAATTCCAATGTATGCCCCCACTTTAAAGGAATTGTTAAACACCATAATGTGAGCAATTACTTTAATGTAACAAATGAAAAATAAAAATAAGAAAGAGAAGACATGAGAGACAACTTGGAAAGCCCTATGCCAAGTCATATGTTTTTGAGTAAAGTTACATCATGCAAGAGAAAAAGAAAAGGGAGGGGTTGCCCCCAAAATAAAAACTCCAAACACATAAGGGATCTATGGATTTTGGGTCAGTATGTTCTTTGCTACAATGTTTTAAGAGAGCTTGGAATTTTCATCATTCCCTAAATACATATAGAAGTAGAAGAATGACACAAAGAGAGAGAAAAAAAAGAAAAACCTTTTGGGTCAACATGGAAGAGACATAGGGTGTCTTGATGCCTTGCATCATCCCCAAAAGAAGAAAACAAGAAAAATGAAAAAGAAAAGGTGAAAGAAAAGGGAAAATATTTTGAGTCAACATGAAGGAGACATGAATGTATCGATGCCTTGCATCATAGACAAAATGGAAACATAAGAAAAAGATAAAGATAAAATGGAAAAGAAAAGGAAAAAGAAAGCATTTTGGGTCAACATGAAGGAGACATGAATGTATCGATGCCTTGCATCATCCCCCAAAGGAAAACACGAGAAAAAGATAAAGATACAGAGTGAAAGCGATGTACAACATAGAGAAGAATGATGGTACACATAGAGTATGGACAAAAAGAGAGAGAAAATAAAAAAGAACATCACAGGGGATCATATTATGCACATGAAATCACACAAAAGAAAATGAAAAATAAATAATGCAAAAGAATAGTAAGGAAAATGCAAGTTAACCTATAAGTAAGTCATCCACTTCCCAATCTTATCTTCATAAGTGAAAGGTAAATGACCAACCTAAGGGACAACAACAAATGCATTACTAGTGCAAGCCTAACATTTTCTTTTCCCCATTGAGTGTGAGACAAGAATGAGCTGAGGTAGGTGATGGGAAAGGTCATGAAATAATGAGAATAAAATATTCTACAATTATTACATGACAAGGGGTGAAGCAATATTAAGCTAGGAAATCACACAATGGAAATCATTTCCATCGAAGTGAATTTTTTTTAATACTAATTGAAATGCACAACATTCATAGGTGCTATGTCTAAGAACTCAATGATATGCACAATGTGCGACTTTTGCATCATTAGGATATAGAAATAATTGATTCATAGGTGGTAATGTTATTAGTTCTTTGTTGAAAATAAATTATAGTTTCCTTTCAGTTTCAAGTAGTGGGTGAGGAGACTAGTTTTTCTAACTTGTAAGGCCTCTTATGCTTGCTAGATTCACCAACTTATCTAGATGGAATTAGGGTAGGAGGTCTTGAGATAATCCTATCTTTTTCCTTGTTATTTTTATGATCTATTGGTTTTTCTTTAGGAAGAAGGAAATTCAAATTAGGAGGGGAATCAAACATCACCATACCATCATCTCAAAGCCTTAGATATTCTTTGTGAGGCTTGCTGTTATGAGAGGCATCTTGATATCCTAACCCTTTGTGTTTTCATCCGTTGGATTTTTCTCTTAGAGTTGATGAATTTCATGTTTACTTGTTGTGTCACATCCTTGTCTACTCAATATTGTGAAACCTTTTCCATATGTTTCTTCAAGGTTGATGGGGGTATTTGTTACTTTGTTATCATAAAATGTTTGAGTGTTTTCTTGTCTAGATGAACTAGATTCACCTGTTGTAGGGAACTTAGGTTCAACTTTTGTTTTGGGATGTAAGTAACCAAATATCTCAAGAGGTGTTATTGTAGGAGGATTTGGTTGATTCATGGATGGATAAAAGGATGCATTACCCTCAAGGTTGTTAAGACAATTGTTTAGGAACTTATCCATTCTATCACCATCTTCTCCAATGATGTCAACATCACTAGGAGGACATGCATTAGGAGTGGAGTGAGCATGAGTGATTTCAATGTCATTAGGGTCGTTGCCGAGGGTAAAAATTGACATATCTGCTAAGGACTTTAATGACATCCGAAGCTTATTAAAGTATATATCCATGATGCAAATTTCAAATTCTAAACTATCCAACAATGTTGTAAATGCAATTTTGATTTTGTTTTAGCAATGCCCAAAATGAATGAATATAAGCTAAATACAATGAATTGAATGAAACTAAAAGTATGTCGACTGAAATAGAGAGATAACAACAATAAACAAAAACTTAGAAACTGAACTGTAAATTCCATAAAATACAATAAAAAATATGCAATGGGACTGATTCGCCCAAGGTGGTGAATGAGTCTAGGTACTAGCTTTTTTGAAATTTTTTAAAACCTTTTGAATTGAATTTTATGCTTTTTATGTTTTTTGATGCAAATGGGTATGTGCAGGATCATGATGAAAAGAAAAGGGTTTTTAAAGGGGATTCTTAGATTTCTACCAATATAAATTATGCTTTACTTTGAATTTAATAAATAATTATTATTCATTTTCTATTTGAATTATGACTAAAGTCCTGATTGATAGGTTGATTGAAAAAAATCTATAGCTTTCAAATAGTATCACATTTTTTGAATCCAAAACATGTGTCACATTCTATGCTTTTCTTACTATAGGATTAAAAAAATTGAATTTCATGAAGTTTTGACCAAGTTAAGGTGGTCAGACATATGAGTTTTTATATTTTTTAAAAGTAATAAAAAAATCATAATTAATTGTTTACTTGGAAAAACATATAAAAAATATGCATCACATTGAGACATGAGTCCTCTACTTATATCTAAAATCTTATAAAAATATATTATCATTTTATTGTGGTTAGGGTGGTCGACAAACACCTACTTCTTATTTTTTCCCTAAAATTTAAGTACTACTACATTGAAATTTCAAATTTTCACCAAATAGACTTTTCTTTTTTTAAATAAACCTAGTATTTTAGAAAATACATTCAATTTGCTACATATTCTATTCTTAAATATTTTTGAAATAATATAGATAACTTATTCAAATTTTTATGTCAAGTTGCATAACTCTGATTTTTCTAAATTTTTCACAACTTAAATGCCTATTTTTTCCATGATGATCCTACACATACCCAAATCTAAGATGTAAATGCATATTTTTCAATAATTTTTAATGAAATTAGATGCAACAAAGCAAGCTAAATGAGCTTTTCACTAATGAAAATTTTGAAACCTTGGAATTCCAATTAAACAATGGAAAACCTAAGGCAATCTTAATACAAGCTAAATCTAGGATGTAAATGCACTCCAAATTAGAAATATGATGCTCTATATGTAGGTTCACCAAAAAGAAAAGGTGAAAATTGGGTGTGGACTCTTTCTTTCACTTCTAGGGTTTTGGACCTAAAAGGAGAAAGACCAATTTTCCAACATTTCACTCAAGAACAAACCCTTGAAATTTCAATGCAATGGAGATTGAAATATAGCAAAGGGAAGGTTATGTGGAATGGAATAATGTTTAATGAAGGGTTCACCACCCAGTATAAACTTGGAAAAGAAATTTTTTGAAAACATGGTGTGATATGCAAACAAAAGCTAAATGACCTATAAATGCAAGTAAAATGTAATAGGAAATTATGAAAGTGAAAATGTGCGCCTGGGATACTAAAGGAGGTAGAATGAAGGTATAGAATCTTGAAAAATCTACTGTTGATGCTAATTGGGACTCATACACAAAGCTGGGTGAATCAATTCAGTTTCAGGAAAACTATGCCAAAATAGGCTTTAGACAAATGGATACTTAGATTAGTAAAAATTCCTGATAGATAGGTACAATGAGACTCATTTGCCAATAATGGTGAATTAGTCCACTTTTGGATTTTTGGGAATTCAAAATTGGATTATGTAGCTCTCAGTCTACTTTTCTATTCCTAACTTAGATTTGGGTCCAAAAATGAAAAATTCAGCATGTAGACCTTCTCTAAGCTTCTCCAAGGCTTGTTTACAACTTTGAAAACTTTTAGGAGCTTGAAAACTTTTCTCCACCTTTTCTTCTTGGAAAATATGCAACCTAGCTCTGTAAAACACACACAAGAAGAGGGAAAAGTGCTGGGGAGGTTATTGAATAGGGGTTTTCCTTGGTCAAACCCCTTGTTGGTAATTAAACCTTGAAATGAAAGAAAATATGAAAGGAGAATAATGAATGAAAAAAAGACAATGTTGCAACTCACCAAACCCTTCAAATAAGAGGCTATAAACATCTAAGTGATGGCTCTAATAGATGTGGTTCTTAACTATTTCTTTATGTTGATAGATCTTGAAAGAAGCTCTTGCTTGAATCACAAAACCCTACACCATAATTGTTATCTCTAAAACAACATGATGCATCGACATGATGAATGACAATTGAAAGATGCTCTAGAATGCTTGATAATCTACTCTTAAAATGCCTTGAATGTTCTTGTGAATGCTCAAATTCTCTTGTGAACTCTTGAATGATTGTAAAATTTGCTAAGTGTTGAATATGAGTGAAAAAAAACCTTTTTATATATACTTAATTATGCAAGAATTCCTGAAATTACAACATTGTAAGCTGACATCAGATCTAGGAGAATAAAATACCACCAGAAATTTGAATTAAATTTAATTTTTGTTAACACTAGACTCATTCACCCAAGGTGGAAAATGAGTCGCATCACACATAATGTATGGGACCAAAAATCAAAAGTGTCTAGAAATGTGTGAAACCTACATCGAGGCCAAAAAGACCTAGGTGGGACTCATTTTCCCAAGGTGGCGTATGAGTCCTAGACACTAAAGTTTGGCCACACAAGCTAATGACACCTGAATTATGATTGGTTACTAATTTGTGTTGGGATTATCCTAAAAAATATGTAATAAATGAGGCTTGTGGATGCAGAATAAGGCCAATTAAAGCATAAGAAATCCAAATTGTTAATGAAAAGCCTAGATGAATGTGAGAGTGTGTTACAACACTTTACAACACTCCAAATAAGGCAAGGCTAAGATTAATTATGATTGAAATTATGTTTAGGTTGATAAAATCCTAGAAAAGTGTGAAAGTGTGTTGCAACACTTCACAACACTTTTGTAAGGCACCATTAAATTCCATTAATACCTAATGTGAATGTGTTATCCACATTGCAATATTAAATCAAGGAAATATTAAGCCAAAATCTACAAGGAGGACCCAAAGAAGTGCAAAAAATGTCAAAAGATCATTTTTTCGACACTACATTTAGCCCCCACTTTAGTGAGAGGATGAACTTGCTTCAAAATCACACTAAAGTAGACAAACATGTACCAAGAGGGGTTCCAATGAACCTATGCTAGCAAGATGAGGCAATAAAAATCAAGAGGGGAGATCAAGATCCATGACTAAGAAAACATAAGCACAAAGGAACACACATGAAAATGATATGAAGAATGGTGACAAGGCCAATCATACATCGCCAAAGATGAAAAAGAGAAAATAAAATAAAGAAAATAATTAGATCAAGCTTTGACCATTTTTCAATCCTGATGTGGATTAGATTTATGTTATTTCTTTGGAAAAATGCATACTAACTCTGAGGTGGCATAACTCCTAGCTGTCCACTAGGTGAGAAGTCCTAAAAGGTGAGAAACATGCACTCATGGTTGGTATGCACTCACACACACACAAGTGGCTATGGGAAAATTCATGCCTTATATTAGGCTTCCCACTCAACCATACTAAAGTTATACCTCCTGATAACTTTAATAAGGTGCCACAGAAAAATAATTTTTGAGCTTCATGGAGCAAGCAAAAATTCATATACTTGGAGTTCATGAACAAACATGATGGCTCCACAGGAATCCAAGTTTTATTATGCAAGGTGTCCATATAGCAACAAATGAAAAATGGAAAAATAGGAAATGTTCAAAGGAGTCTTTCTTAGTTCATTTGAGGTCTTTAACTTAGGGAATATTGTGCCTAATGTTTCTAAGAGAGGAGAAATCAAAGAACAAAAAATTAAAAACTTAGGGGATGCAATGTGTCATATCAAGCCACTAAGAGGAATGTAATATGCTAAGAGAGATCACCTTCCTAAAGGAAATTATACCCCATGTCATCCACAAAGTGACAAATTCATTGTATGAAGTAAGAAGGCTACACTAAAAATGAAAAAGGAAAAATGCAAAAGAATCATTCCAATGTATGCCCCCATTTTAAAAGGAATTGCTAAACACCATACTGTGATCAATTAATTTAAAGTAGCAAATGAAAAATGCAAGAAATAAGGGGGGGTGACCCTTTGGTGAAATGTTGGGGCTTCTTTCCTGTAGTGCCAACAACCAAGTTTCAAACCTCATGGGATCACTCTCTATTGTGTCAACAATTGAGATTGGGGGAGACCCTGTGGTGAAATGGTGGGGCTTATTGCCTATAGTTCCAACAACCAAGGTTAAACCTCATAGGGTTACTCTCCACCATGTCAAAAATTGAGATTTCTTACCCTCAACTTTATTAAAAAAATATGGTGCATAGTGGTGCTAGTTCGTAGAGTAGCGCGACTATGAAATTTGGTGACGATATGAAGGATAACAAGGACAAAGCCAAATTATGTTGGGGGGATGAAGTGGTCAAGGATGTGTCTAGAGATTTGTGCCAGGGATATATTTCACAATGGGTCCTCTCTAGGGGGAGGTCGGTGGATATGTGCGACCCTTGTCATTGGTGACATGAATTAGCTCCTAAGGATGACAGTGCTCCTATCTGCAGAAAGCATGATACACTAGATTTTCCAATATCACAATAGAAAGCTTGGATATGGAATATTCTACCTCAGGGAAAAAGGATGAATAGAAGGTGTAAGGATTGGGCAGCAAGGTGGGCTCATCATAGACTGAGCAATAATCATAACGCAAATAATGAGTGGATTGCATAGTGGCCAGATGTGAGTCAGGCAGGGGTAGAGAAGGGAAACCCTAGTCAACAGACAAGTGAAGAGGTTTTGGAGATCAATGTTAATGAGGAAATAAAGGATGATGTGGCAATCCTTAGGGATCTTTCCTACAATTTCTATTTTTTTGGGGGTACCTCTGATCATGCATTGGTCAAGAGTTGGATTTTGGTGCAATGGGAAATGGAGGTTCTTGTTAGATTTCTCTTGAAAGGATTTTGTTTGGTTGGTCTTTGCAAATGAGGAAATAAATAAGCGGGTCACAAAGGGAGATTTATGGTTCATGGATGGAAAACCTTTGTACATGCAGCCCTAGAATCAAAACTTCAATTTAACAAAATTGCGACCATGCAACCAACCATTTTGGGTTAGGCTCTACAACCTTCCAGTGGAATACTAGACTAGAGACAGTTTGGAAAAAAATGGTCTCTCACTAGGAAAACTAATGGAGATTGATACTAATATCCTAGATGGAGACTTGTATAAATATGCTAGACTAATAATTGTGGTCATTGACACCATTCCTCAAAGGATTTGTTTGTTGGTTAATGGGGAGCAATGGACACAGGAGATTGAAATTGAGGATACAAAGTTGTTTTGATTTGTTTGTGGCAAGTGGGATCACATGGCTATGGATTGCAGCAAAGGTCTAAAGGAAATTTGGAGACTAAAGCAACAAGAGGACCGAGCTTCTCCTAAAACTAGGTCCATCTCAAATAAAAAAATTGTGAAGGATTCCCAAAGGGGAGTTACTTTGAAATGTGGGATGGTCGAGGTCAATCTAGTTATCCCCAGTGAGGCCAAGCATGGAGGAAAAAATATGGACAACACCAAGTCATTGTCTCTTCCCCTAGTGAAGAGCGATGAGGTGAAGACCACTGAAGATGCCAATGTGGCTTCCCTATCTAGTGAAGATTTCAATTCAAATGTTGACCTGGATGATGAGCTAGATGTTATAGAGGATAGATGCATTTCTTAGTCAGTAGTGAAACACCTGGGTTTGGGAAAAATTGACACTTTTGCAACAATCATGGTAGGAAGTCTTTTAAGCAGCTGAGGGAAGAGGAGGCATCTACAAAGAAGTTTACCAGTATCACCAAATTTTTAAGTACCAAGGGAGGAAGCTCCTCCCTTAGGAAGAAATCAAGGTCACATCTTGGAATGTCAGGGGCCTAAAGGCCCCTGAAAAGAGGTGCCTATGTGGCATCAACTTCAGAAGAACACTAGAAAAATAGTCTTATTGCAAGAAATAAAATTGTCAGATTCTAGAAGGGGTGTTTTGAGGGCTCCACAGGCCATGTGGGGGGGGGGGTTAGGTATTTTATGGAAAGAGGCTAAGATCTCAGATGATGTTGTCAACTCCTCATCAAACTGGATGACAGTGTGGGATTACGACCTTGGCCTCAATTGTCATTTCATGATCATAAACATATATGGACCAATTAAAACAGAAGACAAGGCTTCTCTTTGGGTTTCTATTTTGAACTTTTCTCATCCTCATTTAAGAGACAAAATGATCATAGGTGGAAATTTCAATTCCATAGTGTATTTTTCTGAGAAAAGTGGAGGTGTCAGAAGCATTTCACAAGCAACCATGGATTTTAGGAGCTCTGTGGTAGAGGATAGTTTGGAAGACTACCCGACTAAAAATAGAATCTTCACTTAGACCAATAGATGCAAATACTTCATTGCAATCATGGAAAGATTGGATAGATTCTTGGTCTCTCCTAGTTAGTACAATTCTAGTGTACAGTTGTTAGCCAACATATTACCAATTTCCATAGTGGACCATTTCCTAGTGGGGTCAAGCATAAATTATAAGATGGATTTGCTGAATACAAGCTTTAAATTTCAAAATATGTGGTGGAGAGATCCTAGTCTCCCTAGCCTACTGGAAAGCTAGTGGAAGGAAACCAAGTTGGGAGGTTCGATTAGTTTCAGATTAGTTTGAAAGATCCAGATAATAAAACAAAAGCTCAAAGAATGGAATTTTGTGGAGTTTCAAAATATATTTGTGGAAAAAGTTAATGTGGATAGTGAGTTGGAAGCTCTCAATGAGAAATTCATCAGAGATAGCATGAGGAATGAGGAATTTCTCATGGAGAAAGAGCTGAAAGTGAAGTTGGCTAAGTGACTGAAGAGGGAGGAAATTTATTGGAGAGATAAACTGCGAGAGGTTTGGCTAAGTGAGGAGGATTCAAATTCAAAATTCTTTCATTCCTCAGTTTCAACTAGGAGAGCTGTGAAAAAGATTGAAGAAATTCAGACATTTGATGGTCACACTGTGTGTGGTAGGGCTAAGGTTGGTAAGTCTGCTATCAAGTTCTTCCAACTTCTTCTCGGTAGGTAGTTTTACTCGAAGGTTGGGGATAGTTTCCTTGATTTGATAAGTTGTCATGTAGGAAAAGAAGATAACAAAATGTTGTGTGGTGTGATATCAAAAGAGGAGGTGAGAGCTTCCTTGTTCTAGCTACACCTTGACAAAGTGCTAGGACCAGATAGGTTCATAGCTAGGTTCTTTCAAAACTGTTGGGGCTTCATTGGGGAGGATCTTTGGAGGCTAGTGGACTTCCACAAATCTAAAAGGTTTGTAAAGGATTTGAATAACTTGGTGATTGCATTGGTCCCAAAAATGCCTAAATGGTGGTCCTTTAGTGACTATAGGCCCATCTCACTATGCAACACTATTTGCAAGGTGGTTTCCAAAGTACTAGCTAACACACTAAAATTGGTTTTGGGGAAGATATTCTAAATAGAGCATAATGGCTTTGTTCCTGGCCGGGAGATCTCTGATAACATTTTGCTTATCAATGAGGTACTTCATAGTCTTAATTCAAGTAGGAAGGTGGGGATGATAATCAAATTCAATGTGTGTAATGCACATGATAAAGTGTGTTGGAAGTTCCTCCTGAAGGTAATAAAAAAGATGTGGTTCAATTGTCATTGGTGTGATCTCATCTCCTATTACATTTCCTTTGTTTATTTTTTTATATCATTCAATGGATCTCTCCATGGGTTTTTTCAAGCAACTAATGGATTGAGGCAAGGTGATCCAATATCACCATTCTTATTTTCTTATTATGGTTGAATCTCTTAGTTGTGCTATCAAAAGTAGAAGCCAATGCTTGGATTGGGTGGGTGTATTGGTGGCACTGAATGTTGATCCTATCACTTATTCTCAATTTGCATATGATACCTCACTGCTAGGTGAAGCAAGCATAAAGGAAGCAAGATGCATCAAGGAGGTGCTAATCAAATATGAAGAGTAGTCAGGATAAAATATGAATAAGGAGAAGTCCTATATTTACTTCTTCAACATTAGGATTCCATTGTAGCAGGCCATCACTGCAACCTTGGGCTTCCAAGTGGAAAAATCCTAGCAAAATTCTTGGGTATGCAAATATTTGAAGGGTCATGCAAAGCTAAACACTGGGAGGATGTGGTTGGAAAGTGTAGGAGAAAGCCAATGGCATGGAAGAACAATTGGCTCACATTGTCTGGGAGAATGATGATGGATAAAGTGGTCATATCAGCCATTCTAATTTATACTATGTCATGCTTCGATGCCCCTACAAAGGTGGAGTGTGACATGGAGAAGGTCCTAAAAAGGTTCCTCTGGGAAGGTTCAAAAAATGATAGGAAAATCCCACTTATTGGTTGGGATACTACTCACAAGTCAAAAGTGGATGGTGGGGCTGGTTTGTGCAAGATGAGGTTTCAAAACAATGCCCTGGGATCCAAATTGGTGTGGAAGATGTATAGGTTCCCCAAGAAGCCATGGTGTTGTATTATGTAGGACAAGTACTTGGATCACCCAAAGCCATCAAGAATTTTAACTACTAAGAATTTGGAAGGTAGATCGGTGGCATGGAAGTTCACTGCAAAGTGCAGGCCCCTGATAAATAGTCACCTATCATGGAGAATTGGGAACAATAGGCAGGCTCTATTTTGGATGGATTCATGGGATGGCCATAAAGTTTTATTAGAAATGTTTGCTATGGATCACTTTGTGGAAAGGCTGTAGGAAAAATTTGGTGATAAGGTGGAAAATTATGTACGCTGGGAAGAGGACTTAGTGGGCGGCCATATGAGGTGGATTAATGTTATCACTTTGCCACTTCCACTATAATTGAGAGAAGTTGTGGTGAGTGAGCTAAGTAAAAAGATGATCAACTTGACTAGTAGGGAAGACTCAATAATTTGGTGTGGGGAAGCCTCTAGTGAGTACTCAACCAAATTGGGCTATTGCCTTCAAATTGAACAAGGAAAAGAGAAGTCATGGATGTCCACCCTATGTTGGAAGAGTGATGTGTTGCCCAAAGTAGGGGTCTTTCTTTGGGTATAATTACACCAACATTTCCTAACTGGTGATAGACTAAAAATTATAAGGATAGCAGGTCCAACTAGATGTGTTCTTTGTGAGCAAGCAGAGGACTAGTTGCAAGGAATTTTCATCTTCCAGAGTACAAGACATTTTAAGCTCTAGGATTTCTTATGTAGCTAGATGATAGCAAACAATAATGGCTACTGGCATGGGATCTAGATTTTGTCACCTTCTTTGGTTGTTTGGCACATTTGGAAGGAAAAAAATATGCGGATCTTTAAGGAAGAATCATTAAACAACAAACAACTCATCACTAAAATCCAAGATGCCATTGTCGAGACAAAAAAAATAGAACTAGAATTGACTCTAAGTCAAAATTCTCAAGATGGGATGAGGATATCCAGAGGACTTGGTTGAATCTTAGAATCCCAAAGCCCACGACACTAAGTGAAAGAAAGGTCAATAGGAAGGAAGTACACTAGGTTCACTTGGTTTGGTTAAAATGGAAGCTAAACTTCGATGGGGCAGCCAAAGGCAATCCTGATTAAGCTGGGGCCAGTTGCATTGCCAAAGACTCAAGTGGTAAGTCTGTCTGGGCTACATCAAAGAACTTGGGAGTTTTCTCCAACAATATTGTAGAGATGGAGGTGTTGTGGCTAGGCTTAAGGTTGTGCAGCCAGAAGGGCCTTGACTTGGTGGAAATAGAAGGTGACCTGTGGCTATGTGTACAAGCAATAACTTTAGGGAAATCGCCAAATTGGAGAATTAGCAATTGGATTGCACCGATAAAGGAGCTTCTAGATAAGCTTAGTAATTCTACCATAGCCCAGGTTTATAGGGAATCCAACCAAGTTGAAATTCTTTTGGATAATTGGGGAGTCTTCCAAGAAGGTAGGGTGATTGTAGTCTCCTCCTCCACACGTTGGCCGAGTCTGTAAGAAATCATCTAACACAATCTATCTAGAATTCAGGCCAATATTCTCTATGCTTTCTCGGTCCCGTGATTGGATGGATTGTTGCATGTGTCACATGACTATGAGTTGTGGCAATGTGTGGGATCTAACTTGGATTTGGTGAGGATTTGGGCTTGGATTTGATGGAATTTGTTGCTATATTCATTGGTCATGGGCATCAGCTTGGGTGTAATTTAACTCTCTACTCATCTACATCCTATGTATTCCAAGCTGATGAAGGTGCATATTTTTGGCTTAAGTTTCCTTTGTATGGATGAGACTCTTGTGGAGTAGTGTGAAATTTTATTCTCTGCTCATCGCCCAGAGGAAAGTGCTACAGTGGTGAGTTTGGTGTCGGGAGTGCTCAGGGAAGATTGCCATTGGTGTGTTGGAAAGGTATATGAGATGGTGATAAGACCTCTGGTAGATGTTGTTGGATCTCAAGAAAAGGTGGTTGATCTAATCAATGGGTTTGTTACGCCCACTAATTCTCCTATTGTGGAAAATGCAACATTGGGATTGGTTGCATAAGGTTTGGTGAGCCACCTTAGGATCTTCTTTGATCCTGCCTCAACATGAAAAAGAAGAGGTGAAAGAAAAAGGAAAATATTTTGGATCAACATGAAGGAGACATGAATTTATAAATCCCTTCCATCATCCCCAAAAGGAAAACATAAGAAAAAGATAAAGATAAAATGAAAAGGAAAAGGAAAAAGAAATCCTTTTGTGTCAACATGAAGGAGACATGAATGTCTTGATTCCTTGCATCATCCCTAAAAGGAAAACACAAAAAAAAGATAAGGATCATAAAGAGTGAAATCAATGCATGACATAGAGATGAATGGAGGTACACATAGAGGAATGGCACAAAGAGAGAGAACATCAAACATAACATCATGGGGGATCACATTATGCACATGCAATCACACAAAAGAAAATGAAAAAGAAATAATTCAAAAGAGTAGTAAGGAAAGTATGAATAAACCTATGAGAAAGTCATCTACCTCCCAATCTCCTCTATATAAGTGGAAGGAAAATGAAAAACCTAAGGGACAAAGAAAAATGCATTACTAGGACAAGCCTAACAATTGCTTGCCCCCACTGAGTGCAAGACAAGAATGAGCTGAGGTAGGTCATGTGAAAGGTCAAGAAATAATGAGAATAGAATATTCTACAATTATTACATGACAAGGGGTGAAGCAATATTAAGCTAGGCAATCACATGATGGAAATCATTTCCATTGAAATGAAAGTTTTTCAATACTAACTGAATTGCATAACATTCATTGGTACTATGTCTGAGAACTCGATGATATGCACAATGTGGGACTTTTTCATCTTTAGGATATAAAACTACTAGATTAATAGGTGGTAATGTTATCAATTCTTTGTTGAAAAGAAATTGTAGTTTTCTTTCACTTTCGGGTAATGGGAGAGGATACTTTAGTTTTTCTAACATGTAAGGCCTCTTATGCTTGCTAGATTCATGAACTTCTATAGATGGGATTAGGTCAGCAGGTTCTGAGGTAATCCTATCTTTATCCTTGTTATCATTATGATCTTGTAGCGTATAAATAAGTATTTCTTGCTTGATATGGGAATAATTAATGATAAATTGGACCTAATGGTTGCCTTGATCTAGTGTTGTGGGGTGTTTCACACATCCAAATTAGGTCTTGGGCTCTTTTTAAGTTGAATTACCCTAACTCTATCCTAATCTAGCATTGTAATGTGTTTTACACATTCATATTGGATGTTGTGCCTTTCTAGGCTATGTGGACCTCATTTTAATATTGTAAAGTGTATTTAATCACACTTTCACTTTGAAATTTGTGTCCCTAGCCCTAATTTCCATTTACATTATCATTAATAGGCCCTTGTGGACCCATATTATGCATCTTGTGGGTTATTTTGATCAAAGATCTGATAAAATCAACATAAAAACTAAAATTCTTCACTCCCTAACATCCCAGGTGGCAAAAGAGGCCCTGTGAGACTAAGTTGTCCATCTAGGCAAATGAGTCCCATCTAGGTGGGACTAAGCCACCTAGGTTGGCAAATTAGTCTCATTTGGTCCATTTTCGAGGTTTGGGTGTGAAAAATTGAATTTTTTAAGTTTATGTTTCTTTCATCATGGGAATTTTAGGTGGATTTCCTATATAAACAAGCTTTTAAACCCTAATTAATTTATTATTCGTTTATCATTTTTCATCCATCTCCAATCAAGCAAGCTAGGGTTAGGTCATTTAGAGAGCATTCAAGATCATTTTTCAAACATGCAAGGGCAGATTCTTCATCCATTGTTGCAAAAATTCAAGATCTATCATCATGGAAAGTTTCTAATTCCTTCATTTTATTTCTTCATTTGGTTTAATTACCTAAAAGGGGTTTGACCAAGGCAAACCCCCACACCCTAACAATCAACATTTTTTGTCTCTTTCATTGTGTGTTTGCAGATTTAGGTACCTTAAAGGCTTGGAAATCATTAAAGAATGGGTTACAAAATTTTTGAAGACATTTCCTTGTTGGATAGGTCAAAATCTACACAAAAAGTCACTTATAGTGCTGGAAATAATAGTTTTAGATTTAGACACATGGAAGAATAGAAAAAGCAGACTAAGAGCTTCCATTCCCACTTTCAGATTTTTAGAAAAGCCAAAGTGGACTCATATGCCATTAGTGGAGTATGAGTCCCACTGTACATTTTTTTCAAAGATTTCTATGGATTTGGATATCCATTTGGCTGAAACGGGCTCTAGTACAATTTTCCAAATCTAGGACTAAGTCACCCAAAATGTCGTATGAGTCCTATTATGTCAAAATTTTAGAATCAACAACCCATTTCCAAGTTCACATATTTAGTTCTATAGTTTTTTTTTGTTTCATGGTCTTTTCTAGGTCATTTAATTTATGTTTGCAGATCACATTGTGTTTTCAAACATTTCATGTTTTCCAAGTTTATAGTTGGTGGCGAACCCCTTTTCTCATTTTTTAGCCTTTAGAAACTTTTCTTAGTCATATTTTAGTCTCCTTTGCATTGAAATATCAATGGTTTGTTCTTGAATAAAGTGTTGATCCTTGTCTCCCTCCTTTTAGGTGCAAAACCCTAGAGGTGCAAGAGGTGACAAAAATCCTCATTTCATTTTGGTGAAATTGCTTTTTGAATACATTCTTGTCTTATTTGGAGTCCATCATCATAGTATAATTAACTATGCATTAGGTTTTGTAGTAGTTAATTGACATCTAGGGTTTCTAAAATTTTGAATTACTGAAAGTGCATATAGGTTGCATTTTCGCATCTCAAATCATTAAGAATTTTTGAAATTCTACATTTGCATCTTAGTTCTACATCATATAGCATGGAAAACATAAAAATCAATCAAAAAAATAATGAAATTCTAAAAAAAAATCCCCACTAGGACTCATTTTCCACCTTGGGCGGATTAGTCCCTTTACACCCCTAAAATTGCATTTTACAACATTGAAAACCCTGCTTCTACACTTTTGTTTGTTTCGATTACTTATATGTATTAGTTGGATGAGTTTCTATTACATGCATTTCATTAGATCCATCTTAAATTAGCTCATTTCATGCTTTTCTTAATTTCCAATTTGCATTTACAACATTTCATCTTTCAGGTTGTTGCATAATGTAATTACAAAATTACCTTGTTTCACATCTAAAAATTGCATTTCAACATTTCACTTTCATTCATTGCATTGCACTTTCTTTACTTTTCCATGATAGCATGTTTACTTTCGAGAGATGTGGCTTTGATTTGGTAAAAAATGGATTGCATAAATACAACATTCCCTCTTATGAGTTCAAATTCTATTTCAACAATGATGTAATTAAGAAACACTTTAATCATCAAACCATTGACACAATCCTTAATATTGCATTTCCCAATGGTGACAATGGTAGTGTAGATAGCCATACCAATCATACTTGTTCTTCTCTCGTTACCTATCCTATTAGTGATGCAGGTAACTTGGTGAAAGAAGATGCAAGCATTGAGGGTCTTGATTGTCCCTCTCCTCATTCCCCTTTGGAGGATATTGGAAAATAAGAACATGAAATTATACAAACATTTCTAAACATCATCTTACCTAGTCTCCATATCCATCACAATTAAAATTTTCTTTCTCCTAATATCCCTCCTCGATGCAAAGAGGATATGTTGATGTTAGAAGATATACCTAGTAAAAGTCATAAGCATCTTGACTCTCCCTTTCCTAATTCTCCTACCCTATGGAACAATCTATTTGAAAATCATAGTGGTCCTTATTTTTATGCCTCCCCTACTTGTGATGAAGCTAGTTTACAAAATTTAACCATGGAATGTGTTGAAAACCTTACAAGCTCTCCTACTATGGTAGATAATATGGAACTAGAGAATAAGACCTTAGAGAAAATGAAAATAAAATATATCCTTATCCTAACATCCCCACTCTTGATAAACAAGACAATTCAACCATTTCTAACTCCCTTACTTGCTATTAAGTCATTTTAGAAGAACCATCCTATGCATATCATGAACATCTAGTTTGTTGTTCTCCTAAAAAATATCCTTCTAGGGAGTATATCATGGTATAACAAAAGGAAAGCATTAAAAATCATGATATTATGCCCTTAGATGAATATGATGAAGTAGCATTAGACTCTCACTTGCTAAGGGATGTTAATATTATTCAACCTCAACTAATCCTTTACCCCCCATCACACAAGTAACAAAATCAAAATAAACCTGAACTTGTCCTTTACCTTCCTAAGAACACTATTTCACATAAACTATGTCATCATACCATTGCTCATACATAAAATGATAGAAACAATCCATAACTGCCACAACCAACCCCAACACCCTTACCTTTGCCTAATCCTATCCTACCTAACCCTATCTTACTAGGTCCTTCTCATGGAAAGGAGTATGATCTTGTTGAGCAACTTAAGAATAATCTTGCTAAGATATCATTATGGGACCTAATTCAAGCCTCCCCTCACTATCACAACATCAAGCAACCTTGCAACAAGCTCCTATCTCTTCTAATATGGAGCCAAATGACATAGTAGCCATGATTCACAAAATACATACTGGCATTGTTTTCCACCAAAGTGAACTCCCCTCTTTGGAAGTGCATAAAAAAAATAAAGTATTCATAATACTATCTCAATACAAATGAATAGGGATAAAGTGAACACTTGTTGAAAATGGTTCATCACTTAATTTGTGTAGCATAAACCTTTTGGATAGGCTTCATGTGAATAAATCAAAAATTCAACCAAATTCTTTATCTCTTAATGGATTTGAAAATATAAAAAAAGCCACTCGGTGTGATCACTTTGCCTATTAAAGTTGGAAAGACCACATTGGATACACCAATTCATGTTATGCCTAATGATATTTCATATAATCTTCTCTTAGGTAGACCATGGATTCATGCAATGAATGGGGTTCCTTCTACTCTTCATCATAAAATGACATACATCTACAACAACAAAGTGTACACACTTGATGTTGATCCTAAGACTTATAGTGTGTTACAACTCAAGAAAAATAAAGATAATCCCTTAAACAGATTAACACCAACCACACAATTAGATCCTTTACAACAACACAAAAAAAGACCAACACATTGAACAAGTCACAAAGCTATTAGAAGATTATTGGGGTTCCTTAGATTTCATACATACATTCATGGGCAAGTACAAGATCATCAATAAAGATTCAAATAAGGGACACAAAAAAGCAGTAATGTCCACACAAAACTCAGAAGACTCTTTGAAATCATCCACCTCAACCAATTTAGAAGGAAAAGAAAATTACACAAAAAAATTGATGAACGTAATCATGAACAACCACTCAATCCAAAATTGCCGGTATTGGCATGGTGTGATGGTTTATAGGTGGCATTGTTGTTCTTGCCACCAAGGTTCAAACCCCATTGGGGTGTTATTGTTGAATGGTTGTATCCGGTTCATAGCTCCGGTCAAAAGCGTTTACCCCTTGAATAAAAAACCACTCAATCCAAAATTAATGAAAAAGCTTTATGGAAAAGGTTATGAGCCTATAAAAACACTTGGCTATAGTGGAAAAGGATTTGGTGCTAGAGAACAAGGTATCCATGTCCCCATCAATCATAACACACAAGAAACAACTCATGGCCTTGGTTATTTTACTTTTATAGAAATCACCAAGCCTTCACTCAATATCAACACTATCACAAAAAATTCTTCTAAGCCAAATTTAAATGTAAAGCATCCTGAATTTATAGACACTAGTGGTCTTGAAAGTTATCCTTTGCAAGAAATGAAACAAACAAATAAATCTTCACTTAATGTCAATGTCATCTGCAAAACACTAATGACTTGAATTTTTTATACTTTACACCCTCTTATAAAGGAGAGAACAAAATATCACAATCCAAAGACTCTTGCGTAGATATGACATCTTGCACTAAGCAAGAGGTATCTTTGTCACAATCCACAAGAGCACCTTCTACCACTGATCAAGCGAGTATCCTGTGAGACTCCTCCACAATCACTTGATATCTCTCACTCCAAGAACTCAAAATAAATTCTATTACAAGAATTCATTTTTCACCTATCATAGAGTTCATGGTCATTATACTAATTAATGTAAGGATTTGAGTTGTAAAATCCAACATCTTAAGAAATTTGGTGCTCTCCCTTATGTGGGGACACCTAATTCCTCTAATTGATTTTGATTTTCACTCTACCTTGCATCTCATGAATCATTTTTGGCTCACTCTTGTCCTACACTAAGTGGGGGAAAGGGGTTAGGTAGCCTTGTCCTCATATGTCACTTGTCGTTGCCTCTTTTGGCTACTCGTTAACCTTTCATGAATATATAAGAGAAAGCTTGGGATGTGGACAACATGACTTAAGTTGGCTCACATGTGACACACTACCTTTTTTCATGACGTAGCTTATAGGAAACACATGACTTCAAATTGGGATTTCCTAGTTAGTTCTCATGTCTTCTTCTTCTACTTTAAATCATTTTATCATAATAATTTTTTTAGCAACTGCTTTAAAGTTGGGGCCTACATCGACACTCACATTTCATTGTGTTATTTTCTTTTTCTTGTGATTTCCTCTCTTAGAAACATTAGGTACAATGTTTCCAAGGATGAGACCTTTTCACTTGTCCTCTCTTGGAAACAATATGAAACCATTTTCATCTTTTCTCTCTTGGAGATGTTAAGCATGATGTTCCCTAAGATGATACCTTACACAAAAAAAGAAAAATCCCCTTAAAAACAAAAATCTTTACATGAAATTCAAAAGAATTTATGAAAGTATTTTCATTGTGGGGCCTTATTAAACTTATTAGGAGGTATAACTTTGGTATACTTTGAGAGGGAAGCTTGATCCAAGGCATTAATTTCCCCATAGCCACCTATGTGTGTGTGAGTTCATACTATCCATGAGTGTATGTTTCTCACCTTTTAAGACTTCTCACCTAGTAGACAAGCAAGAGTTCCATTTCTTTAGAGTGAGTGAATTTTTGGACAAAAAACATAGATTTGATTCACATCATGTTGGAAAAATGGTTGAAGCTTGATCAACCCTTTTGTTTTCATTCTTCTCTTTCTTCTAGTTATGGCCATTTCATGATCACGTATCTTATTTTTCTACAAATCATTCTCCTTGTGCATGTCCATTTGCGCTTATGTTGGTTTGACTTAGGATCTTGGATCTTGGGGGCTTGAACACTTCCTTAATATTTGTTATCCTAGACCATCTGCATTGGTATGATTGGACCCCTCTTGAATGTCTACTTTAGTGTGAGTTTGAAGCAAGTTCATCCTCTCACTAAAGTGGGGGCTAAATGTAGCGTAGAAAAAGTATGTCTTGCTTGATATGGCAATAATTCATGATAAATTAGACCTAATGGTTACCTTGATCTAGTGTTTTGAGGTGTTCTACAAATCCACATTAGGTCTTGGGCCCTTTTTAAGTTGAATTAACCTAACTATGTCCTAATCTAGTTTTGTAATGTGTTTTACACATTCACATTCAATGTTGTGCCTTTCTAAGCTATGTGGACCTCATTTTAATGTTGTAAAGTGTATTTAATCACACTTTCACATTGAACTTTGTGTCCATATCCCTAATTTCCCTTTACATCATCTTAAATAGGACCCTATGGCCCCATATTGTGCATCCTAAGGCTTATTTTGATCAAAGACCTGATAAAATCAATATAAAAATTTAAATTCTTCACTCCTCGACATCCCAGCTGGAAAAAGAGCCCTCATGGGACTAAGTCACCCATTTGGGTGAATGAGTCCCATACAGGTGGGACTAAGTCACCTAGCTTGGAAACTTTGTCCCATTTTGGCCATTTCTGAGGTTTTAGCAAGGAAAAATTGATTTTTAAGTTTGTTTTTCTTTTGTGTCATATTTGGGGATCAAATTAATAGAAATTTTAGGTGGATTTCCTATATAAACTATAGAACAAGGTTTTGGATCCACAAGACTCTCTAACACTTCTAGGGTTTCTCACCTAAAAAGAGATAGAAGGGCTAAAATGGGAAATGTCCCTACTCAAGAATAATGCAAGTATGGATGAAATATTCCTAAATGTAATGACCTAAATGCATTAAACTAATAAAATAGATCAATTATTAAATGAAAACTAAAGAAATGCAAGATGTTGGGAAATATAGTGATGTATGCAAAATACCTATAAAGATGAATAGAAATGCAAATAAAGTAGAACAGTGAAAAAAAAAAACATGCACCTAAAAGTGTGTTGAAGATTGGAATGGAGATTGGAAATGTTGTTGATCCTAAAAATTTGGCTTACTAGGACACTTATGCCATTTTGGGCAACCCAGTCCCAGATCTGGAATACTGCATTGGAGCCTATTTCAGCCAAATGTGTATCGAGATCTATAGAAAACTCTGAAAAACATGTGCAGTGAGACTAAGTCGCCACTTTTGGTGACTTAGTCCACTTTGAATTTTCTAAAAATCCGAAAGTGGGAACAAAAGTCCTTAGTCTTCACTTCGGTTCCTAATAGGCGTTCAGTTTTGAAACTCTAATTTTCAACACTGTAAGTGAATTTTTGTGTAGATTTTGACCTATCCAACAAGGATATGTCTTCAACAACTTTGCAACCTATTCTTCAATGATTTCCAAGCCTTCAATATACCTAAATCTACAAGCACCCAATGAAAGAGAGAGAAATGTTGAATGTTAGGCAATGGGGGTTTGCCTTGGTGAAACCCCTTTTTAGGTAGTTAAACAAAAATGAAGAAATAATGTAATGAAGCATGAAATAATGGAATTAGAGACTTTCCATGATGATAGATCTTGAATTTTTTCAGCAATAGATAAAGATTCTACACTTGAATGCCTTAAAAAGCTACCTTGATGACTTAGAATGCTAAAAACCATAGCTTGCTTGACTTGAAATGAAAGATGAATGATGAACAAGATGAATGATTTATGAGTTAGGGTTTAGAAGCTTGTTTATATAGGAAATACACCTAAAATGTCTGTTAATTTGATCCCCAAGGCCAAAATCAAGGAAAAATAAACTTAAAATTCAATTTTTCAATTTTTCACGCCCAAGCCTTGAATATAGCCCTAATGGGACTAAGTCACCAAGTTGGGTGACTTAGTCCCACCTAGATTGGACTAATTTTCCCAAATGAGTGACATGGTCCCACTGGAGCTCTTTTTCCAACTAGATTGTTAAGGAGTGAGGAATTTTAGTTTTTATGTTGATTTAGTTGGGTCTTTGATCAAAATAGGCCTTGAGATGCATAATATGGGGCCATAGGGGCCTATTAATGATGATATAAATGGTAATTAGGGATAGGGACAGAAAGTTCAATGTGCAAGTGTGATTAAGTACACTTTACAACATTAAAATGATGTCCACTTAGCCTAGAAAGGCACAACATCCAATTTGAATGTGTAAGACACATTACAACACTAGATTAGAATTAAGTTTAATTCACAATCCTTCTAGATTAGTATGAAGATGCAATTAAATAAATTTTATAACATTGAATTAGGGGAAGAATAGGTCCATTAAGTCTAGAGAAGTGTGAAAGTCTTTTACAACACCTTTACAAGACATTAATAAATGCATTTTATTTAGTTTACAAGGGTCCACAACCTAGTGTAGATGTGTAAAAAACCTCACAACACTCAATCAAGGCATCATTAGGTCTAATTTATCATCAATTATTCCCAAATCAAGTAAGGAAAAAATCATACTTTTTTCATGTCCACATAAACAATCTTTTAAACCCTAATTCATTCATCATTCATTCATCATTCATCATTCATCTCCAATCAAGAAAGCTAGGGTTAGGTCATTTAGAGAGCATTCAAGATCATTTTTCAAACATTCAAGGGAAGATTCTTCATCCATTGTTACATAAATTCAAGATCTATCATCATGTAAAGTTTCTAATTCCTTCATGTTCATGTTCATGCTTCATCTTATTTCTTCATTTGGTTTAATTACCTAAAAAGGGTTTGACCAAGGCAAACCCCCATGCCCTAACAATCAACATTTCCTCTCTTTCTTTGCATGTTTACAGATTTACGTACCTTGAAGGCTTCAAAATCATTGAAGAATAGTTTACAAAATTGTTGAAGACATTTCCTTGTTGGCTTGGGAAAAATATACACAAAAAGTCACTTATAGTGCTAAAAATCATAGTTTCATATTTAGACACTTGGAAGAATAGAAAGAGTAGATCAAGATTTTCTATTTCCACTTTCAGATTTTCAAAAAAGCCAAAGTGGAATCATACACCATTAGTGGCATAGGAGTCCCATTGTACATGTTTTACAATTTTTTTTGTGGATTTGGATACCCGTTTGGCTAAAACGGGCTTCGGTGTAGTTTTCCAGATCTAGGGCTAAGTCACCCAGAATGGCGTATGAGTTCTAGTAGTTCAAAATTTTAGAATTAATAGGATTTCTAGTCTTAATTCCATTCCTCAACACATTTTGAGGTGCACATATTCAGTTCTACGATTTTCTATTTTGTTTCATGGTTTTTTCTATGCCATTTAATTTATGTTTACATATCACATTTTGTTTTCAAAAATTTCATGTTTTCCAAGTTTACACTTGGTGGTGAAGCCCCTTTTTCTATTTTTAGCCTTAAGAAGCTTCCCTTAGTCATATTTCAATCTCCTTTTCATTTAAATCTCAAAGGTTTGTTCTTTAATGAAGTGCTGATCTTATCTCCCTCCTTTTAGGTGCAAAACCCTAGAGGTGCAACACGTGACAAAAATCCTTGTTTCATTTTGGTGAACCTACTTTTCACATACTTTCTTGTCTAATTTGGATTTCATCATCATCCTAAAATTAACTTTGAATTAGGGTTTGTAGTAGTTAACTGGCATCTAGGTTTTCTAAAATTTTGCATTAGTGAAAGTGCATATAGGTGTCATTTGCGCATCTCAAATCATTAAGAATTTCTGAAATTCTACATTTTCATCTTAGGTCTGCATCATACAGCATGGAAAACATAAAATTAATCAAAAAAATCTTAATTTTTTAAAAAAAAATACCAATTGGGACTCATTCACCACCTTGGGTGAATTAGTCTCTTTACACCCCTAAATTTCCTTTTACAACGCCGAAAACCCTATTTCTGCACTTTTTTTTGTTGCCATTACCTATCTGTATTAGTTGGATGAGTTTTTGTTACATTCATTTCATTAGATCTAGCTTAAATTATCTCATTTCATGCATTGCTTAATTTCCAATTTGCATTTACAACATTTCATCTTTCAAATTGTTACATAATGTAATAAAAAAATTACCTTATTTCACATTTGAAAATTGCATTTCGATATTTCAGTTTAAGTCATTTCATTACACTTTCTTTACTTTTCCATGATAGCATGTTTACTTTATAGAGATGTAGCTTTGATTTGGTTAAAAATGGATTGCATAAATACAACATTCCCTCTTATGAGTTCAATTTCAATTACAATAATGATTCCATTAGGAAACATGTTAATCATCAAACCATTGACACAATCCTTAATATTACATTTCCCATTGGTGAGAATGGTAGTGTATAAATTCATAAAAATCATGCTTGCTCTTCTCTCAATACCTCTCCTATTAGTGATGAAGGTATCTTGGTGAAAGATGATACAAGAATTGAGGGTCTTGATTTTCCTTCTCCTCATTCCCCTTTGGAGGATATTGGAAAACAAGAACATGAGATTAAACAAAATTTTCTAAACTTCACCTTACCTAGTCTCCATAGCCATCACAATCAAAATTTTCTTTCTCCTAATATCTCTCCTCAATGCAAAGAGGGTAGGTTGATTTTAGAAGATATACCTATTAAAATTCATGATAATCTTGACCCTTCCTTCCCTAATGCTCCTACGCTTCTAAACAATCTATTTGAAAATCATAGTGGTCCTTCTCTTGATTCCTCCCCTACTTGTGATGAATCTAGTTTACAAAATTTAACCATGGAATGTGGTGAACACTTTACAATCTCTCCTGCTAGGGTAGATAATATGGAACAAGAGAATGAGACCTTAGAGAAAATGACAATCAAAGAGATCCTTCTCCTAACATCCCCACTTTGGATAAACAAGACAATCAAATGGTTGCTAACTCCCTTCCTTTTGATGAAGTCATTTTAGAAGAAGATGATGACAAGTGCTAACTTGGAGACTTACTAAAAATAGACATTCTCTCCAAGAAGATTGGAGAACACTCCAAAAGGCCAAAAACACTTTTGAAAAGTGTCATTGTGATCCATAATGCCAATTGAGATCAATCCCATCAAAAGAAACAAAGAAATACTAAACTTGTGTTCTCCAATAATTTTGGAGTTCTCCCCAACTCCCCTATAATCTTATGAGGAAAATCTAAAACTAGCCAAAATCGCATGAAACAATATTGCTAAAATAGGGGAAATTACTTTGCGATATGATTACTTATTTTCTTCAAGTGGTCTTAGTAAATTATTTTCACAACACCCTCTCCATATATACCATGTGACAAAGCATGCTACCATTTTCTATATAAGGCCCAAGATTGGCATATTATTGGACATTCTTGTCCATGTGATCACAAACTTGGTAGCTGATATTATTTTTGAGGCTTGGAAAAGGAACAACTAAGCCACTTGGTGCCACAAGGATGTCGCATAGGCACGATCTATTAATAGATGATTAGTAGATTCAATATTTTCTCTACGAGTTGAATAGATATTCAAGCCTACGCATTCTTAGTTTTGCAAATTTTCTAGGTAAGGATTTAACCATGCAGAGTGAATCACAAAAAGTTGTGTCTGGGACCATGGATGGATAAAAGGATGCATTAGCCTCAAGGTTGTCAAGACAATAATTTAGAAACTTATTTATGTTGTCATCATCTTGTTCAATGATGTCAACATAGACATTTGATTAGTACATATCGTATTCTACAAAATTTCTACATATGGTACATAACTGTGAATTTTTTTGGAAAGAAATTGTGTTTCAGTGGAACAATTTTAGATGAATACCATTTACAAGTATATCAGAAACATTACCATCCATGTCTTCTAGCTCATACATGCTCTTTTCTTTGCACATGTCAATGTGGAAGGGACCATTCCAAAGTGTCTCAAATTTTGCATGCTGTAGTGCATCTTATGTTACTATTACTTTTATGATACTGTTTGGATATTGTTTATGTTTGATGCATACTTGAGACTATGTTGGTGACTATTTCACCATGTTGTTTGGTTGGTCAACAATTATGCTTATTCGACTTGGTTATCTATGACACTGCTACTTTTGATATGTTGTTTAGAATATGGTTATTATTTGAGTTTCAAGTGAGAGGGACGGTGTTGCAACACTCATCCATGAGTGCCCTGCAACACTATAATTCTCTCTCATGATGTGATTGGCATTGAATATATATGTTGTTTCAACACTTGGTTTTATGCAGGACTATAGGTATCGACCACCGACTCCAACCACACCATCGGGTTTAAACGTTTCCAACATACCCAATGGATATGATGTGGTTTAGGGATTTGACAAGAAAGCATCCTTGTCTATTTCTACCATTCCATCATTGTTTGACAATGTTGTCTGTGAGTATTTCATTTTGTTTGGCATCATTTTGTTTTATGTTGTTCGTTTTAGGTGTTAATTGTGAATGTGTTAGTTGTCGATTCTCATATGTTATCGTTACTATTAATTAGTTAAATTAATTTAATGATGGTTACTATTATTGTTGAAATTAATTTAATTAAACATTAAATTTAATTAGTAAAGTGATTACCAAGAATTTAATTAAATATTGAATTAGTTTGAAAATTTTAAATTATGTTTGTAGATTTAAAAGAATTTTATTTTAATTGTTGATATTTAATTTTCTTAATTATAAATTGAATAATAATATTTTAATTGCAACAGTGGTAAATTTTAAGTTAGCAGTTAAATAATATTGTTTATTTAATTGTTAATATGGATTTATTCAAAAATAAATATTTTGTTGAATACTATTTTTGAAAATCGTAAATTTTTAAATATATATATAGATTTAAAAAGAATTCTCATGATCGAAATGGTTGATTTAATTTAAATGATGTGATATTATTTCTACCTCATAAAGCATTAAAACATAGGTGAAACTATTTATAGCTATTGAAAACAATTAAATTTAAAAGATTAGTGGAGTTAGGTGGACGATTTTTCTAAACGCAAATATTTTCCTATAGGTGGAAACTCAGGTGAAAAAGGTAATTGTTAGGTGTTGAAATTGAAATTTGTGAATTTTCCACCTGTCTCCTTTGGCTATTGAAAAATGATAAATTTTTTCCTTGATTTATTTTGGGGGATTTTGCGGTAAAAAGGATCATTCGAGAATTGTTGCAAAAAGAGGGAAAAAAAGTTTAAGGAATTTTTTTTTTTTAACGTGAATTGTGTGCTAGTAAAAAGGTGCAAGTTTTTGTAGATGAGAGGATTTGGAAATAACTCAACTCTCCCTCTCCAATTTCAAATATTGAATCCAAGTTAGATTATTTTTTCTCTTATTTATTTTGTTTAATGATGTTGCGGGTAATCACCGTCCCTTCCCTTTACTGAAATTGAATGTGTTGATTCAAGTGAATTGAAAATATATCAACATGACTTGGTAATTTCATTGTGTTTGGGTGAATAAGTGTTGGTTCAAAAAGTTAGTTAAAATTTGTTTTCAAACTTGACTTTGGAGTTCCCCTTTTTTATGCACTTTTCTCCACTAAGCCACTGGTAGCTATGGATTTTGATTGAATTTTATTGAGTTTCCTTGCCATAGAACTTAGTTTGGCTTTTTCTCCCGTCATGAACGAAATTCATGTAAATCCATATATTTACAAAGGAGTCTTAAAATCAAGTTTTCCATTGTTGTTGAAATGTTAGTTGCATCCCTCTTCACTCTCTCCCTTTGGTATGCTACGTAGCAGCACCTAGTCTGTTGGGCACAGTCTTGATGGCCACCACTACTTATATGCCTCATTATAAATATATGTGTGTGTGTGTGTGTGTGTGTGTGTGTGTGTGTGTGTGTGTGTGTGTGTGTGTGTGTGTATGTATATAATATAGTGTATCAAAAAAAATTGTGCGGTAATTTTTTAGTTGTAGTTGTCCTATGGGGTTTACATGGCTAGGAATTACATCTTTAGTATCAAAGTGCAGGTTTACAACTCTGGGTAATCAAGGTTAATTGTTTCCATTAGGTTAACCTTTGTGCTTAACTCTTGATCTCACATGTTCCCCTCTAATGATACGCAAGAACATGCCTTGGGGTAGAGGATGTTGACATGGAAGAGGCTGTGGTGGTTCTTGTAGAGCCAACCATGAAAGTACTCTATCACAAATTTCCCATAAATCAGAATGTGAGGAACAATAGGGATCTCAAAATCATCTGGAAGGAGGAGGGTTGAATCCAAAAAAATTGAGAATAGATGGATTGTAGTTACTAGAGTTGTTAAAGGAGGCACTAGGCTGCTTAGGCCCGAGGTAGGATGGGGAACAACATGTGGAGAGAGAAAGGGAGAGATCTCCAAGCAGGATCAGAGAAGCAAAGTAGGATACCATAGTAGTGGGTCACATTAGAGACCTATTGAGAGGATGACCTCCCATATTCGATAGTACTGGTGGAGAAAGAGGGGCTGAAACTTGGTTAATTGATTTGGATCATGTTTTCCCTATGCACCCTTATGGTAGTAATACTAGGGCTAGGTGCACCATCATGCACCTCAGAGGCTTTGCATCTACATGGTGGTGATTACAAGAGCATAAATTGCACCTAGACATTAGTTTAATGACCTAGGAGTTAATCATGGAGATGTTCAGGGCCCGTTTCTTGTGAGAAAATTAGAAACAACTTTGAGTGGATGAGTTCCATGAGCTAAGACAAATGGAAATGACTATAGAATAGTACAATCACTAGTTCTATGAACTTAATCAATATGTTGGGATTGGTAGCAATGAGGGTATGCTAGTCCATCACTTTATTAGGGGTTTGAATTCCTGCATTAGTGGAGGAGTCCAAGTCTTCAAGCTAAAGACTATGGAGGTGGTTGTCGAGAAGGCCTGCTTAGTGGAGGAAAACTTGGCTATGGAACTTGGGGCTTATACAAGTGATTAGATTGGCAATGCACATTCATCTAGTTTTGGTTCTCAAGGTGGTCTAACTTTAGCTACAGGATCCTCAAAGAATAAACAGGGGCCCGCTAAGGGTGAATGACAACAGCGACACCCTGAGTCTAAACATAAGAATTTGCAATCTCATCATGGTGATGGTAGTTCTCACTTTAGGAAGAACCAAAACTAGTGGCATAACAAGTGCAATGTTTATAAGCAATGTGCATAGAGCACCTAGACCGTGGCTAGTGGAGGCAATGTTTGATAGTCCAATGCATCTCCTGGCGATAGAGGTTTTGACCAAGGAATAGGTTGTTTCTATTGCAGCCAACATGGCCATATTGCAAGAGAATTTCTGCATAGGATCTCTTCAGGTTTCCTTCAAAGGAAAGCTTCTTTTGAGCGAACAATGGGTGATGTGGGCAGGTCTCACTGAGTATTCACCGCAGTTGATAACTGTCAGGCTGGGCACCAAAGTGCAGTTTTAGAGCCTATTGGTAGAGGATGAGTAGTTGATTTTGGAGCCTATGAGTGAGCTCGAGAGGGTCCAATTGGGACCTAACTCTGAGTCTTTGGCATCATGGGAGGATGTATCCTACATTAGAGAGTTATTATCCCTTTTTTGTTTTCTGGCTTCTAGGAGCAAGCCTCATTCTAGGGGGGGATGTAATGCCTCTTGTGTTACTATTACTTTTATGATACCGTTTGGATACTATTTATGTTTGATGCATACTTCAAACTAAGTTGGTGACTCTTTCACCATGTTGTTTGGTTGGTCGATAGTTCTCCTTATTAGACTTGGTTGTTTATGACACTACTACATTTAATATGTGGACATGTGTGTTGAATGTTATGCTTATGTAGTTGTTTACTTATCCTTTAATGATGATGTTGTTTAGAATATGGTTATTGTTTGAGGTTCAGGTGACAGGTATGGTGTTGAATCACTCATCCATGTGTGCCCTACCACATTGCAATTCTCTCTCATGATGTGTTTGGCATTGAATATATATGTTGTTTCAACACTTGGTTTTATGCAGAACTGTAGGTACTGAGCACTGACTCCACCCGCACCATCTGGTTTGAGTGTGCTCAACATACCTAATGGATATGATGTGGTTTAGGGATTTCACAAGAAAGCAACCTCATTTTTGTCTGTCATCCCATCACTGTTTGATGATGTTGTTCATCAGTATTCCATTTTGTTTGGTATCATTTTGTTTTATGTTGTTCGTTTTAAGTGTTAATTTTTAATGTATTAACTATTGATTTTGATGTCTTATCATTATAATTAATTAGTTAATTTAATTTAATGATGGTAAGCCACTGGTAGCTATGGATTTTGATTGAATTTTATTGAGTTTTCTTGCCATAGAACTTAGTTTGGATTTTGCTCCCGTCATGAATGAAATTCATGTAAATCCATATATTTACAAAGGAGTCTTAAAATCAAGTTTTCCATTGTTGTTGAAATGTTAGTTGCATCCCTCTTCACTCTCTCCCTCTGGTATGCTACGTAGCAGCACCTAGTCTGTTGGGCACAGTCTTGATGGCCACCACTACTTATATGCCTCATTATATATATATATATATATATATATATATATATATATGTATATGTATATGTATATAATATAGTGTATGAAAAAAAATTGTGCTGTAATTTTTTAGTTGTAGTTGTCCTATGGGGTTTACATGGCCAGGCATTACATCTTTGGTATCAAAGTGCAGGTTTACAACTCTGGGTAATCTAGGTTAATTGTGCCCATTAGGTTAACCTTTGTGCTTAATTCTTGAACTCACATGTTCCCCTCTAATGATGCGCAATAACATGCCTTGGGGTAGAGGATGTTAACATGGAAGAGGCTATGGTGGTTCTTGTATAGCCAACCATGATAGTACTCTATCACAAATTTCCCATAAATCAGAATGTGAGGAACAATAGGGATCTCAAAATCATCTGGAAGGAGGAGGGATGAATCCAGAACAATTGAGAATAGATGGATTGTAGTTACTAGAGTTGTTAAAAGAGGCACTAGGCTGCTTAGGCCCGAGGTAGGATGGGGAACAACGTGTGGAGAGAGAAAGGGAGAGATCTCCGAGCAGGATCAGAGAAGCAAAGTAGGATACCATAGTAGTGGGTCACATTAGAGACCTATTGAGAGGATGACCTCCCATATTCAACAGTACTAGTGGAGAAATAGAGGCTGAAACTCGGTTAATTGATTTGGATGATGTTTTCCCTAAGCACCCTTATGCTAGTAATACTAGGGCTAGGTGCACCATCATGCACCTCAGAGGCTTTGCATCTACATGGTGGTGATTACAAGAGCATAAATTGCACCTAGACATTAGTTTAGTCACCTGGGAGTTAATCATGGAGATGTTCAGGGCCTGTTTCTTGTCAGAACATTAGAGACAACATTGAGTGGATGAGTTCCATGAGCTAAGACAAATGGAAATGACTATAGAATAGTACGATCACTAGTTCTATGAACTTAAGCAATATGTTGGGATTGGTAGCAATGAGGGTATGCTAGTCCATCACTTTATTAGGGGTTTGAATTCTTGCATCAGTGGAGGAGTCCAAGTCTTCAAGCTAAAGACTATGGAGGTGGTTGTCGAGAAGGCCCACTTAGTGGAGGAAAACTTGGCTATGGAACTTGGGGGTCATACAAGTGATTAGATTGGCAATGCACATTCATCTGGTTTTGGTTCTCAAGGTGGTCTGACTTTAGCTGCAGGATCCTCGAAGAATAAACAGGGGCCCGCTAAGGGTGAATGACAACAGTGACACCCTGAGTCTAAACATAAGAATTTGCAATCTCATCATGGTGATGGTAGTTCTCACTTCAGGAAGAACCAGAACTAGTGGTATAACAAGTTCAATGATTCTAAGCAATGTGCATAGAGCACCTAGACCGTGGCTAGGGAGGCAATGTTTGATAGTCCAATGCATCTCCTGGCAATAGAGGTTTTGACCAAGGAATAGGTTGTTTCTCTTGCAGCCAACATGGCCATATTGCAAGACAATTTTTGCAAAGGATCTCTTCAGGTTTCCTTCAAAGGAAAGCTTCTTTTGAGCGAACAATGGGTGATGTGGGTAGGTCTCACTAAGTATTCACCGTAGTTGATAACTGTTAGGCTAGGCACTAGAGTGCAGTTTTAGAGCCTACTAGTAGAGGATGAGTAGTTGATTTGGGAGCCTATGGGTGAGCTCGAGAGGGTCCAATTGGGACCTAACTATGAGTCTTTGGCATCATGGGAGGATGTATCCTACATTAGAGAGTTATTATCCCTTTTTTGTTTTCTGGATTCTAGGAGCAAGCCTCATTCTAGGGGAAGGATGTAATGCCTCTTTTGTTACTATTACTTTTATGATACCATTTGGATACTATTTATGTTTGATGCATACTTCAAACTAAGTTGGTGACTCTTTCACCATGTTGTTTGGTTGGTCGATAGTTCTCCTTATTGGACTTGGTTGTTTATGACACTACTACATTTGATATGTGGACATGTGTGTTGAATATTATGCTTATGTAGTTGTTTACTTATAATTTAATGATGATGTTGTTTAGAATATGTTTATTGTTTGAGGTTCAGGCAAGAGGTATGGTGTTGAATCGCTCATCCATGTGTGCCCTACCACATTGCAATTCTCTCTCATGATGTGTTTGGCATTGAATATATATGTTGTTTCAACACTTGGTTTTATGCAGAACTATAGGTACTGGGCACCAACTCCACCTGCACCGTCTGGTTTGAGTGTGCTCAACATACCTAATGGATATGATGTGGTTTAGGGATTTCACAAGAAAGCATCCTCATCTGTGTCTGTCATCCCATCACTGTTTGATGATGTTGTCATTCAGTATTTCATTTTGTTTGGTATCATTTTATTTTATGTTCTTCGTTTTAAGTGTTAATTTTTAATGTATTAACTATTGATTTTGATGTCTTATCATTATAATTAATTAGTTAATTTAATTTAATGATGGTAAGCCACTAGTAGCTATGGATTTTGATTGAATTTTATTGAGTTTTCTTGCCATAGAACTTAGTTTGGCTTTTTCTCCCATCATGAATGAAATTCATGTAAATCCATATATTTACAAAGGAGTCTTAAAATCAAGTTTTCCATTGTTGTTGAAATGTTAGTTGCATCCCTCTTCACTCTCTCACTCTGGTATGCTACGTAGCAGCACCTAGTCTGTTGGGCACAATCTTGGTGGCCACCACTACTTATATGCCTCATTATAATATATATATATATATATATATATATATATGTATATGTATATAATATAGTGTATGAAAAAAATTGTGCTGTAATTTTTTAGTTGTAGTTGTCCTATGGGGTTTACATTGATCCGGTGGACATTTTTTAGTGAAAATTGAAGTGTCTTGTTTTTCTCCAGAATCAGCACCATCAGAAAGAGCTCAGCATCCTGATTCCAATGCAACTCGAACGGAGCGAAAAGGAGTCCGTTTGTACAAGTTATGCCCAGTCAAACCTTGGGTCAAACTGGAATCAGAGGTCATCCAGGAAGTGAAAAAAATGATGTCGTCAAAAGTTGTCAAAGTCAGCATCATCAGGAAGAGCTCGTTGCAAGCTTTCCAATGCAATTCGTTTCGTCGAAATCCGACATCGGAGGCTCAAGATACAGCTGGTCAAAGTTTCAGGTTTGACTTGTGGATTGAAAGTACAGTGATGATGTCATCATCCGTACAGATGACGTCAACATGAGGTACAGAATCTGATGTGGACAAATCAGAGAATGACATGTGGCATTTTTACAGACCAATCAGGATTAGACACGTGGCATCCGTACGCCACGTCATCAACACAGTCAGCATACGGGTCTGCACAGTCAGCATCCGAGTCAGCATCCCACGTCATCGTCTGCATCAGCACAGTCATCGGCCACGTCGGATTCCAGTTAGCATACAGTCAGCTCCACGTCAGCAGGGAGACATGTCAGCACTCAATGCACAATCGGCATCCACGTCATCGTTGCGTCAGAATCCACGTCATCTGGTAGGCGAATCATTCTTCGCCACATGGCACCTCCTCGGCATGCCACGTGGCACACGGTTTCTCTCCTCCATCGTCGGTGTCAGATCTATTTGTTAATAAAAAGGTTGATTGAACTGCCCGCAAGGGGCTCGACCGCTCAACCTATGCCTTCCTATGCACACGGGTTACCAACACGCCACACAGCGCTCACTAATATTAGTATAGCGGTTGTTTATTTTGTTAAGAGTTTGTTGCAATTTGGTTAAACAAAATGGATGGCCGGGGGTTGGAATCCCGAACCGGCCGGGACTGAAAATAGACTGCCACCGTTAAGCCCTCGCGTGGTTTGACAACGTAAATGGATATCGGTCGGTTATGATAAATTTCAAAAAACTGAATACCTATAATTTGAAAACAAACTCCCTATTTTAAAAATAAAGCAAACAATAATCCTTTTCTAAGGATTAAATGAAACTAAATAAAATCTCCAAAGCCCGAGAATGAATAATTGTAAGGGTTCAAATTAATTTAGGAGATTTTTATATAAATCAAGGGATATTTTAATGATTTTTATGTAAAAAAAGGGAAGATTTGAAGATTTTTGGAGAGAAGGAATATTTTGTAAATCAAATGGTTAGTAACCAAATTGAGCAAATTTTATGTATAAAAAGGGGTGGAAGGTGAGAGTAGGCATCAAGTTTTTTTTTCAGGTGATGAAGTCCTGATGCTAAAGTGACGGAAGAGGAGTCTTGTTGAAGAGTTTTCAAATCATTCTTGCATATCAGAGCATCGTTACGCTGCCGAATTGCTTGAAGAATGGTGGTGCTATTGTAATCGATTTTGGAGTTAATCGGATCGGTCTCTCTGTTGGAGTGGACCCGGAGACGTAGTCACTTTCGTGACGAACTCCGTTATCAAGCGTTGTTTGCACTTCTCTTCTTCTCTCTCTTTATGTCTCTCATTTCTTTTCATTCTGTTATAATCACCTTGATTACATTCTTTATGTTATTTCCTTAAGTTAATTTCATTTTAATTAACTTGAAATAATCATTGTAAAAGCATTGTAAAAGTTTAAACATTTAAACTACAATCTAGTCTAGATCCTATACAGATCAAGTTGGTATCAGAGCTTTAGGGTGACTTTTATTGCAGTTATTTGTTTTTTGAATGCTAACGAGATCTAGGATTCAGAAGGGCAAAGGCAAGCTTGAAAACTTTGATCCTGAGATCGGGAAGCGAAGAACATTTTCGAAGATGTCAATTTATGGAATGGAGGTTCTTGAAGAAATCAGTGACCAGGAATTTCGAAGAGCATTCCTCGAGATGAAGGCAAAGGTGGATATACTTTTTTCAGGAGAGACAAGAACGGAAGGAACGTGAAGAAGGTTCGTCGAAGCAAGAAGATCGTGAAGACAAGAAAGGGAAACAACATGAAGATGGTGGCAAGCAACCAAATCACCCCTTTTCTTCTTCTCCTCCCTCTTCTCCTTCTCCTTCTTCTCCATCTTCTCCTCATTTTATTTCTTCTAATCCTTTCAAGAGTGGGTATAAGCCTAAAATAAAACTGGATGTAAAATTTGATTTACTTAAATATTGTGGAGAACTTAATGCTGAAAAATTGGATGACTGGATACAACAAATTGAGGTTTACTGTAGAGTCCAGAATCTAGTTGATGATGTTGATAGGATCCAATTAGCTACTCTTCGTTTAGGAGGTACAACCTTAACCTGGTGGGAGAGTAAGTCTAAGGCAGAAGTTTCACAACATGGTAGAGTCAGTTTAACTTGGGCAGAATTTATTAATGCACTTAAGAAGCAATTTTATCCCTTAGGACATATGCAGCAATTAATGATGGATTGGCAAATGTTTAGGCAAGGGAAAGGTCAAACTGTCCAAGAATACACCCATGAATTCAGGAAAAGGGCTATTTCTTTGAATGTTCCTTTGTATACCCAAGACACGTTGTTGAAGTACATAGGAGGTCTACATTCCTACCTTAGGCATTCTATCCTGGTTTTGAACCCTTGTAACTTAGATGAAGTGTCTGTTCAGGCAACACACTTAGAGTCAAGGGGTAAAGGATCTTTTATTGATAATGATGTAAAGAAATCTTCTAAGAATGTAGAGACAGGGAAAGGAAAGAAGGCAGCCACAATCAAGAAGGATGAGAAACTTTCTTGCACTCATTGTGACAAGGAAGGTCATGATGAAAATCACTGCTGGAAGTTACATCCCGAATTGAGGCCTAAGTGGGCTCAAAGACGTAATCAGAAACAGAAGGGTAAGGACAAATCCACAAATGTTGTTATGGATCTTGGTTCAGATTCAGATGATGAGACTAAGATAACAGCGATGGGTCTAAAAGGTAAAACCCCTATTTCTGGTGTTTCTATTGCTAGTTGTGCTTCTTCTTCTACAGTTAATGATTTCTCTGGAGATGCAAAAAGGAATGAGTTATTTCATTTAAGGGTTATTGCTAAGAACAGTAAAATTGATGCACTCATAGATAGTGGATCTCAGGTGAATTTAATTTCAGAAAGTGTTGTAAATAACTTGGGAATAAGAACTACACCACATAAGAAACCTTATCCACTAGGTTGGATTTGTGAAAATGATAAGCTGCAAGTAACAAAACAATGCACCTTAAGGTTCACAATCACTAGTAAATTTGTGGATGAAGTACAATTTGATGTAGTTCCATTGGATATCTGTGGGATAGTGCTTGGTAGCCCTTATCTTTATGACATAAAAGCTATTTTCTACAGGGAAAAGAACCATTATCACTTGTTTAAAGATGGCATTCAGTATATTGTACATTCTCACGGGATTAAGACTGATCTTTTGCAAACACAGGGCAGTTAAAGAGGGTAATTAATGCAAGTAAATAATTAACTCTTATGTCTGTCAGTACAGGTGGTTCTAAACTTGAACTTGGAGTAGCTAACCAGGGTCAGATGTTGCAGGATGCACTTGCAGTACAGCATGAGAAAAGGATGCTTGAAAGCAATGATGAATCCTTGGGTATAAATGTTCCTGTTGTAAAGGATCGAATTGTTGTTGACTTAATTTCTTTCATTTCTGCATTGATGTTCAGCTTGATGCTAGTCAATTTTTGTTAGTTAGTGGCTACGACATTTGATGTAGATGCTTATGGAAGTGATAAAGTTATGTTTCTGTTCAACAACATTGTTGCAGTCTTTATTGTGCTTGTGAGCCAGGTTTTTAGATGTACAGAGGATACAGGACAAGTGGGGAGGCCAAGTCCTCACTTATTGTCAAAGTAAATGTCACTTTTGGAGGTCCAAAAGGTCTTCAGTGGGGAGGCCTGATCCGGTGGACATTTTTTAGTGAAAATTGAAGTGTATTGTTTTTCTCCAAAATCAGCACCATCAGAAAGAGCTCAGCATCCTGATTCCAACGCAACTCGAACGGAGCGAAAAGGAGTCCGTTTGTGCAAGTTATGCCCAGTCAAACCTTGGGTCAAACTGGAATCAGAGGCCGTCTAGGAAGTGAAAAAAATGATGCTCGCCAAAAGTTGCCAAAGTCGATCATTTGAAGAGCTGCCGCAGCTTCCAACGCAATCTGGCTTCAAGCGAAACTGGCGACGGTGGCTCAAGATACACCGTCAAAGTTTCGCAGTTTGACGGTGGATTGAAAGTATAGTGATGTCAATATCCGTGATGCATGACGCCGATGAGGTAACGGAATCTGATGGACAAATCAGAGAATGACATGTGGCATTTGTAATGCATCTTCAATCGATTAGACACGCGTACATCCGGTGACGCCTAATGGCCATCAACACAACACGTATCGGTTCCGTGACATACCAAAGATCCGAAGCCAAGATCCCACGCCATCAACACCGTGACGACAACATCGCCACGCCGATTCCAGCCAAGATACGTCAAAATTCCATATCGCCAGGAGACATGTCGCCACTCACGCACAATCGCATCCACGCCATCGCTAAGGGCCAATCCACGCCATCCGTAGGCGAACACTTCGCCACGCGGCACCTCCTGCGATGCCACGTATGACGCGCTTCCTCCATCATCGTGTCGGATCTATTTGTTAATAAAGGTTGATTGAACCGATTCGCAAGGGCTCGCCGACCGCCATCCTTGTTTCCTATGCGACGGGTTACCAATACCACAATGCGCTGTCTTCATTATTAGTATAGCGTTGTTTATTTTGTTAAGAGTTGTTGCAATTTGCCAAATAAAATGGATGGCCGGGTTGGAACCTCCGAATCACGATCAAAAATAGATCATGCATCAAGTATACCTCGCTGGTATGAAATGTAAATGGATATCGGTCGGTTATGATAAATTTCAAAAAACTGAATACCTATAATTTGAAAACAAACTCCCTATTTTAAAAATAAAGCAAACAATAATCCTTTTCTAAGGATTAAATGAAACTAAATAAAATCTCCAAAGCCCGAGAATGAATAATTGTAAGGGTTCAAATTAATTTAGGAGATTTTTATATAAATCAAGGGATATTTTAATGATTTTTATGTAAAAAAAGGGAAGATTTGAAGATTTTTGGAGAGATAAGGAATATTTTGTAAATCAATTGGTTAGTAACCAAATTGAGAAAATTTTATGTATAAAAAGGGGTGGAAGGTGAGAGTAGGCATCAAGTTTTTTTTTCAGGTGATGAAGTCCTGATGCTGAAGTGACGGAAGAGGAGTCTTGTTGAAGAGTTTTCAAATCATTCTTGCATATCAGAGCATCGTTACTCTGCCGAATTGCTTGAAGAATGGTGGTGCTATTGTAATCGATTTTGGAGTTAATCGGATCGGTCTCTCTGTTGGAGTAGACCCGGAGACGTAGTCACTTTCGTGACGAACTCCGTTATCAAGTGTTGTTTGCACTTCTCTTCTTCTCTCTCTTTCTGTCTCTCATTTCTTTTCATTCTGTTATAATCACCTTGATTACATTCTTTATGTTATTTCCTTAAGTTAATTTCATTTTAATAAACTTGAAATAATCATTGTAAAAGCATTGTAAAAGTTTAAACATTTAAACTGCAATCTAGTCTAGATCCTATATAGATCATACATGGCTAGGCATTACATCTTTGGTATCAAAGTGCAGGTTTACAACTCTGGGTAATCTAGGTTAATTGTTTCCATTAGGTTAACCTTTGTGCTTAACTCTTGATCTCACATGTTCCCCTCTAATGATGCGCAAGAACATGCCTTGGGGTCGAGGATGTTGACATGGAAGAGGCTGTGGTGGTTCTTGTAGAGCCAACCATGAAAGTACTCTATCACAAATTTCCCATAAATCAGAATGTGAGGAACAATAGGGATCTCAAAATCATCGGGAAGGAGGAGGGCTGAATCCAAAACAATTGAGAATAGATGGATTGTAGTTACTAGAGTTGTTAAAGGAGGCACTAGGCTGCTTAGGCTCGAGGTAGGATGGGGAACAACGTGTGGAGAGAGAAAGGGAGAGATCTCCGAGCAGGATCAGAGAAGCAAAGTAGGATACCATAGTAGTGGGTCACATTAGAGACCTATTGAGAGGATGACCTCCCATATTGGACAGTACTGGTGGAGAAATAGAGGCTGAAACTTAGTTAATTGATTTGGATCATGTTTTCCCTATGCACCCTTATGCTAGTAATACTAGGGCTAGGTGCATCATCATGCACCTCAGAGGCTTTGCATCTACATGGTGGTGATTACAAGAGCATAAATTGCACCTAGACATTAGTTTAGTGACCTGGGAGTTAATCATGGAGATGTTCAGGGCCCGTTTCTTGTCAGAACATTAAAGACAACGTTGAGTGGATGAGTTCCATGAGCTAAGACAAATGGAAATGACTATAGAATAGTACGATCACTAGTTCTATGAACTTAAGCAATATGTTGGGATTGGTAGCAATGAGGGTATGCTAGTCCATCAATTTATTAGGGGTTTGAATTCCTGCATCAGTGGAGGAGTCCAAGTCTTCAAGCTAAAGACTATGGAGGTGGTTGTCGAGAAGACCCACTTAGTGGAGGAAAACTTAGCTATGGAACTTGGGGGTCATACAAGTGATTAGATTGGCAATGCACATTCATCTGGTTTTGGTTCTCAAGGTGGTCTGACTTTAGCTGCAGGATCCTCGAAGAATAAACAGGGGCCTACTAAGGGTGAATGACAACAGCGACACCCTGAGTCAAAACATAAGAATTTGCAATCTCATCATGGTGATGGTAGTTCTCACTTTAGGAAGAACCAGAACTAGTGGCATAACAAGTGCAATGATTCTAAGCAATGTGCATAGAGCACCTAGACCGTGGCTAGTGGAGGCAATGTTCGACAGTCTAATGCATCTCCTAGCGATAGAGGTTTTGACAAAGGAATAGGTTGTTTCTCTTGCAGCCAACATGGCCATATTGCAAGACAATTTCTGCAAAGGATCTCTTCAGGTTTCCTTCAAAGGAAAGCTTCTTTTGAGCGAACAATGGGTGATGTGGGCAGGTCTCACTGAGCATTCACTGCAATTGATAACTGTCAGGCTGGGCACCAGAGTGTAGTTTTAGAGCCTACTGGTAGAGGATGAGTAGTTGATTTGGGAGCCTATGGGTGAGCTCGAGAGGGTCCAATTGGGACCTAACTCCGAGTCTTTGTCATCATGGGAGGATGTATCCTACATTAGAGAGTTATTATCCCTTTTTTGTTTTCTAGCTTCTAGGAGCAAGCCTCGTTCTAGGGGGAGGATGTAATGCCTCTTGTGTTACTATTACTTTTATGATACCGTTTGGATACTATTTATGTTTGATGCATACTTGAGACTATGTTGGTGACTCTTTCACCATGTTGTTTGGTTGGTCGATAGTTATCCTTATTTGACTTGGTTGTTTATGACACTACTACATTTGATATGTGGACATGTGTGTTGAATGTTATGCTTATGTAGTTGTTTACTTATTGTTTAATGATGATGTTGTTTAGAATATGGTTATTGTTTGAGGTTCAAGCGACAGGTATGGTGTTGAATTGCTCATCCATGTGTGCCCTACCACATTGCAATTCTCTCTCATGATGTGTTTGGCATTGAATATATATGTTGTTTCAACACTTGGTTTTATGCAGAACTGTAGGTACTGGGCACCGACTCCACCTGCACCGTCTTGTTTGAGTGTGCTCAACATACCTAATGGATATGATGTGGTTTAGGGATTTCACAAGAAAGCATCCTCATCTGTGTCTGTCATCCCATCAATGTTTGATGATATTGTCCATCAGTATTCCATTTTGTTTTATGTTGTTCGTTTTAAGTGTTAATTTTTAATGTATTAACTATTGATTTTGATGTCTTATCATTATAATTAATTAGTTAATTTAATTTAATGATGGTTACTATTATTGTTGAAATTAATTTAATTATGCATTAAATTTAATTAGTAAAGTGATTACCAATAATTTAATTAAATATTAAATTAGTTTGAAATTTTTTAATTATGTTTGTAGATTTAAAAGAATATTATTTTAATAGTTAATATTTAATTTTCTTAATTATAAATAGAATAATAATATTTTAATTGCAACATTGGTAAATTTTAAATTAGCAATTGAATAATATTATTTATTTAATTGTTAATATGGATTTATTCAAAAATAAATATTTTGTTGAATACTATTTTTGAAAACCACAAATTTTAAAATATATGTGTGTGTGTGTGTGTGTGTGTGTGTGTGTGTGTATAGATTTATAAAGAATTCTCATGACCGAAATGGTTGATTTAATTTAAATGATGAGATATCATGTCTACCTAATAAAGCATTAAAACATAGGTGAAATTAATTAAAACTTTTGAAAACTATTAAATTTAAAAGCTTAGTGGAGTTAGGTGTATGATTTTTCTAAACACAAAGATTTTCCTCCAGGTGGAAACTCAGGCAAAAAAGGTAATTATCGATTGTTGAAATTAAAATTTGTGAATTTTCTAACTGTCTCCTTTAGCTATCGAAAAAATATAAAAAATTTCATTGATTTATTTTTGGCAAATTTTTGGGTAAAAAGGATCATTTGAGAATTGTTGTAAAAACAGCAAAAAAAATGGAAGGAAACAAATATTTTTATGGTGAATTGTGCGAACATAAAAATTGGTTATAAATTGTTTTCTTTGTTCATTTGCTTCATACAGTTCTTATTTTTCAGATCTTATCGTTCTAGAGGGTTGGGGAGTATGGAATTATCAGAGTTTAAAGTTCGCAATTATAGAGTTCCCGTTAAGGTAAAATCTTGGGAGGAACCCTTCTTGGCTAGCATTGACAAGGAGGAGTTCCAAAAGGTATTCAAAGTTAAGTGCAAATCTGTTTTAAATTGCATTAAGGTTATCATTGGAGAGGATATTTTACACACAAAGCTGCAAAGGTTAATTTTCCCTATTAATTTTCTCTCCATTTTCTTATCAAATATATTGGACTTGGTCCAAAATTTTGATGTTTTGAGGATTATCACTAAGAAGTTTGTTGTTAGTGAATATTTGGAAAATTATGCTATGCTAAATAGTGTTCAACAGTATAATTTCATGTTGGGAGATTGTTTGATTGGTGGTTTATTTCCACAACACCTCTTGTTCCACAAGAAGAGGTATGCATAGATTTTTCAAGGAATGTTATTATCCACAATGCATGATACATCAGTGCATCTATATCAAGTTCTCAACAAATATAGGCCAACTATTTCTATGGAGGATATTGATGAATTCAAAAGAAAGTTTCATGCAATTTCTTTTTGGGAAGCCATGTTTGTATTCATGATTTGCAACTTTCAGCCACTTCACAAGGTGATGAAAGGAAGTTTTGTTACCATTATGTACCTGATATTAACAAAATAGTCCTATCTTATGATCATCAACATAAAGGAAGGCATGTAGACATAGAAGAAAGTTTAGTTAATGGCTTTCAAAGAGCTAGGAGCAAATCTGCATCTATTTAGCAGTGTTCATGTTAAAGCATTATATGTGTAATGGGCTAAGTTTTTGTAATAAGGGATAGTGATATATACATAGTTTGTATATTTTGATTGGGTATTTTGGGCATCAAATGGGAATGATTGAATTTATTTTCAAATTCATTTATCTTGTTCATTTGAATCGAGAAGGAATTAATGTTTTTTAAAAGTCTAGATGACCATTCTGGTCTATATGTTGAATTGTACAAACTATTACTCGAACTATGACTGGGGGTTTTCTTACTGGCTCTTTCCCACCAGTATGTCCACTTGAACTAGAAATATGTAAATAAGAATATCATAAATAAAATTATAAGCCACTTACCACTTTTGATCAAAAAAAAAAAAGGTGGAATTTTTTGCAGCTGAGAGGATTTGAAAATAACTCAACTATCCCTCTCTAATTCCAAATATTGAATCCAGGTTAGATTATTTTTTCTCTTGTTTATTTTTTTTAATGATGTTGTAGGTAATCAACCTCACTTTCATTTGTTGAAATTGAATGTGTTGATTTGAGTGAAATGAAAATATATAAACATGACTTGGTAATTTCATTGTGTTTGGCTGAATAACCATTGGTTCATAAATTAGTTAAAATTATTTTCAAACTTTACTTTGGAGTTCCCTTTTTCTTACACGCTTTTCTCTGATAAGCCACTGGTAGCTATGGATTTTGATTAAATTTTATTGAGTTTTCTTGCCATCGATAGTTTAAGCTATTTCACCAGCCATAGAAATCAGTTTGGCTTTTGCTCCCATCATCAACGAAATTCATGTAAATACATATATTTACAAAGGAGTCTTAAAATCAAGTTTTCCATTGTTGTTGAAGTGCTATCTACATCTACCTTCACTCTCTCCCTCTAGCATGTTGCATAGCAGCACGTAGTCTGCTGGGTGTAGTCTTGATGGTTGCCACTGTTTATAAGCCTCATTATATAGATATATATATATGTGTGTGTGTGTGTGTATGTATGTATTTATGTATATATAATATAGTGTGTAAAATATATATCTATAAATATATAAACATACATATATATATATATGTATATGTATATGTATACATATATAATACAGTGTGTCAAAAAAAAAATTGTGGGATAATTTGTTAGTTGTAGTTGTATTGTGGGGTTTACATGGCAGGGCATTACATCTTTGGTATCAAAGCGCAGGTTTACAACTCTAAGTAATCTAGGTTAATTGTTCCCATTAGGTTAACCTTTGTGCTTAAATCTTGATCTCACATGTTCCCCTCTAATGATGCACAGGAACATGCCTTGGGGTAGAGGACATGGACATGGAAGAGGCCGAGGTGGTGCCTGTAGAGCCAACCATGAAAGTACTCTATCACAAAGTTCCCATGAATCATAACGTGAGGAACAATAGGGGTCTCAAAATCATCCAGAAGGAGGAGGTCTAAATCTGGAACAATTGGGAATAGATGGATTATAGTTACGACTATTGTTAGAGGAGGCACTAGGCTGGTTAGGCCCTAGGTAAGCAAGGGAACAACTTGTGGAGAGAGAAAGGGAGAGATCTTTCAGAGGGATCATAGCAGCAAAGTTGAATACCGTAGTAGTGGGTCACATGAGAGACCTATTGAGAGCACGACCTCCCATATTTGACAGTACTAGTGGAGGACTAGAGGCTGAAACTTGGTTAATTGATTTGGATCATGTTTTCCCTATGCATCCTTATGCTAGTAATACTAGGGCTAGGTGCACCATCATGCACCTCAGAGGCTTCGTATCTATATGGTGGTGATTAGAAGAGAAAAAATTGTACCTAGAAATTAGTTTAGTGATCTGGGAGTCATTCATGGAGATGTTTAGGGCTCGTTTCCGGTTCGAACATTGGAGACAACACTGAGTGGACAAGTTCCATGAGCTAATACAAATGGCAATGATTGTAGAAGAGTACGAGCACTACTTCTATGAACTTAAGCAATATGTTGGGATTGGTAATGATGAGGGTATGCTAGTCCATCACTTTATTAGGGGCTTGAATTCCCACATCAGTGGAGAATTCCAAGTCTTCAAGCTAAAGACCATGGAGGTGGCTTTGGAGAAGGCCCGCTTAGTGGAGGAAAACTTGGCTATGGCACTTGGTGGTCATACAAGTGATTAGATTGGTAGTGCACCTTTATTTGCTTTTGGTTCTCAAGGTGGTCTAACTTTAGCTGCGGGATCCTTGAAGAATAAACAGGGGCCCACTAAGGGTGAATGACAATAGCGACACCCTGAGTCTAAACATAAGAATTTGCAATATCATCATGGTGATGGTAGTTCTCACTCCAAGAAGAACTAGAATTGGTGGGATAACAAGTGAAACCATTTTGAGCAATGTGTATAGAGCACCCAGACCATGGCTAGCAGAGGCAATGTTCAGTAGTCCAATTTACCTCCTGGTGATAGAGGTTTCAACTGAGTCATATGTTGTTTCTCTTGTAGCTAACATGGCTATATTGCAAGACAATTTTTGCAGAGGAACTCTTCAGGTTTTCGTCAAAGATTGACTACTTTTGAGTGGACAATGGGTGATGCAGGTAGGTCTCACTGAGTATTTGTCGCGGCTGATAACTGCCACGCTGGGCATCCAAGTGACATTGTAGAGCCTACCAGTAGAGGATGAGCATTTGACTTGGGAGCCCGTGGGTGAGCCTAAGAGGGTCCAATTGGGACCTAACGCTGAGTCTTTGGCGTCATGGGAAGATGCATCCTACACTAGAGAGTTATTTTGCCATTTTTTTTTGGCTTCCAGGAGCCAGCCTCATTCTAGGGGGGAGGATGTAGTGCCTCTTGTGTTACTGTTACTTGTATGATACTGTTTGGATACTATTTATGTTTGATGCATACTTGAGACTAATTTGGTGACTCTTTCACCATGTTGTTTGGTTGGTCAATAGTTCTAGTTATTGGTCTTCGTTGTTTATGACACTACTACTTTTGATATGTGGACATGTGTGTTGAATGTTATGCTTATGCAATTGTTTACTTATCATTTAATGACGATGTTGTTTAGAATATGGTTATTGTTTGAGGTTCAGGTGAGAGGTATGGTGTTGTATTGCTCATATGTGTGTGCCCTACCACACTACAATTCTCTCTCATGATGTGTTTGGCATTGAATATATATGTTGTTTCGACACTGCAGGTACTGGGCACCGACTCCACCTGCACCATCAAGTTTGAGTGTGCCCAACATACCTAATGGATATGATGTATTTTATGGATTTCACAAGAAAGCATCCTTATCTGTGTCCATCATCTCGTCATTGTTTGACGATGTTGTCCATCAGTATTCCATTTTTTTTGGTATCATTTTTTTTATGTTGTTCATTTTAAGTGTTAATTTTTAATGTATTAATTCTTGATTTTGATGTGTTATCATTATAATTAATTAGTTAATTTAGTTTAATGATGGTTACTATTATTCTTGAAATTAATTTAATTAAATATTAAATTAGTTTAAAAATTTTAAATTATATTTGTAGATTTAAAAGAATATTATTTTAATTGTTGATATTTAATTTTCTTAATTATAAATGGAATAATAATATTTTAATTACAACATTGGTAAATTTTAAATTAGCAATTAAATAATATTGTTTATTTAATTGTTAATATGGATTTATTCAAAAATAAATATTTTGTTGAATATTATTTTTGAAAACCATAAATTTTAAAATATATATATATATATATATATGTATATATTTAAAAAGAATTCTCATGACCGAAATGGTTGATTTAATTCAAATGATGTCATATCATGTCTACCTAATAAAGTATTAAAACAAAGGTGAAATTAATTACAGCTATTGAAAACTATTAAATTTAAAAGCTTAGTGGAGTTAGGTGGATGATTTTTCTAAACACAAAGATTTTCCTCCAAGTGGAAACTCAAGTGAAAAAGGTAATTTTCGAGTGTTGAAATTAAAATTTGTGAATTTTCCACCTCTCTCCTTTGGCTATCAAAAAACTATAAAAAAATTCGTTGATTTATTTTTGACAGATTTTTGGGTAAAAACGATCATTTGAGAATTGTTGCAAAAATAGCAAAAAAAATGGAAGGAAACAAATATTTTTATGGTGAATTGTGTGAATGTGAAAATTGGTTATAAACTATTTGCTTTGTTCATTTGCTTCATACAGTTCTTGTTTTTCAGATCTTATCATTCTAGAGGCTTAGGGGGTATGAAATTATCAGAGTTTAAAGTTCACAATTACAGAGTTCCCATTAAGGTAAAATCTTGGGAGGAACCCTTCTCAGCTAGCATTGACAAGGAGGAGTTGCAAAATGTATTCAAAGTTAAGTGAAAATCTGTTTTAAATTGCATTAAGGTTATCATTCGAGAGGATATTTTACACATGGAGCTGCAAAGGTTAATTTTCCCTACTAATTTTCTCTCTGTTTTCTTATCAAATATATTGGACCTGGTCCAAAATTTTGATGTTTTGAGGATTATCGCTAAGAAGTTTGTTGTTAGTGCATATTTGAAAAATGATGCTCTACTAAATAGTGTTTAGTAGTGTGATTTCATGTTGGTAGATGGTTTGATTACTGGTTTATTTCCATGACACCTCTTGTTCCACAAGAAGAGGTATGTTGAGATTTTTCAAGGCATGTTATTATCCACAATGCATGATACATCAATGCACCTATATCAAGTTCTCGACAAATATAGGTCAGCTATTTCTATGGAGGAGATTGATTATTTCAAAAGAAAGTTTCATGCAATTTCTTTTTTGAGAAGCCATGTTTGTATTCATGATTTGCAACTTCCAGCCACTTTAGAAGCTACTGAAAGGAAGTTTTGTTACCGTTATGTACCTGATATTATCAAAATAGTCCCATCTTATGATTGTCAACATAAAGGAAAGCATGTTGACACAGAAGAAACTTTAGTTAATGGCTTTCAAAGAGCTAAAAGCAAATTTGCATCTATTTAGCAGTGTTCATGTTAAAGCATTATATGTGTAATGGGCTAAGTTTTTGTAATAAGGGATAGTGATATATACATAGTTTGTATATTCTGATTGGGTATTTTGGGCATCAAATGGGAACAATCAAATGTATTGTCACATTCATTTATCTAGTTCAGTCAAATTGAAAAGGAATTAATGTTTTGTAAAAGTCTAGATGACCATTTTGGTCTATATGTTGAATTGTAAAAACTTTTACTTAGACTATGGTTGGGGGTTTTCTTACTGGATCTTTCCCACCAATATGTCTGCCTAAACCTAAAATATGTAAGTAAAATTATTATAAATAAAATTATAAGTGGCTTACCACTTTTGATAAAAAAAAAGGTGGAAGTTTTTGCAGCTGAGAGGATTTGGAAGTAACTCAACTCTCCCTCTCTAATTTCAAATATTGAATCTAGGTTAGATTCATTTTTCTCTTGTTTATTATGTTTAATTATGTTGTAGGTAATCACCCTGACTTTCATTTTCTAAAATTGAATGTGTTGATTTGAGTGAAATGAAAATATATAAACATGACTTGGTAATTTCATTGTGTTTGGGTGAATAACCATTGGTTTAAAAAGCTAGTTAAAATTTGTTTTCAAACTTGACTTTGGAGTTCCCTTTTTGGTTATACAATTTTCTCCACTAAGCTAGGGCTAGTTGTGGATTTTGATTGCCTTTTATTGATTTTTCTTTCCACTAATAGTTTAAGATGTTTAACCAGCCATAGAACTCAAATTTTTTTTAGCTCCAGTCATCAAATAAATTCATGTAAATCCATATATTTAGAAAGGATTCTTCAATTCAAGTTTTCCATTGCGATTAAAGTGCTAGCCACACCCCCTCCATTCTCTCCCTCAGGTATCTACTGGGCGCAACCCTGATGGCCATCGCTGCTTATAAGCCTCACTATACATGCATACATACATATATATATATATGTATATATGTATGTATTTATAATATTGTGTAATATATATATATGTATGTATGTATATATATAATATAGTGTGTAATATATATATATATATATATATATAATATAGCATGTCAAAAATAAAAGAAAATTTGTGTGATAATTTGTTAGTTGTAGTTTTCTTGTGGGGTTTGCGTGGCAGGGCATTACATCTTTGGTATCGGAGGACAGGTTTACAACTTTGGGTACTCTAAGTTAGTTGTGCCCATTAGGTTAACCTTTGCGCTTAACTTTTGATCTCACATGTTCCCCTCTATTGATGCACATGAACATGCCTCTAGGTAGAGGACGTGGCCATGGAAGAGGCCAAGGTGGTGGACATAGAGACAACCATGAAAGTACTCCATGACAAAGTTCCCACAAATTAGAATGTGGGGAACAATAGGGATCTCAAAATCATCTAGAAGGAGGAACAAATCTGGAACAACTGGGAATAGATGGATTGTAGTTATGACAGTTGTTTGAGGAGGCATTGGGCTGCTTAGGCCCTAGGAAAGATGGGGAACAATGTGTGTAGAGAGAAAGGGAGAGATATATGAGAAGGATCATAGCAGTAGAGCAAGATACCATAGTAGCAAGTCACATGAGAGATCTATTGAGAGAACAACCTCCCACATTCAACAGTACTAGTGGAGGATTGGAGGCTGAAACTTTGTTAATTGATTTGGATTGTGTTTTCACAATGGATCCTTACAGCAGTAATACTAGGGCTAGGTGTGCCATCATGCACCTTAGAGGCTTCACATCTACATGGTGGTGATTAGAAGAGTAGAAATTGCACCTAAACATTGGTTTAGTGACCTAGGAGATATTCATGGAGCAGTTCAGGGCTCATTTCCTGTTAGAACATTAGAGACTGTTTCGAACAAATGAGTTCCACAAACTAAAATAGATCACAATGTCTGTAGAATAGTACGATTGTTGGTTCTATGAACTTAAGCAATATGCTGGGATCAGTAACAATGAGGGTACATGCTAGTCCATTACTTTATCAAGGGCTTGAATGCCCGCATCAGTGGAGGATTCCAAGTCTTTGAGCCAAAGACTATGGAGGTGGCTATGGAGGAGGCCTACTTAGTGGAGGAAAACTTGGTTGTGGCACTTGGGGGTCATATAGGTGTTCAGATTGATAGTGCACATTCATATAGTTTTGGCTCTCAAGGTGATCTGACTTTATTTACGAGGTCCTTGAAGAATCAACAGGCATCCGCTAAGGGTGAATGACAACAAAAACACCCTAAGTATAAACATAAGAATTCACAATCTCATCATGGTGATGGTAGTTCACACTCTAGGAAGATCTAGAACTAGTGGCATAACAAGCACAACCATTCTGAGCAGCTTGCACAGCGAACCTAGACCATAGCTAGCGGAGGTAGTGTTCAACAGTCCAATGCACCTCCTAGTGATAGAGGTTTTGGCCAAGGCATAGGTTGTTTCTCTTGCAGCTAACATGGCCATATTGTGAGAAAATTTCCATAGATGAACTCTTCAAGCTTCAATCAAAGGCCATTGCTTCTAAGCCAATAGTGGGTGACACAGGCAAGTCTCACCAAGTATTTGCTATGGTTGATAACTGCAAGGGTGGGCACTAGAGTGCAGTTATAGAGGATACCAATAGAGGACAAGGAGTTGACTTAGGAGCGTGTGGGTGAGCCCAAGAGGGTCCAATAGGGACCTGACACTGAGTCTTTAGCATCATGGGAGGATGCATCCTACATTAGAGAGTTATTTTCCCTTTTTATTTTCTAGCTTCGAAGAGTAATCCTTGTTCTAGAGGGGAGGATGTAGTGCCTCTCATGTTACTATTAATTTTATGATACTATTTGGATACTCTTTATATTTGATGCATACTTGAGACTATATTGGTGACTGTTTCACTATGTTGTTTGGTTGGTCAATAGTTCTGCTTATTGGACTTGGTTGTCTATGATACTACTACAATTGATATGTGGACATGTGTGTTGAATGTCATGCTTATGCAGGTGTTTACTTATCGTTTAATGATGTTGTTGTTTAGAATATGGTTATTGTTTAAGGTTTAGGTGAGAGGGACGGTGTTGCATTGCTCATATGTGAGTGCCCTGCCACACTACAATTCTCTCTCACAATGTGTTTGGCATTGAATATATATGTTGTTTCAACACTTGGTTTTATGCAGGACTGCAGGTACTTGGCACTGACTCCACCCGCATCGAGGGGTCTAAGTGTGCCCAACATACCCAATGGATATGATGCGGTTTAGGGATTTGACAAGAAAGCATCCATGTCCATGTCCATCATCTTGTTGTTGTTTGACGATGTTGTTCGTCAGTATTTCATTTTGTTTGGTATTGTTTTGTTTTATGTCATTCATTTTAAGTGTTAATTTTTAATGTGTTAATTGTTGATTCTGATGTGTTATCATTATTGTTAATTAGTTAATTTAATTTAATGATGGTTATTATTATTTTTGAAATTAATTTAATTAAGCATTAAATTTAATTAGTAAAGTGATTACCAAGAATTTAGTTAAATATTAAATTATTTTGAAAATTTTAAATTATGTTTGTAGATTTAAAAGAATATTATTTTAATTGTTGATATTTAATTTTCTTAATTATAAATTGAATAATAATATTTTAATTGCAACATTGGTAAATTTTAAATTAGGAGTTAAATAATATTGGTTATTTAATTGTTCATATGGATTTATTCAAAAATAAATATTTTGTTCAATACTATTTTTATCGAAATGGTTGATTTAATTTAAATGATGTGATATCATGTCTACCTGATAAAGCATTAGAACATAGGTGAAATTAACTACAACTATTGAAAACTAATAAATTTAAAAGCTTAGTGGAGTTAGGTGGATGCTTTTTCTAAAGGAAAAGATTTTCCTCTAGGTGGAAACTTAGGTGAAAAAGGTAATTGTCGGGTGTTGAAATTGAAATTTGTGAATTTGCCACATGTCTCCTTTGGCTATTGAAAAGTGATAAAAAAATTCCTCAATTTATTTTTGGGGGATTTTTGGGTGAAAAGGATCATTTGATAATTGTTGCAAAAATAGGAAAAAAAAGCAGAAGGAAACAAATATTTTTAACGTGAATTGTGTGCTGGTAAAAAGGTGGAAGCTTTTGCAGCCGAGAGGATTTAGAAATAACTCAACTCTCCCTCTCCAATATAAAATATCGAATCCAAGTTAGATTATTTTTTCTCTTATTTATTTTGTTTAATGATGTTGCGGGTAATCACCCTCCCTTTCATTTGCTGAAATTGAATGTGTTGATTTGAGTGAAATGAAAATATATAAACATGACTTGGTAATTTCATTATGTTTGGGTGAATAAATGCTAGTTTAGAAAGTTAGTTCAAATTTATTTTCAAACTTGACTTTGGAGTTTCCTTTTTTGTTATGCGTGTTTCTCCACTAAGCCATCAATAGCTATGGATTTTGTTTGCTTTTTATTAAATTTTCTTGCCACCAATAGTTTAAGCTATTTCACTAGCCATAGAACTCAGTTTGGCTTTTTCTCCAATCATCAACAAAATTCATGTAAATCCATATAATTAAAAAGGAGTCTTCAGTTCAAGTTTCCCATTGTTGCTGAAGTGCTAGCTACACCCCCCTCCATTCTCACCCTCTTGTATGCTATGTAGCAACACCAAGTCTACGAGGCACAACCCTGATGGTTGTCACTGCTTATAAGCCTAATTATATATATATATAGATATATTATGTATATGTATAATATAGTGTGTAAAATATATATATATAGTACAATATGTCAAAATAAAAAAATAAAAAAAATTGTGCAGTAATTTGTTAGTTGTAGTTGTCTTGTGGGGTTTGTGTGGTAGGGTGTTACACATGTTGTCCTAGTTTTGTAGTACACTTGTCGTACTTTAGCACTAGGCTTCTGTCTCAAAAATTTGGGTTGGAGGACTTTTTATCAAACCATCGTTTGACTATCTGCTGGCACCCAATCATGGCATCTTTTTTTTTCACCTATTTTCTTCAAGATTCAAGTGTTCCACCAATCTCACTTCCATCCTGCTAATTTCTTCAATTTCCAAGGCCTTTAAAAGTTGTAATGTCATAATTTCTATAGAAATAGGTAAACTACCTCCTTTCCATGCACTAATTCATAATGCAAGGCCTTCAAGATTTGTTTTGGCATAATTTTCTCAGCCGATAGAATGACTCCCAGGTGCTTGTGCCATTCCTTTTGGCATTCTAACCCAATGCACTTAATTATCATAATCAAGTTCTTGTTGGTCAATTCTTCCAATGCATTTCCTTATGGGTAATAATTTTATGAAGCCTTGAGGTAGACGTCATGCTTGAGAGTAAATTCCTACATCCCAAAAGCCAAAAAATCTTGTACATTATTAGATATGATAGTTTTTGGCCAACCAAACCTTACTACTAGCTCCTTAAGAAAATTGACAATTTCAATTTGTGTAGCATTTTTTAGAACAATAGCTTCTATCCATCTTGTGAAATAATTGGTTGCCATAAGTATCTACTTATGGAAAGCACTAGAGATAGGATTTGTCATCTTGATAAAATCCAATCCCTATTAAGCAAAGGGTACTTAAGTTACGATCGGGCTCAGTGGCATGGTGGAGTTCTTCTGCTTAACAATGAAATATTGGCATTGAGTATATTTTTGCATCATGTGGTGCACCTCAAAAAACATGGAAGGATAGTAATATCCTATCTACATTATCTTTAGAGTAAAGCTTTTGTGGAGAAATTTCCGCACTTGGGCCTACTATGGAATTCATTTAAAAATCTTTCCACCTGTGGCTTATCTAAGCAACAAAGTAGAATGCCATCATAATTTATTTTTAAAAAAATACCCTCAATTAGTATATACTTGGTGCCTTACAGTTTCTAGTAGCATATTTTGTAAGGTAGAATGTTTGTTGGGTATTGCCCCTTTTGCATATATTGCATTTGATCCATCACCCACAACCCGTTAGACTCAAACTGATTTGTATAGGCCTAATCAGTTTCTTCCTCTACCATGGAGCTTATTCTTGCACAAGGTATTCACAAAGACCTATTCCCTTAACTAACTTGGTCAGTCGAATCTCTACATCGTATTCTAGGATCTTGGTAATCTAGTTGGCCCTCTTTTTAGTTATTTCTCCTTAGATGATATACTCCCGAACACTAGGATGGGAAATGAGGATGGTGATTCTATTGGCTGATAGTAGGTGTTATAATTTTTAAGGCTTTTAACATTAGAAAAAGCTTGTTTCTCAACTAAATTGTACCTGGCCTCATATCCTTTGAGATTCCTAGAGGGCAATGTGATGGGATTCTCCCTACTATTGAATTTGTCTTTCTAAGCAAGCACCAAAGCTATGTTGTGTTGGATGCTATAGATGTAGAGCATGAAATCTTTGGAGAATTTTTGGTTAGCTAACACTAGGGCCATGGAGATGGTTGTCTTTATTTGCTCAAAATTTTTCTTGCCTTTGAGATTCCATTTGAACACTAGATTCTTCTTTAACATCAACGTGATAGGTCTTGCAATGCCTATGAAGTCTAAAATGAACTAGTTGATGAAAGTAATCTTCCCCAAAAGGACTATAGCCCCTTCTAGTTGACTAGCAGTGATTTCTCTATTATAGATTTTACCCTTTTGGGATCTATAGCTATTCCTTCCTTTGATACTACAAAACTAGCTAGCTTGCCTTCGGGCACTTCGAAAACACATTTCTTGGGATTTGAGGAAATCCCAAACTATTGGCATTTTGGGAAGACCTTTTCTAGATGATCAAAGTGATCATCCTTTGATTTTGAAAAAAATTGTTAGGCCATCTAGATATATTAAGATAATTTAATTAATCAACCCCTTGAAATCTATATCCATTGCTCATTGAAAGGTCACACCAACATTGGAGAGCCTGAAGGGCATTTTTGAGTATGTGAAAGTTCCCCATTTGGTAGTGAACATTGTTATATGTTGGTCTTATTACTTTAAATAGATTTGGTTATAACTTTTAAAAACATTGAGCAAAGAGAACATCTATGATCTAGCCAGGGTCTGGAGAATCTTCTCCATTAAGGGAAAAGGATAGTGATCTTTGAGTGAATCTTTGCTCAAATCCCTAAAATCCATGTAGAGATGAATATCACCATTCCTTTTTTGCATTGGTATAATATTAGACACCCAGGTGGAATGTTTGATTGGGTATATGATCCTTGATTTGATTAATTTTGTGAGCTCTTGTGCCATCAACGCTTTGATTTTTTCATTGACTAACCTTTATTTTTGTCAGATAGGCTTTGTGCCTTTGGCCAAGTTAATAGTATGTTAGATTATGCCTGGATCGTATCCTCTTAGATCATCATCGGTCCAATATATGACCCTATCATATCTAGAACATAACCCTTTTAGTCTCTCTTTATCCTTCTCTGGAATGTCTCTTCTAACTTTTAACCTTCTATCATTTTTGACATCAAGATCTTCATAATATTTCTCATCACTAGTGAATATTTGTTTGCTATTTATTGCGTCCTAGTAAAAAATATTTTCAAGAGAAATCAAACCCCAAGGGAGATTACAACCTTTTAATTAGATTACTTGCTCTTTCATATCTCTTCTAGCTTTAGACTATGAATCATCAAAAGTCTTTCCTAATTTTTGTAAAAAAGTGTCAATCTAAACATCATCCTCAAAAACTTGCCAATTCTAATCATTGTTGAGAATTGACGGTTAGATGATGATTTGCATTGCATTCTACTTCCTTCCTAATTCAAAAATTGGCTCAAATTATGAACCAATAGAAGCCATTTGATCAACAATATTATTTTGGGACCGTGGGATAATGTGCATATTAAAAGCTTCAAAGCTCTCGATCAGATCCTATGCATTGTGTCTATAAGACTTCATTCTTACATTTTTGGAAAATGCTTGCACATGAACTTGGCTTACAACCAACTCTAAATCACCAAATTCTTGTACTCTCTTCACACCCATTCATTCTATGAGAAAAAAACATGGGAAATAAAAATGGAAAGCTTTAAGGGTCTCTGATCAAGTGAGGGATACCAATAAAACACTTGCTTCAAAATTTGCCTTGCATTTGGTGTCATCAAAGTATAACATCCATAGAATATTGTCTCCCAAACCACTAGGCTCTTCCTATTCTTTTACCAATTTTGGGAAGACTTGGTCATTGTTGAACATCACATAGGTGCCTAATCCAATAGCATGGGAGTTTTTGAATGATTCAACGTCAATAAATTGGTTGAGGAGGACCTCCTCTTTGGGGTTATGATTACTTATGTCCTCATCTTCTAACATCTCTACACATTATGTCTTCCTTTTTGAGAAGGAGGTATGTGCTACTTCAAAGCATAGGACTGCATTGTCTACTATATGTTCTAGGTGCAAGGATTCATACAAGGTCTTCATCTTTTCCCCATGCTTGGTTTACAATATCAAATGATACCAATCGAACACCAAATATCCACCAAGCTTTGTTGTAAAGTATCCTGAAAGGCACATATTGAATACTGGAATATGTCTATCACAAGTACTTCTTGCATGACCGTTTAGCTTAGACAAGAGAAGAGAGTCAAATATAGATCCTTGATGCGATGGTCGAAACTTTCTTCCCATCTAATTGCATGATCCCTTTCTCAAGAGGGTCATACTTGAGTTTTAGGGCATCAACCAATTTTTTAGGCATGACCATAGTACTAGCTCCCAAATAAATCATGTTATTGTGTAAAATCTTATCTCCCACAATAAGAGTTAAAAAGAAACATGCGGGATTTATATTTCTTACCTCTTTCACCTTTACATTTTCTGTGACATTCGTGTATGCCACGAATCCTTAATATTGGGGGTCTAATGTGGGCTTGTTATCTTTGACTTGATCACATGGAGGAATCAAATCCATCCATGGTTTTTGTGATTCCTTCTCTAATGCTTCCTGGAGAAACATTTTTTGTTCCAGAATGAATATAACATCCAATAGAGATACATTAGTAGGCACCTTCTTTAGTTGTTCAACCACATTGAGTGTTATGACTGATAGGACTCTAGGTTTGAATGGTGTTCTCTTTCATCTTTGGGAGAGGCTGATACAACATGGGTGGGTTTGGTGCTTTTTCTACCTCCTTCTCTAGCAATGGCAGAGATTGAGACTGCTAAGTGGATCAGGCCTACTTAGCTTTCTTTTCTTGCAATTGTGGTTGATGTGGTTGTGGACCATGTGGAGCTTGTTGTACATATTCTCCAGTGAGCCTTATTTTAGACCTTGTGTTGTAGTCCAATTGTACTTGTGGGGAACTATTCATCATAACATCATTTTCAAATACCACATCTACATCTTCCATCCAAGAGAAGAGAATTTGGTTTGGAGGGATATCTAGTTATTGTTCTAAGGACATTCCTTGTGTTGTCACTCTAAAGTGGGCATTCTCCATTTCAGGAAATTGATATTCTTCCATGTTTGAGAACATGCCCTGGCTTCTTTTCTCCACTATATTCTATTGTATATTTCCCCTTGGAAAAATTTGGGGCATATGGCTATCATTACATGGGAAACACCATGCATTCTCATCCTCCACTAGGTTGTTCTAGCCTAGAACTAAATCTTTGCTTGGACTATTCCTAATGGTCTAAAGTGGCATGGTAATTGGGACTATCTAGTTTGTGGGCATTGATTGTTCACTTTCTCCTTTCGAGACTCCTTGATATGAATTCTATATTGATAAGATGTCCTTCCTCCTTGATAAGTTTGAGTGGGAGGATTCATAGGTGCTACTTGTTGTCATTAGATGAGGACTAGATCATTTGCAAAGGATCACATGACATTCTTCATATCATTGACATCTATTGCTAATGAAGAGGAGCTTGATGTGCTTGATTGCACACCAAGATATACATACATGGATGGTGGTAGAGCCAATGTGGTTACTTATGGAGTGGAGGTGCTCGGAGTTGCTTCTTCCTAAGGGCTAACTAATAATTCTATGAACATGGGCATCAACAGATGTGGTGGAAGCTTCTTGGAATCGATAAAGTATTTTTTTTTCACACAAATAGATCGTATGCATTGGGCATAATATCTTCTCCCATAGACTGCACCATGACTATGATATTTGAATTGAAAGCCTTTAGATAAAACATGAACTCCATAGCAGTCAGAGGCCTGGCAGTCACAAGAATTATTTGCTAAGTTTTGTGAAATATGGTGTTGAAGTTGCTCATGGCCTCTTGTAGGGCCCTTTTGATGGTGATTAATTACTACAACAAAGAGGAGTGATCTCCTTTTTCAAAGAAGAACTCAAAGACCTTCTCTCTAAGTTGGTCCCAAGAGAAAATAGAACTAGAAGAGAAAGACCTATCCTAGTCCTGGGTTTTTCCTTTGAAAGATGGGATGAGTAACCTAAGAGTGACATTCTCTTTTGTGATGTTATGTACTTTCCATACCTCTACTATATTTTGGAAATGTTCGAAGGGGGTCTTGAAATCCTCCCTATAAAAATTTGGGATGACCTTGAGAGCATTAGAGGGTATGGCAAGCCATAATTCTAGGGGCATAGATGGTCATAGCATACTACCACTATCCCAAGTTACAAAATTTCTAGGAGTAGGGTCACCTAGATTAGCCATTGTAAATAGATTCCTATGGATAGGGTATATGGGTATTCTGATTTGGAAAGTTCAACCTCTTGGTGGAGTAGATAAAGCTCTAGATTTTGGGCTAACACTTCTTTCCCTACTACTTGTTATAGGTGATACATAACCTATAAGTCTTCTTCTCCTTGATACCAAGGTAGGTAATTTGGAGTACTGGAAATGGCCTCTTGAAGATGCTCTTGTTTGTATTCTAGGCATGAAATTTTCACCCTTTTTTCTTGTTCTAATTCAAGAAATATTTCACGATTCTAATCAGATAATTGAAAAAACTTTGGTCCCATAAAAAATGCTAGAAAAATAACTATTGATCATCAAAGCTTACGCTTGTTCAATAACCTTATGGGAAATTCAGTGAGTGGGGGACCAATTTGCACCTCACCGAATGACCTTCAAGATTTTTATAGAAAGTTGGCTCTTCTTTGTGTTTTGAGGGAAAAGGTATAAAGAAATACAAAGAAAACATTAAAATGGTGATGCGCTAAAGCTTTTACAACATTTCAAACCTTAACTATTCCTTATAACTGATATGATATACATAAAATGTTTGAAACCCTTCATTGTTGGGAAGAGAATGAGCAACAAAGGCTAGAGTAAGCATAGTGCAGTCATTCAAATCTCCCCATGGGAAGCACCCATTAAGGTCCAATTAGACATAAGAAAACTTTAAAGATTAACAGAGATATCCAAAAACTTATAGAACCCTTCTTCCTTCACAGCATAATATGGAAAATGACAAACTCTTTAGAAAAAATGGAAAATTTCAATAAACATAATCCAATTTCCAAAAGCTAGCATTCAACATAGAAGCTCAACAACATGAAAATTAGCTATTTGAACTACCAAAGAAAACTTAGCACTATTTTTTTAACATGAAAAAAATATATTAAAAAAACTTGATAAAGGCCATAGAATGTAAAGTTTCAAGGATTTCTCCCAAATAGATCAAACTTCAATAATATATGAACTAAAAAATAAAGGTCAAATACCAATCCAATGATAGTTTGAATTAAAAAATAGCATGCCAGAGATAATGATAGTATTCTGTAAGAACCTTCTACTCGTGAGAAAATATAAATTCCTTAATAGATCTATATCCTTTGAAAATATTTTTGAGGCCTTCTTTTTTTATGTTGTCAACCCCTATTTATAACCACAAGAATAGAGCACCACTGCAAACAATACAAAAGCAGAAACTACTAGATGCATGATCCTGATAGCCCACAATCTAATCTTAGAACTTGATTCGATTGCACCAATCTTCACTCGTTAAGTCCCAAATTCTTCATTAATGGCTTTTAGATATTTTAGTGAAGATAACTGTTTGAAAATAGTTACATTTTTGTACAACATAGCAAAAATATGATCAATCAACCATAGAGATTGATGACACCAACTAGAAGGTTCCACCTTGAAAGAAAGATGCCCATGGGTATGTGCAAGATCATGATGGGTATGTGTAGGGTATGTGGCTAACAACTCTCTTTTACCCAAAATTGATGAAATGAAAAGGGTTTTTAAAGGAGATTCTTAGCTTTCCACCAATATAAATTATGTTTTACTTTGAATTTAATAAATTATTATTATTCATTTTCTATTTGAATTATGACTAAAGTCCTGATTGATAGGCTAATTGAAAAATATCTATAGCTTTCAAATGGTATCACATTTTTTGAATCTGAAACATGTGTCACATTCTATGCTTCACATACTATAGGATTAAAAAAAGAATTTCATGAAGTTTTGACCAAGTTAAGATGGTCAAACATATGAGTTTTTTATATTTTTAAAAAGTTGTAATAAAAAATTCACAATTAATTATTTACATGGAAAAAATTACAAAAAAATATGCATCACGTCTGGACATGATTCCTCTACTTATATCTAAAATCTTATAAAAAAAATATTATCATTTTATTGTGGTTAGGGTGGTTAGACAGACACCTACTTATTTTTTCTCTAAAATTTAAGTACCACTGCATTGAAATTTCAATTTTTCACCAAATATATATATATTTTTTTTAAATAAACCTATTAATATAGAAACTACATTCAATTTTCTATGGATTCTATTCTTACATATTTTTGAAATAATATAGATAACTTATTCAAAATTTTATGTCAAGTTTCCTAACTCTGATTTTTTTGAATTTTTTGCCACTGAAGGGCCTATTTTTTCCAATATGATCTTGCACATACCCCCATATTTTTTTATAAAATACCACCTGAAGAGATCACTCCACAAAAAATACAAACTTCTTGAAGTGAATAGATGACATGTCAAGTGAGCGGGCAATCTTAGATTTGTGAGAATAGATTTGAAGAAAATCCCCACCAAGATGACACATGCCCCAACTTACACCCGAAAGGAATATGATATGTAAATAAAGTTCTACAACCACCATGTGGCACATTGCATGCCTTTATGTAGGATCACCCTTCATTCTTTGGGCAAAGATCAATCTTGAAGTTGAAAAGAGTGAGGGCTGAAAACCAAAAAAAAATATTAAAGGAAAAATTGTTATAGTAAGAATGAAGAATCTCCTAAGTTTGATCAAATCAAGTATAGATCAATGATTTGAGGACTACTATATTTAACTACTACTAGACAAGATTTCATGCATGTAGTTTGTATTGTGGCTATATTTCAAGAAGATTCTAGAGAGTCACATGTGGCAATAGTAAAAAGAATATTTAGATATTTGAATGGCACTCCAAAACATGGCTTGTGGTATCCAAAGTATACTAATTTCTCTTTGAGTGATTATACAGATGTAGATTGGCATGGTTGTGTGGATGATAGGAGAAGTATAAGTTGTGGTTCTTTCTTTCTTGGAACAAATTTGGTGTCTTTGCTAAGCAAGAAATATGATTCAATGTCTTTATCTACTACAGAGGTAGAATAAATTGTTGTAGAATCATGTTACAAACAGGTGTTGTGGATGAAACAAACCTTGAAGGATATTAGAGGGTGATCCCACAATACCAATTTGCATTTTTTGACCAAACTGGACACTAAACTAATTTTTTCTAACTAAATATTCACTCTTGGACACCTATAGTGGCTAAACTGTGAGGAATTTGAAGATAATACAAACTAGTGATTCGTGAAATTTTTTCTGTAGATTCTAATAAATTTTTGGAATCAAATTGCACTTCTTTTTCCATCTCCTTTGAAAACTAGTTTTTTTCAATAAACACCACTTTTAAGGAGTGAAGCTCACTATAAACATCATAACATTTTTTCCATGAAGGATAAATTTTTTATTTTTTTGAATTTATATTTGTAACTATGATATCTAATACTTTCATTTTGTTTCATGGTATTTTATTGAATATTTTGTCCTTAATCAAGTTTCGAAGACAAACCAATTACAATTCAGACATAGGTAGGCTATATACAACATAACTTTTTTTGTATGTATCAAAATTCATTTTTTTTTTGTTGGATCAAGGACTTCAATATTTAGGGCACTAATATTTTTTTAAAAAAAATTGATAATCTTAACTATTTTTCCATGTGTAGAATAGAGAGCTTGATTTTCGGTGAAAAACCTACATTCACAAGAAATAAAAAATAAATATAATAATAAAATTAAATTTATTTAAAATTATACTCTTTGGGAAGCTTATAAGAAGGACTGCATACTTAAAAAGAATAAATTTTAAATGAATTCATTTGACCACCCAAAAGGTAAATCAGAAGTGGTTTTCTATTAGCATTTTGATAGGTGTAAAGGAGACTCTGTTATAGTTATGGTTTAAAACTAGCGGAGTTCTATCCAGGGGGTTTGATCTAAGGTGGTTTGATCAAACTTCCTTAAATTGGAATCCTTTAAATGGAAATTTTCAAGTCTTAAATCATTATATTTTCTACAAATATTTGATTTCAACAAAAATCAAGATCTCCTGAAAATTGTAAACCAGTATTGTGGGATCACCCTAGAGTGTCATATGATAAAATAGTTCCTATCTTATCTAATAATATAAGTGCTATCAATATTTCAAAGAATCAGGTAATGCATTTAAGGACAAAGCATATCTCAATCTAATATCACTTTTTGAGAGAAAAGGTTATAGAGAATGAGGTAAAGTTGGAGTATGTTCCTACAAAGGATCAAGTTGCAGATATCTTCATAAAGGCCTTTCCTAAGGATACTTTTTAGTATATCTAGGATAAGTTAGGGTTTATTTCCAATCCTTTCAATTAGATGCATAAGTTTATGCATCAACTTAGTGGATCTCAAGATTCATTCTAGATTGTTGTTGGTGGCTACCTCTTAGGGGAGTAGGTAGTGGCAGTGTTGGTTGTTGCAGTCATGGGGAGTAAATTTTTTTATTGTTTGGAATACATGTTTTTTCCTTTGTTAGCTATGTTAGAGGATATGTGCAGTATTTTTTGGTTGGTGCAGTGTGTTGTGTGTAGAGGTGTGAAGAAAACAAAGTGTAGTAAAAGAAAAGGAAGTTGCAAAGTAGTTGTTCTCCCTTATAGGTGTTTCCCTTGGGAGAGAGAAAGAATGTATGATTGATGTCAAAGGGGGAGAAAATAAAATGATACATGTGTTTTAATTTTCCATTTATGTCAAAGGGGGGAGATTTAACAAAAAAATCCTTATAAAGTATGGGGGAGAAAGAGAAAGTGTTAGAGAGAGTTGATGTCAGTGTAAGGGGGAGTAGTGTGCACTAAAGTGTAGTATATGTTGTTTTTGTTGTTTGTGATTTTTCATGTGTTGCCATCAATGACAAATGGGGAGATTATTGGAAGTTTGTACTATCATTAATTTTAACAGATCTTTGTTGTTGTATTGATTTCAACCTATGAAGATGCTTTGATTGGTTGCATTATGTTTTCATTAGTAGTATCATTGATGTAAACCTCTAGTGTTTCTTTGATGAGCATATGATTATGGATGTTCAACCTCTTGTGTGGTTCAAATTTTGAGAAAGTGTTGTAGATATTGAGATGGTGTTTGTGGTGCTTGGCTTCCAAGTTATTTTTAGAAAAAATTAATAAAAAAAGGAAACATTGTGGTAAAGTGTGTTTAGTGTGGCAGAGTAATGTTTAGTGTTTTGTTTTGCATTTCTTCATGGTTGAATATTTGCTTATGCACTTTGGATATGTTAATTATATTTGTTATATCTAGAGTTTCAAGTTATGGATTTTTTGACATAAGAAGTTTTTTTCACTAGTATGTGGACTGTGTTGCAATGCCGATGTTTAGGAGAAATGGTTTTGCTCCACATTTCTCGATGTTGTGGTTTCTAGTTTTGCGGATCTAGAAGTGAACTTATATTTCTCATATCTATTTACAATCTAAGTTGCTTAATATTTGGTTCTCTACAAGGATGGATTCATGTGTTATAGTGTATGGAATGTTACTTGGGTGCACAATATGAGTATGTTCTTTAGGTGTATGATGTTTTGAAGGATTTGTTGGATTTTAGGGTGTTGATGGAATTATTCTAGATTGTGTTTAAGTGTTGTGTGTGGTCTGTGAGTCATCTTTGGATTTGGTGAAGCATGCACTTGGATTTTAATGGTGTTAACATAGGCTCGACTGATACAAGAGCATCTACCAAAAACCACAAACCAACTAATGGTAGTTTTAACCCAAACATCAACTAAGAAGATCAACCAACAAATTCACTTATAATTTCGTCAAAATCCATCAATTTCACTTGAAACTTCAAGGCTACAAACAAGACAACTCATAATATCAATATTACACACCTTAATCAAATCCAAACACAACTTAACCAACATCCAAATGACTGAACCACAACAATAACACCATTAAAAACTGAGAACCAATCACATTTTCACTATTCACCAATTTACCATTCTTTGTAACTTGTTCACTTAAGGAGAAAGACCATCACTCAACCATTCTTGATTCAAACGTATTACCAAACTTCCAAATCACTGTAATCATCACCATTTTAACTGAAACAAACCATTAACAAACTCACATAACACTGTTCTATTAGATCCTTTGATTTGTGCAATCAAAACATCATTTTACATATAAGGTTCATCTTGCTCATATCATAAAATTCAACAATCCAGCCTTCTAAACTGTCACTTAAGAATTCAAACATCTTCACCAAAATTAATTAGGTAGTTTCAACACAAGAACAAACACCCTTATCTCTGTTTACTCAATTTCTTCTTCTTTCCTGCAGTCATGACTCAAACCCTAGTAGTATTGCAAAACAACTAAAATAGGTTTACCATCAAGTCCATATTGACTCTCCATTGACCCTATACCTTTTCAAGAGCCCATTTCCATCTTCTTTAACATAAAAAAACACATAGTATTGTTTTTTTTAGAAAATATAATAGTTCAATTGATTGTTCTACAAAATTAAGGCTTAATTAGGCTTGATTTGTGAAGCAACTACCCTTAAACTAACTGAAAATCCTCCAAGAATCACAAATAGAATTTAGACAGATTTCAAAACTCACAAATTATCAATCATGAATGAAGGAAACATCCACCAATACATCAAAACCATAAACCCTTGTCTAAAAACCTTAACAATGTCCAAGAAGTGAGGGTTTGTAGAGAAATTACATTCCAGGCCTCTAAATGCTCTGCCACAGCCTCCAACATGTTTAAATATGTTTGCATAAGTAGTATAAGCCTTCCTCAACCATTGAATACTTCATTTTCTTCAAAACACTTGGAGCCATCTTTGTTTTCAACAAAACTAAGGAAATTTAACTAGAACAACCTCTAAACTTTGCAAGCATACCTTTTTCTGCCCTTCCAACACACACACAATGAAAAAAATGACTCAAAATTTTTCCATTATGTTGGAACTCTCAAATTTTTCAAATTTTAAATGCCCATTTCAAAAAAAATTGTCCTCAGCACTATCAGAAGTGCACCTGATGAATCTGCCTAAATGACCTGCGTTGGAGGGTCATAATTTGAAGCTTGTTGTTTTTCAAGCCAAAACCCTTTGTGGAACCACTCATGTGACCTATGTGAGTGTGCATGTCATTTTTTAGCTTCCCACAATGAGTTTTCTTGGGGTTTTGAAAAGTGAAGCTGGAGGGTTTTGGCACTTTTTTGTTGTTTGTAAACTTTTAGTTCTGCAAAGTAGCCTCCTGTTCGAGCTTGCATTTCACAAATGGATGATTTTAAAGAGAAAAAAATTATTGTTCTTAGTTCTCCTTACCTAAAAGAAATCACATGTCAAGTTTCAAAGCTTCATGATTTGATTTGCTATGTTTAGTAGGCCAAAACCAAATGCAATTTCTTCAGTTTTGCATTTGTATTGTTGACAGTGTTTCTGAGAGGTCAACTTTGACCCCTAATATCTTTTGATGGATGATGATTGAAGCTAATTAATTTTACACACATGCTTGGTGTACCTAGATGAACTATTTTGTCTAGTGGAAGCTCACTAGGAATTGATTTGCTATTTTTGCAAAATGACAATTGGGTGACTTTTAATTGGTTCAAAATAGTTGATTGTTGTAGAAAGTTCAACTGAGCAACTTTGATAGTTGATAAATTTCACCTCGTGACTCTTTTATTTGAGCCTTATATTGCATTCATTCTTTGGACCAATTTCTAGATGATTACAAGTTTTTGTTGCTCCAAGAGGTTGTGTGCTCAGTTTTCAAAGTTGATTCTAGAGCCCACTTGGTCAGTTTTCACCATTTTGCAAAAGGGCCAAAAAGCATATTTTAATGGCAACCCAATTCATTTTTCCAACTCCAGATGTATTCAAAAGCTACATCAAGTCAATTGAGCATAAAATTTGTTTGAAAATGAAAATGTTTTTGCCGGACCCACATGGGGCCGAACATGCTTTGCATAATTGTGAAGTTCTTTGAACGAAATATTTCAGTCAAGGTTGTGAGAGAAGAAAATGGTGGTGAGTGGACAATGCAGAAATTGTTAGCAGTGCTTACATCAATGATTTTCAATCATTGTCCCTATAGTTTGTAATGTAGATGATTTGGGTGAAGAGGATGGTCAATTGGAAGGTCTTCAATCATGCAACCCTCAGGAAGTTTAAACAAAAGTTTGAAATTCTCTGGTTCCAAAGTATAAATATTGAAGATAGTGCTTCTGCTGAATTGCCCTAGGATAAAGTCATAATGTTATTTAATGTTGTTCTATTGCTTGAATGGTTACATAACCTTAAGCAAATCATCCTATAGGCTAGCTTTATGAAAAAAGGTGAATATCTCAATACTAAGGTGAAATTCAATGAGTAAGGTGTGAAATCAGTAATGTTATTACTAAAATTGTTGTATGTGAAGGGCCAACACAATTTGCAAGTGAGTGCATTTAACAACAACAGAATGAATGATGACTCATGGAGGTGCCATTACCACAACTTGTATTCCAAGGTGGACTATTAAAAGTCTTAGTAACTTTCAAGCAAATGTAATTGATAGATAAGGGAACCCCACATGACAACATTGAAACAGAGATATGTGCACAAAATGAATGTTTATTGAAAAGGCTATATAGACTTCTAGACAGGGGCTACATTCTAGCATAGGATAATGAATGGATTAAATAAGTTTTAGAAGCTTTCAAAAGAAAATCCAAAGTGCTCGAGGTTGCCATGAGAGGGAAGCGCACTAATAGGGTATAGTCATCCATCAAAACAAGGGCTTATGAGATGCTTTGAAAATGATCAGGAGGCAAGGTACGATACTCAAAAGGCTTGAAATTGTATTGTGAATGAATGGAAACATGTTGGGTGAGATGCAATGCCACAATGATGGAAAGGGCTATGCATGCTAAAACAAAAAGGAACACTGTCTCAACAAATGCGTTGAAAAAGCTTCAAAGTTTTTGAACAAAAATACACATAAGTGGATCCATTGAAGTCTTAAAAAAAATCTCAAAAAAAATGTGTGAAGGAAAGCCAAGTTGGGAGAGGTTGAGAATCATTTAAACAAAGATGAAGAGAATAGAATGCCTCCATCAAATGTCAAAGCCATAGGTGCACAAAATGTATTTGTTAAAATCTTTAGAAACTTCTGAAGATTGCTACATCAAATGAGAATCCTAGATGAAGTCCTTTGTAGCAAATGAAAGGTGGGAATCCATCAAAGCATACAGGAACCTGCCGCCATGAATGAGAATTTGTAGAGCTCGAGCAATACCCAACAAGGAAATCTAGGGAAAAATGTGGAGAAAGAAGCAGGAAGAAGATCTACAGTGGAGAAATGAGATGGTAATCTAGCCAAATTTGAACCCTTCCCTGTCAGCTCGCCCAAAAAACTTGCTCACCAGTTATTCACATGGGCGCAACAAAACACTAACATGTGGCAATGGGCCCAAGTGATGTCTCCATGCATGGGTAAAAAATTTAAAAAGGGGCTCGATAGTTTTAATTCTCATTTTCTTTTTCTACAAAAGAAAAACATTTTAAAAATTTAAATGTTTCCCATGAAAAGTATAAAATCAGTGAGCCCGGTGAAATTAAGTGGATCCCCATTTGAAGGAATGGCTTTTAAATGGAAGGTGAATATTTTACACGGTGTAAAATAAAATGTGGTGAGCACAAATAATGCTTTAGTAAATTTTATTTTGAGTGGTGGGGAAGGCATGGGTTGAATTTAATATTCACCCATATAATGATTTTATAATACTTTTACCATTTTAAATGGTACATGGAAGTAAAAGGAAAAAAAATTAAAAGTGTGAGCTAGGAATGAAGATATTTTACAATAGAGAAAAAATATTTTGAAAAGTAAAGTATAAGGTGGGGATTATTATTAAAGTTATAAAACACTAATATTTGGAAAGTAAAAATATAATCTACAACAAATAATGTGTAGCAAATAAAAGAATAGTAAACAGGTGTTTTTATGGGCAGGAAGAGTTGTTTTTCTAGCAGTTGGGTAAAATGGTGAATTCTTCACATAGGCATTTTTTCTGTTATTGGGCAACTTGGTGCAAAGGAAGATTTGGAGGCAAAGTTTGTTGCTACAGAGAGAGGAGAGAGGCTTTGCAAATTTGTTGATCAATGGGAAAGAAGTTTCCAGATATCTTCAATGGATTAGTTGTAGGGATGCTTATGTTTTCTATATCTTCTTTTCTTCTCTTAATTGGATGGATTCTGGTTCCAAATTCTAAAAGCTCTACAAGGTAGGCAGAAGCTCTAGGTAGATTGTAAAGCTAGGATGGAATATGATTGAGTCACTAATATGAAACTATCTGTGTTTTGAATTGTGCTTCTATGTTTGTTTCATCTGATAATTATCTCCATGACTAAACTGTAATGATCTTTTGGACTCAATAATAAAATTGTCTGGGTCATTTCATGCACATTTGTTGCATTTGAGTTACATCTGTTGTTGCCTTCTATTTTGTGAATGATGCAATTTCTTTAATGAATGACAAGCTGCATCTTATTATCGCCTATTGTTTAGGGGATAGTGTAATTTCTTCAATGAATGTGATAGGAGTGTTTTATTTCAGGTGGATTTGTAAGAAGAATTACCAGATAAAGCTTTATGGTCTAGTTATCATAATGTGATAACATTTTCAAAGATCTTCGAAGCATGTTTAAAACTATAGGATGAAGGGCTAGTTATATGACTCCATAGCCCATTTCTTGGCATTGGTCCATTATTATGCTTCTGCTACTTTCAGCTTGGTCCCAATTCTTTAAATCATAAATCATTTCAATTATGTGTTATGAGTACTTGTATCTACCATGTTCTCCATGCTAGGTTTGTAATTCCACTCAGTATCTTTCCAATGTTGAGTGATATTTTATGTTTCTAAGCATAACTTTGTGAGAGCATTATCTATTAAGCAATATTTTATTAATTGTGTGTTTAAATCTTTAGATATTTCTAAAGGGTCACCCGCCTAGGTTTTACAAAGCCTGAAGTGTAAGGGAAATGTGTTCTCATTCCATTTCTTGTTAGTTGGCCAAATCTCCTATTGAATTTGATCATTAGAAAGTGGCTAGTGTATAGGATTCATTGGTCTAGTTTCATTTGGAGCACCAAGAGAATGGTGACTCTACTGGGGACAATTATGAATTTCTAGTTGTAGACTATCTAGAAACAAAGTCAAATCATTTGTGTAGAGTCAATTATTTTCCATTCTAAATTTGGTTCAAATATTGAGAAGTTCTTGAACCTAGAGAAGATTTATTGCACTGAAGATCAAAGGATATGAGTGTGAATCCATTGTTGGAGAAGACTTAGAATGAGATTTACTCTTGAAGATTATTCCTCTGTGAAAGGAGGTGGCAACTCTATCTAAAGAACCAGTTGAATCATGTAGAAGATTTCTAGATTTGCAAAATTTGCAATTAGAATGAGAGATTAACAGTTGTTACAAAGTTTCCAAGTATTCTCATAAATCTAAAGCAAGAATTATTCTATTTGAAGGAAGCTTATGAGAAATTTTCAAGACTTGAGAAAATAAATGGTTCCCTATTAGATGAATTTGCATTACAGAAGGGAAGAGTAGTATTTTTTTTCATACTTCAAATGTATAACATGTAATATCTGTAATGTTTTGAGAAGTATGTTTATTTAGAATTATGCCTCTAAGAAAGCTTTAAGGCATAAATATTCAAACAATGTTTTGGAATCATGGTTGAATTAGTAAATGATGCAATTAACAACCATGTATGAAGTTGATTATGATTGAATTTTGATACAAGAGGGTTTCCCTTAGAAATGGCAAGTAAAACTATGCTGGGAAAATAGTCTCCACCAAGCCCTCAAAGGGATTTTGTTATTGAAAGGTATATGCCATTGGTTTTGTGTCGTATTAAAGGTTTCCCAAACCTAATTCCTAAATATGTTAGGAAGTATTTTCCCAAATTCATAGGGAAAATTTTAGAATCAACCTCTAAAAATCTGCAAATATTCATAGATGTGATGGGGGATTATGAGGTGAATCATGAGAAAATTGTTATGAAACTCTTTGTTCAATCCTTGAAGGATGATGTCAGGGATTGGTACTCATATTTACGAGCATGTTCTATTGATTCATAGAATTAGTTTATGACATCCTTTGTTGAACAATTTGGTGAAAGGGTGAATCCAAGTATGGTGAGGAAAAACTTTATGGAAATCCATATAAGTAAAGATGAGCTAGTCCCTGCATTCAATCTTCAATTTACAAAGGCAAGAAGAGATATCCTTAAATACATAAGACCAAACAATGTAGAATGTTTGCTTGTGTATTTAGGAGCATTTGACAGTAAGATGGGCTTCTTATTAAGAGATAAAGAGTCTACAACATTACTTCAAGCATATCAAATTGCCATGGATATTGAGAACAATTTGAAATACTCTATGATGAAAGGGTATCTAGCTGCAAGTGTTGGTTATCCCAACACACCTCATGCAAATAGAATTCAAGGATCAGATAATAGAAATGATTGTCAAGATGACAATGCTTTTGCTGTTATGATTTTTCCATCATCAAAGTATGAAGGTCATAGTGAGCTCTAAGTTGAATGTCAAAAAAAATTGAGCATTATTGATCAAAAGTCTTTTGTACAAGAATTGTATGAAATGAAGAGACAAGAGGGAGAATCATCATATAAGTTATTTTTGAGATTTTTGGATGCTTTGATAGAAGTCCCCAAATATTTCAGACCTAAGGATTTTATGTGCATTGATTTATTTTGTGAGATTTATGAATCTCGGCTGAGTACTTTGCTAGAGGAATTGAAGCCCCATAGTTTTGATCAAGTACCTGATTGGATAAGGATTGTAGAATCAACCAAGTATGGTTATACACAAAATATGGATTCTCAAAATGGAGATAATAGTTGTCCTCTTGAAGAAAATTAGACAACAATGTAAAACAAGTGAATAGAATATGTCAGAAGAAGAACATCCTTATTGTCATATGACAGAGGATGAACATTGTAATTAGCTCACAATCAACACATGTGCAAATCCTTGCAGTAGTGAGGAAGATGAAGACACATTGGATGATGAAAAATTAGATATGAAAGAATGCTTCTCTTGTGATATCTAAGATGATGGAGAAGTGAATGAGATACAAAGTTTTACTCCATTTCATAATGTGATTAGCAAAAACAATGTATGTGTTATTGATATGTCATTACAAACTAATGATTATAATTCTAAAATTGTAGCCTCAAGTATTCATTATGAGGATTTTGAACATGGTTTGTGTAGCTATGATTTTTCTTGTGATGAAAATCATGATGAGATTGATGGTTCTAATTGCTTCTTTGAAGATTGTGATTGCTTTTCTGAGGATGATGTAGAAGCATATGTCTCATTCAAAGAATGCAATGATATCAATATTCATAATGCCAATTGTCCACAAGTGAAGGAACAAATTGCATGTGGTGAATACACAAAACATGATTCAAGTTCACTATCAACAAATCATGTTCATTGTGTGAGTGATGCAGAATTTGAAGATAAGGAAGTGTGTGTTTAGTATGTTGATTCAGAACATAATTCCAGATATGATAAACATGATGATGAATGTGCTTATTCCCCTGCTTCTCATGATTGTTAATATGAAGTAGAGATGGAGATGTTTGTGATACATGAAGAGGATGATGATGTGCATGGTGATGAAATAGGAGTTTCAATTTGGGTTGATCAAGTAGCACATAGTGAGAAATATAAAGATCTTGAGTCAACACTATTACCCATTGATGATATTGAAGAGCTTGTTGATTCATATGATAGTAAAGTTTCAAATTGTATTGACAGTGCATAAATTCTTGATCCCTATGCAAAGCAACCAAGAAATGAGAATAATGGTCAATTTCATGTTGATGAGTGTGAAGTTGAGTACAATTTCTTTATGTTTGATGCTCTTGATCTTCAGAGTGTGCACATGGACATTTTTCCATCCTATGTAAAAGGAATTGATGTGAAAGAAAATGTAGACTGTAGTTCTATTGCTAATGAGGATTTTTCAGTTAGCAATGAGTCTTTCACTTTTGGGTCAACACATTTATCAACTGATATCGCACATGAAGATACCAATGCACATGGGTTTTTTTCCACTATCCCGATTGATGTTGAATTGCTTAAGCCTACTCTTGAGGTATTTTACATTGAGTTGAATGATGATGATAAGAATGAATCAGAACATGTTGTTGAACTTGAGATGAGTGCATTTACTCACTTCTTAGGTGTTAATGATGCACATGATTTCCATTTCCATGACAACAAGGTGTGTTCTAATGTACCTAAATGGAAATGTCAAAAAATGTGCTCGTGTTGCAATGATCCATATACGAATACTCCAAAATATGCATCTTTTGTCTTTGAAATATTTGAAGATGACTTTCACAACACACAACAAGTTGTTTATGATAGCTTTCAGTTTGATGTGTAAAGTAATTTTGATGTCAAAGTTTATGATGTTGAAGATCAAATTTTATAGCTGATTGTTGTAGAAAGTTCAACTAAGCAACTTTGACAATTGATAACTTTCACCTCATGACTCCTTTCTCCAAGCCGTCTATTGCATTAATCAATTTTTTGGACCAATTTTACATTCTTGCAAGTTTTCATTGCTCTAGGAGGTCGTTTGCCTAATTTTCAAAGCCGATTCTAGAGCCCACTTGGTCAGTTTTCACCATTTTGCAAAAGGGCCAGTAAGCAAATTTTAATGGAAACCCAGTTCATTTTTCCATCTCCAGATGCATTCAAAATCTACATCAAGTCAGTTGAGCATAAATTTTTTTTGAAAATGATTTTTTTTTAGCCAGACCCACATGGGGCTCCACATGCTTTGCACAATTGTGAAGTTCTTTGAATGAAATATTTCAGTCAAGGTTGTGAGAGTAGAAAATGGTGGTGAGTTGACAATGCAAAAATTATTATCAGTGCTTACATTAGTTATTTCCAATCATTGTCCCTGTAGTTTGTAATGCAAATGATTTGGGTGAAGAGTATGTTCAATTGGAAGGCCTTCAATCATGCAACCCTTAGGAAGTTTAAACAAAATTTTGAAATGCTCTAGTTTCAAAGTACAAAGATTAAAGATAGTGCTTCACCTAAATTTCCTTAGGATAAAGTCATAATGTTATTTGATGTTTCTTTGTTCTTTGAATGGTTACATAACCTTAAGCAAATCATCTTATAGGCCAATATTTTGGCTTTGTGAAAAAGGAGAATATGTCAATATTAAGGTGAAATTCAATGAGTAAGGTGTGAAATCAATAATGTTATTACTGAAACTATTGTATGTGAAAGGCCAACACAATGTGCAAGTGAGTGACTTTAACAACAACAAAATGAATGAGGAATCATGGAGGCGTCATTATCACATCCTATATGCCAAGGTGGATTGTTGAAAGTCCTAGTAACTTTCAAGAAAATGTAATTGATAGATAAGGGAACCCCACACACCAGCATTGAAATAGGGATATGTGCACAAAATGAATGTTAATTGAAAAGGCTATAGAGGCTTCCAGATGAGGGTTGCGTTCTAGCATAGGATAATGAATGTGTTTAATAAGCTTTAGAAGCTTTCCAAAGAAAATCCAAAGGGCTTGAGGCTACCATGAGAGGGCAGTGTACTAACATGGTATAGTCATCCATCAAAACAGGGGCTTATGAGATGCTTTAAAAATGATCAGGAGGCAAGGTACATGTTGGAAAAAAGCAACACTTAGAGGGGGGGTGAATCAATGTTTTGCAAAAATTAATTCTTTTATCCTAACCTTTAATCAACTTAACACATTTAATCATAATCAATATGTAAAAATAGAAAACAAGAAACCACACAACCATAACACAAGTATTTTTACGTGGAAACCCTGTAAGGGGAAAAACCACGATGGTGTTGGAGTGAAAATGACACTGAGAGGGGGGGTGAATCAATGTCAAAATAGATTTGAATAATTTTTTTTTCATAAAATTAAACCATAGTTCAGATATTATCTCAATATTAAAATGATTACAGCATTCATAATTTGAATGTAATCATTCAAAATCAAAATTGAGAAAAGTAGTAACCAATCAATGAACAAAGCAATAAACAACTCAGTAAAGTAGTGAGATCACAGAAGTACAAAGAGACACAAGATTTTTCCGAGTGGAAAACCCTCCTGGGGTATAAAAACCACTCCCGAAATGCCTTGCAGGCTTAATATTTTAATCAACTGTTCACAATGCCTTATAGGCTAATTTTTGAGCACCCACTCAAGGAGCACCAACCCCTCAAATTATATTTTTGAACAATAATAATATCTCAGAGGATCTCTCTGTTTTCAGTCAAGCTCATAACTCTCTATTTTCTCGTCTACCTAATACCCTAAGAATTCAAAAAATGAATCCTTAAAATATTACATAGAGAAGAATATTAAAGTATCTTTGCATCTTTGTTTTTCAGATTTTTATTACAGAGTTTTTCAACACATTTTTGATACATCCAAAAAACAATGTTCCAAAATTACAACCAGAGTTCCACAGTATTTTTGTCCACTATTTTTATACAAGTTTTCAAGAATGAAGTCTTCAAAGAAATTTGAGGTCAAAGGAGAGTTGAAACTTCCTTTCTAAATTTAGGAAAAAGATGCTAGAGAATAAGTATCTGCCAGAGTAATGCCTGATCACCAAGTAGTCAATAAACTGACAACCATAAATCAAAGTCCCTTTTCAAATCTACAAGTGCCTTTTTACAAAACCAGATGCATATTAAAATAAAATAGCCATTTTGAAATTATTTTATACATAAAATCCATCATATATGAAACATATGAGATCATTTCACAATGAAACTACCAAATTCTTAAAAAAGCACGACCGCCCACCAACTGTAAATCATAAACCCTCAAAGCACAAAGAGTATTCTTCCATGTAACTGTTTCATTTCAAAAATGAACACAATAATCATTGATATGAGTGAGTCAAAATAGCTTTTGCATAAATCTGATCATGCAAAGAAAAACGTCTCCAGCCATAAAGAGATTTCCAAACAATAATGCCCAAGGACTGTCATTTGCTAAATAAAAACACCAAATAAGGATACATGTTTGTGCAGAAATAAATAAATACCAGAGATTCGATGCCAACCATCGACTTCCATCGAATAATGAGATCAATATGTAGGTCGAGCTCTCATTTACACATAGTTCATAGTCCAACCAGCTTTCAAAGACTCAACACCTTTGGAAATGACCATGTGTAAGCTACAACAAAGAGGCATATTGCAATGGTGGTGGCTAGGGTTCTAAACCCTAAGAACAAACAAATCTTCGACCAAAACATCCCTTTCTCAAGATAATCGATTATTATGCCAAAACCAATAAACTTTGAAGTCCACAAATTATATCATAAACATTTTGGAACCCATGTATTCCCAGCATAATGATACGTTAAATGAGTGCCAAATCAAGGCCACATGAACTGTTCAAGCCAACATGGCAACACACCATGTCATTGTCCAAGAGAAACTAAATATCATAAAAGCTTTCGCTGCCAACTTAGATACACATGGATTAAGTCATTTTCCATAGAAAAAAGAAACGTGTGTAGCATACATCAACAAAAACATAAAGAAATGAGCCCTAAAATACTTTGAATGATGTCGGCATAAAGTGCAACAGCAATGCACTTTTTAAAAAATGTGAGAAATAAAAGCCCGATAGCACTATAAATGTGCTATAAAAAGGTGCTAAGTCAAACCAACCACCAAAACATAAGTGATCAAAGTGATACATGTTATAGCATCAATCAAGAATTGATCACTGTATCAAATGTGCTTAATAATGCTAAGTAAAAGCATTATGGATTAAGCTTAAGCACTATGAATATACCAATAATATGTATCACATAAGTGAAATAACTCATGTAAGGAGGTCATACCAATGAATCCTGATAGTGCTAACATATGACAATGACTGTAATTTCCAGCAAAGCAAGTAATCTGAATACCATGTGAAGGAATATATGCAACTATAGTGTTATAATATGAACAAAATAAGTTATACCTTCTCATTTAAAAAGGAAGAACCTTCAACTTGAACTGAACTACACAACCACCTAAAAATGTAATCCAGTGAATGCCACCTATTTGTACATGGAACTCGAGGCATCAGTACACAACAAACTATATCAACTATGAAGACACACAAGGTTTTCCATGAATAAATGCAAAATATCAAAACCAACTGAAGCCATCTGAATGTAAACCAATGCCAATGTCATCAAAGAAGTACCATAATAAAGCATAAGGATCCAATCTAAGACTATCAACAAAGAGAACCAACTGAAAGTTATTTTGTCATCAAGGACAAACCATAAACACAACTGAGATCCAACAGGTGGATGGCCAATCCATAATAAGTTTTGAGTATACTCAAAAGAAGTATTACAAAATGGGAATGCAATTGCATTTAGGCTCACTGCCTAGAGCTCACTACTCAAAATGGGGATCACTTCTCTTACAACAATTTGGATTAGATCCAAAGAAAATGGACTAAGAAAATAGCATCTATCAATGTTTGCTTACAGTTCCAATTTAGCTCTGATGTCAAACTTCTGTCCTAATAACTAATGTTGTACCTCTGCTCTATTCTGCTCAAGTTCGCATATAAAATATTTATGCACAAGTGAAATTATGCATGATATCACTCAAATAAAACTTGGACATTGACAACATACACACGTACAACTTGTTTGTTCATTAAAATGTTATGACTGATCATCTAAATATATCCGCTCACAAGGAATTGATCGCCATAGGTTGGCCCAACAAAACTTAATAAAATTCATAACTTGTCAGCCCAAACAGTAGATAATTTCAATGTGGATCCGAAAAAGTTGGCTAAACAATAGCTCGAACCAATAATTAAACATTTGAGCTTGAAGATAATTAAAATAATTCAACTTTATACATCAACTACATCATTTCCACTAAGTTGGCTTCACCAAGCAAATAGACAGAAAAATGTCCTGGACCTCCAAAACCAATACCCACAAAAATAACATCATGAGATTCAATAATAATATGTTCCTCATGCCAAAAAAAAAATTCATCGATCCACAACACAAAATGATAATCCAGTGAAGTTATCAAACTGAATACCCTTTTACTTGAGTATTCTACTAGTAACACATAGTTTTCACTTGCTCTACTGAAGTGACTAAATGTATAAATGTGGACCAAAAAGATGACTTCAGTTTCCATCAATGAGAACACTAGAAGCCAAAAAACATCTCCAGTAGAACCATATGCCAACAATCTCCCCCTTTGGCATTGATGGCAACACTTAGTGAAAAATGATTAAGTGTCGAGATTTACATACTACTGGAGCACAAAATATTGAATACTATACCACTACAAAATATTGCTCCCCTGGATAAAATTAAGACATTTTTCACTCTACTCTCTCTCCCCCTTTGACATCTATGACAAAATTGGTGATACAAAACTATACAAGTATTATTTGGAGACTTACAACAATTTGAAGATGTCTTCAAAGACCTTTTTCAATTCACTAAGGGAGGAGTCTCAAATACTCTTCAGACTTTCCAAAATGGTGATGTGACCACAGAGAAGATAGGATAATGTTTCTACTACTTCCAGGCTTATTGGATCAGGGGTAGTGACAACAATTTTTGCTTCCTTTAAGGCATTCATTGGCATCTCAAGTTTTGTACTAATCAATCCCCTTAAGTCACTTACTTTTCTAAAGATTCTTTCATTTTCAAAATTTAAATTCTTCATTTGGTCAAGCAAGGATATTACCTAACAATCCTGGAGAGACACACTTCCAGCCAAGGGATCAAGGTTGTTGGAAACGATAGCCAACTGCTGCTCAATGTCTTTTATCTTTTTTTCATTTGCAGCTATAAATTTTGGCAGGATTAAACATGATTTATACAAATTTCCTCCTTCAGTTATATCACCTTGAGTATGTTGAATGCAAGTTCCTAACAACTTTCTATCTCTAGCAATTATCATGTTTAAGTTGCCAAATCTTTCCTCCTTAAATTCCTTTCTCACTTTAACTAGGGCTGAAATATCAAAAGATTTGAAATGTGAGTCCATAGAGTTTATCAACCTTTTTAACTCATTAGAGGTGGAGCTTGATGGGTCCAAAGCATGCATAGGCAATAGTTTATGTAGAACTCCAGAGGAAAGTTTTAATAGCTCACTATCTTTAATGTGAGATTTCAATATTTTCTCATTTCCTTTATCTTGAGCTAATTTGGAAACTTTCAACATTTGAATTGGAGATAAAGTAGATAGATTGATTGAATTCTTATCAAATTCAGAATATGATCCTATATGTTGCTCCAATAAGGATTCTTTTGCTTTATTTGGGTTGATTTATGGCTACTTACATTCGTTGATTTCAGAGAGAACTTTTGCAATGGTTTCTGGAGTTTCCTTTTCTTCAGCAGGCACTTCTCTACCTTCAATAATCTCCTCAATTCTTTCCTTAGTTGTTGTAGGAGTCTCAAAATTTTCAATATTGGGAGGAGTCAGAGTATCCTCAAATACCATAGAATCAGATACATTTATGTTTTCCACATTTTCATTTTCCTCTCCTAACACTTCTACTTCCTCATTTTCATTTGCTTCTTTTACTACCTCATCAGAACTTCCTTCTTTTGATTTATTTATTTCCATGTTTATTTCTTCATGACCTTTAGCCTGATTAGTGTTGACTTCTTCAACATTTTCCTTTTCTTTTGACAAGAATTCTTCCAAAGTTGCCTTAGTCTCTCACTCACCACAACTTCAGTGTCACCAATCATAAGTTTTTTTATTCTTGATTTGCTTCTGAATTCCTATTTGATTTTTAGAAGAAGTGAGTCCATTTCTTCAATCCCTATCTCTGGGCACAGATCAACAAGAACCATTTTTCTCAAGTTCTCTTCCTCAATCCTAGCAGATACCCTTCTTAACTCCAAAGTTTTATATAGGCTTGTTCGTAAGCTAGACATAATCTCAACAAGAGTTTTATTGAAAGCATTTAGGTGCTTAATTGTAGCTTCTTCAAGAATCTTCTTACCAGAATCATCAAATGTCTCAAATAGATCACAAAGAGGCTTGAGATTACCATCAACTACTGCTATATTTTCAACTTCTTCCATAGACATGCTATACTTGACAATTTTGGGCTTCTTCTAAGCTTCACTTTTGCTGGAAGGCTTTCTTTTGTTCATCTTGATTGCATGAGTTCCAATAGACTTCAATTCTCTTACTATCTCTTCTAAATTTGTTTCCTCTTCCTCTTCTGTGGATGCAACTTTGTAAGTTCTTGAGCTTTTTCTCTTCTTCTTTCTTCCAGAGGCTTCAACCTTATTTGGTTGTGTAGTAGGGGAACTCCTAGTTGCTTTGGCTAAAGATGTTCCTAGACCAGATATTTTTTCTTTTTCCTTCTCTTTTGCTACTTTAGCTTCATCCCTTTGTCGCCTTAATTATTTCAATTTTTCAAATAGAATACCCATATTCTCTACAAAGATTTTAGTTTCCTTCCTTACTTTCCTAATGGACACTAGTTTCCTTAAATCTGAATGAACTTGTCAACTTTTCTCAACATATGTACCGAACCTTTCTTCATTAGGATGTAGAGGTGAGTTTAGCAAATGTTTTGCATACATCTTCAGAATATTTTCATCCACCTCATATCCCATCGGCATGATCCAAACTGACCTAGGATCAACAACTTTCATGTAACACTAGTCAATATCAATCATGAAGCATATGGAGTCCTTGTACTATTCTACTATGGCTTCAGGCATCCTTTCTCTTCCATGCATATGATTTTGAAGTTTTTTGAAATGACCCCACAGGATTGTGTTGCATGCCTCCTAGTTTCCAAGGCTACATATTATATCCTAGATTTGTATTGCTACCGGAGTATCATTTCTCCACTAAACTTTACCAAATCCTAATACTTCATTTGAGAATTAAAAATACAAATAGATTAACAGGTTTCTAAACTTGAACACATTCTTTTTGTCCCTTTTGATCTTCTTCAAATTTTCAAGAAGTTTTCCTCTGAGCACTTCGCATAAATCATAATCTACATTATGCTTAATCATCTCATAGGGTATATAGATGGTAGTTTTGCATACTAAATTTTCTCGGATTGAATGATAGATCTTATACCCTATGATCATGGAAGCAAATCTAACATCAATTTTAGCAATATCATCTATAGGCATTGCCCTTCTATACCAATGAGAGCCAATTGCTTTAGTAACATCATCATTCTTTATGTACTTCAATATAGGGAGTCTACTGGAAGAGTTTAAACCCGTCACTGCACATATAGCTTACTTAGTGATTTAAAATGGTATGTCTAGCCACAAGGGTTTGGAATTTAAATGGTATTTCTTGTCCACAAGGGTTTGGAATTTAGGTTTCACGAAGAAATCATCTTGCACTATGTGGTTAGAATATAATTCTAGTAGTTGAGTACTGCCCAAATCCTCAATGTTCACATGCACATATACCCTAATATCTTTGATGTGTAGAACATTGTACAACAAGGAAGAAAATGCACCTAGGGGCTCAGTGTCTACCAATTTGTATGGATGCCACTTAAACTTTGGATGTGGCCTATCATTGACTTCAACAAACAATGGGGTAGAATGTGACACATGTTTCAGATTCAAAAAATGTGATACCGTTTGAAAGCTATAGATGTTTTTCAATCAACGTATCGATTAAGACTTTAGTCATAATTTAAATAGAAAATTAATAATAATTATTTATTAAATTCAAAGTAAAGCATAATTTATATTGGTGGAAAGTTGAGAATCTCCTTTAAAAACCCTTTTCATTTCATCAATTTTGGGTTAAAAAAAAGTTGTCAGCCACATACCCTACACATACCCATCATATTGCCACTTTTTGGCCCATCATGATCCTGCACATACCCTACCAAAGCAACTGAATATATAAATGTGTACCAAGAAGATGACTTTAGTTGCCATCAATGACAACACTAGAAGCCAAAAAACATCTCAACTAGAACCATATGCCAACAGTACGCTACTCACAAGGCTTGAAATTGTATTTTGAATGAATGGAAGCATGTAGTGTGATGCAATGCCACAGCCATAAATAGGGCTACACATGGAAAAAAAAAAAGGAACATTGTCTCAACAAATTAATTGAAAAATCTTCAAAGTTTTTGAATAAAAATACACATAAATGAATCGATTGAAGTCTTTAAAAAACTCTCAAACAAAATGTGTGAAGGAAATCCATGCTGGGAGAGGTTGAGAATCATTTAAACAAAGATGAAGAGAATAGAACGCCTCCATCAAACGCTAAAGCCACAAAATGAAAGGTGGGAATCCATCAAAGCATACATGAACCTGCCACCATGAATGAGAATTTGCAAAGCTCAAGCAATACCCGACAAGGAAATTTAGGGGAAAATGTGGAGAAAGAAGTAGGAAGAAGATCTACGATGGAGAAACGAGATGGTAATCTAGCCAAATTTGGACCCTTCCATGCCAACTTGCCTAGAAAACTTGCTCACCAATTATTCATGTGGGGTCAGCAAAACACTGACATGTGGCAGTGGGCCCAAGTGATATGTACGTGCACGGGTAAAAAATTTAAAAAGGGGCTCGATATTTTTAATTCTCATTTTCTTTTTCTACAAAAGAAAATCATTTTAAAAATTGAAATGTTTCCCGTGAAAAGTATAAAATCAGTGAGCCCTATGAAATTAAGTGGATCCCCATTTGAAGGAAGGGCTTTTAAATGGAAGGTGAATATTTTACACGAAGGTGTAAAATAAAATGTTGTGAGTGCAAATAATGCTCGATTAAATTTTATTTTGAGTGGTGGGGAAGGCATGGGTTGAATTTAATAGTCACCCATATAATGATTTTATAAGACTTTTACTATTTTAAATGGTACATGGAAGTAAAAGGAATATTTTTAAAAAGTGTGAGTTGGGAATGAAGATATTTTACAATAGAGGAAAAATATATTGAAAATTAAAGTATAAGGTGGGGATTATTATTGAAGTTATAAGACTTTAATATTTGGAAAGTAAAAATATAATCTATAGAAAATAATTTGCTACAAATAAAATAACAGGAAATAGGTGTTTTTACAAGCAAGAAGACTTGTTTTTCTAGTAGCTGGGTAAAATGGTGAATTCCTCACATGGGCATTTTTTCTGTTGTTGGGAAACTTGGTGCAAAGGTAGAATTGGAGGCAAAGGTTGTTGTTGTAGAGAGAGGAGAGAAGCTTTGCAAATTTGTTGATCAACGGGAAAGAAGCTGCTAGATGTCTTCAATGGAACAGTTGTAGCACTACCTCTATTTTCTATATCTTCTTTTTTTCTCTTAATTGGATGGATTCTTGTTCCAAATTCAAAAAGCTTTGCAAGGCAGGTAGAAGCTCTAGGTAGATTGTAAAGCTAGGATGGAATATGATTGAGTCACTAATCTAAAAGTGTCTATGTTTTGAATTGTGCTTCTATGTTTATTTTATCTGATAATTGTCTCCATGGGTGAACTGTAATGCCCTTTTGGACTCAATAATAAAATTGTCTGAGTCTTTTCATGCATGTTTTATGCATTTGAGTTACATATGTTGTTGCCTTCTATTTTGTGAATGATGTAATTTCTTTAATGAATGACAAGCTACATCTTATTATTACCTATTATTCAGGGGATAGTGTAATTGCTTCAATGAATGTGATAGGAGTGTTGAATTTTAGGTGGATTTGTAAGAAGAATTACCAAATAAAGCTTTAGTGGTCTGGTTGTCATAATGTGATAAAATTTGCAAAGATCTTTGAAGCATGTTTAACATTGTAGGATGAAGGGGTGGTTATATGACTCCATAGCCCATTTCTTGGCATTGGTCCATTATTGTGCTTCTACTACTTTCAGCTTGTTCCCAATTCTTTCAATAATAAATCATTTCAATTTTGTGTTATTAGTACTTGTACCTGCCATGTTCTCCATGTTAGTTTCTAAAATTTATGCAGTATCTTGTCAATGTTGAGTGATATTTTATGTTTTTAAGCATAAATTTGTGAGAGCATTATTTGTTAAGCTATATTTTATTAATTTTGTTTTTGAATCTTTAGATATTTCTAAAGGGTCACCCCCTAGTTTTTTGAGAGCCCGAAGTGTAGGGGAAATGTGTTCTCATTCCATTTCCTATCAGTTGGCCAAATCCCCCATTGAATATGATCATTAGAAAGTGGCTAGTCTATAGGATTCATTGGTCTGGTTTGATTTGGAGCACCAACACATTCTAGTGATTTACAATGCTTTCATCAGTGGAACGGTTGCACAGACTTTCCTTAGACTCTCAAACCTTTATCTTGGATTTATAAATAGTTTTGCAAAAAGAAGACACGACATATGATATATTCAATATAGTCCATCCAAAATAGTTTTTTGATGAAAGTAAACTCACTAAACTACCACCCAGAAAGATAAAAAGAGCCTAGAAACTTATTTCAGGCCATACAAAGGCTTAAAACTAACAATAAACTCTATCTTGGTAGAACATGGTATCCTTTATTAAAATTTGTTCAAATAATACAAACCTACTACTTAATGCTTTCCTTTACAAGGCTTAAATAGATGTTCCAAAATAGTTAAAAAAATTTCCCCCTCATCTTTAACAACCAACCTTTCCCTTTTCCCTCTTGACTCTTCACATTCTTGTCTTTGTTTGCAATTTTTTCAACTTTTACATCTTTTTTGCATTTTTGACATTTTTGCAAACTTTCTTTCTTGACCACCTAAAAGACCTATTTGAGACTTTAAATAAATCAAATATGACCTCTCATGACCTATTATAATGCTTTTAAATTTGAAGATTCAAACTCTTACAAAATTTCTTTTTGAAGGCATTCATTGAATAGGGTGCTCCTACACCATACAACCAACCTACAAAAACTTTCCAAGTCCCTTTGGAAACATGTGGTATCAACCTTGCTTGCTCTTTCATCATAACAACTTCAAATTTGTCTTGGACTGCTTCTTCTCTTTGTCTCTTGAAATCATAATCTTTTCATTTTTCTTGTTTCCATCTTTTGTCATCTCCCTTCTCTACCTCTCAAGTTCACTAATCATTCTTCATTCAAAAGGACACATGAATTTCCTTTCACAGCTCTCAAGTTTCCACTAACTCTTTCTTTCTCAATGGATATGGCGTTGTCCTTGCAAACTTCCCTCTTTCTTTCACAATTCATCCTTGACCTTCTCTGACCAATCATCTTTTCATCTTCTCATCTACTCCCATCAGTTGGAGTATTCTTCAATGGTTGTAAACTCAAGTGCTTCTTCAGTCAAGTATCCATATTCTTTACTACCTCACCACAAAAACTAAGCAAACTTCTTTGCCTCACCTAGGTGTTTCCACTTTTCTCCCCCTCTTCTCTTTGCAAAACAACTAGGTTCTCTCTTAACTTGCACAAACACACAAACACAAACACCAACACTTTCTCTCTATAGCTTAGATGGATCAAGCACCTGCAACCAACCATAACTCAACAAACCAATTTTAGCAAACTACCAATTAAACAAATCCTCATAATCAACTAGCCTTGATACAAATTGATGCAAGAGCATCTACAAAACACCACAAACCAACTAAGGGTACTTCTGACCAAAACATCAACTAAGAAGATCAACCAACAAGTTCACTTATCATTTCATCAAAATCTATCAATTTCACTTGAAACTTCAAGGCTACCAATAAGAAAACTCACCATATCAATATTACACACCTTAATAAAATCAAAACACAACTTAACCAACATCCAACTGACTGAACCACAACAATACCACCATTAGAAACTGAGAACCAATCACATTTTCACTATTCACCAATTTACCATTCTTTGTAACTTTTTCACTTAAGGAAAAAAGACCATCACTCAACCATTCTTAATTCAAACCTATTACTAGACTTCCAAATCACTATAATCATCACCATTTTAACTGAAACAAACCATTAAAAAACTCACATAACACTATTTTCTTAAATCCTTTGATTTGTGTAGTCAAAACATCATTTTACATATAAGGTTCATCTTGCTCATATCATCAAATTCAACAAGACAACCTTCTAACTATCCCCTAAGCATTTAAAAATATTTACCAACATTAATTAGGTAGTTCAAAACAAGAACAAACATCCTTATCTGTTTTTACTCAGTTTCCTCTTCTTTCCTCTAGTCATGACTCAAACCCTAGTAGTATTGCAAAAACAACTAAAATGGCTATACCATCAAGACCATATTGACTCTCCATTGACCCTATACCTTTTCAAGAGCCCATTTCCATCTTCTTTAACATAACAAAACATAGAGCATTATTGTTTTAGAAAATATAACATATAATAGTTCAATTGATTGTTCTACAAAATTAAGGCTCAATTAGGCCTTATTTGTGAAGCAACTACCCTTAAACTAACTCCAAATCCTCCAAGAACCACAAATAGACTTTAGACAGATTTTGAAACTCACAAATCATCAATCTTGAATGAAGGAAACGTACACCAATGTATCAAAACCATAAACCCTTGTCTAAAAATCTTAACATTGTCCAAAGAGTAAGGGTTTATGGAGAAACTATATTATAGGCCTCCAAATGCTCTGCCACAACCTCAAAAATGTTTAAATATGTCTTCATAAGTAGTCCAAGAATTCCTCAACCCTTGAATACTTCATTTTCTCCAAAACACCACTTGGAGCCATCTTTGTTATCAACAAAACTCAAGAAATTTGACTAGAACAACATTTGAACTTTGTAATCATACCTTTTTCTACCATGCCAACACACACACAATGTAAAAAATGACTCATAATTTTTCCATTCCACCAATTTACAATACTCTCATTGGTGGAATGGCTGCACACACTTTCCTTAGACTCTTAGACCTTTTATTCTGGATTTACACACAATTTTGTAAAGATAAGACACCATAGATGATATATTCAATACAATCCCTCCAAAATAGTTCTTAATGAAAGTAAACTCACTAAACTACCATCCACAAAGATTAAAAAAAGCCTAGAAACTTAGTTCAGATTGTACAAAGGCTTAAAAATAACAATAAACTCTATCTTGGCATAATAGGATATACTTTATTCTATTATAAACCAAGATCATAAATGCAAACCAGAAAATGCCTTGCACAAGAGAAAACAAGAGATTAATTTCTTTATAAAAGCAATGTATGCATAACCCTAAAAGGAAACCCTAGTGTGCACACTTAATAATTAATAAATAATTAATTATTAATGTGCCTAAGTTTAGCTTAAGTAACTAAAGTGATAAGTGACTTAATTAATTAACCAATATGATTAGATTAATTAAGTGAAATAACCTATCACTCTAACACCCCCTCTCAAGATGATCTTAGGAAATAGCTAAAACACTAAGGAAAAGATGCATGAAAGCAAAGATGGGTCCCAAAAACAAGGATTGATCAGGTACCCATGTACAAATGTAATGAATGAGAAAGAGGAGAAAACCTAGTGGGACAAAACCCCTCCTCAATGGGATGACTTGATGCAAAGAAGCATTGAAAGAACACTGGTGGAGTAACACTCGAATCCTGAATCTGGAAAGCAAGGAAAGACACCTCTATTTACAAGAAACCATATGAGAGTCACTGAAGGACTCAAGCATAATCATGATAATGCAATAGCAAACCCAATGCCAAGGAACTCTAGAAAACTCACAAACTGGAACAACCATGGAATCTATGAAGCAATAATAGATGTATAAATGATGCCCCCCATAAGGGGGAATGATATGATGAAATAATTTTGAAGCTATGTGTATCTCAATGTCGATGCCAAACTTTGACTAAAACTAATCCATAGGAGCAAGTACCATGAAGATTCTGGAACATTAACCATAAAATGAATGGCCCTCAAACTAAGATGTGACCCAATGTGAATCTGATGTGATTCAGGATCATTAACCATAGGCTCTCAATCTGAGATGTGAACCAATGCAAACCAAAATGTGTCAAGCTATTAGCAAGATGTGGCTAAAAGAAGCTACAAAATCCATATACAACTCATGTAAGTTGTCATCAATATGAAGATGAGATCAAAGTGCATGCAATGCAACTACACTCTAATCAAATTATTATGCAAGAAGCCCCCTTGATGGAACTTTATATAAGTTCATTTATTATAATACCCCATGATTGTAAAAGGAGAACATGCAAAACATGCATAAATTAAAGAGAAAATGAAAACCTAGTGCATGCAAACAAAAAAAGTGCATCCACAAACCAATGTTCACATCTGCCTCCATGATTAAAATTGACCTTAGATTTGTGTAGACAATAACAAAAACCTAGAAATATTTTGATGCTAAGAACAAAACCCATAAATCATTTTTTGATCTAGCAAGCAGAAGATAAAAAATATATTTTTTAATCTTTAGCTAGTAGAAAAAATGACATGCACCACTTTTTGTACAGAAATTTTCTCCAAATTTGTTCAAGATATGCAAAATCTAAAAGATACCCAATTGATATTTCGACCCTGGCTACAAAACCCAGAAATGATTTTTCCTACAACTGAGTCGAAGCTAGATTTATGAAGAAAAAATAAAAAACAACTCCAATAAAAATGTCTTGCATCAAACCCTTGATAAAATTTTGACAAAATAAAATCCAATTGTCACTTTCTGAATCTAATGGAGATGCCCGATTTGATCCAAAATGCTCCAGAAATAGACTCAAGGCATAAAACCCTTGAGGATCCCTGAATGTGCTTTGTAATGAATTTCTCCAAAAATTGAGAAGGCGCTGCAAATCAAGGCTTTGATACCATGTTATAAACGAAGATCAAAAATGCAAACCAAAAAATGCCTTCCATAAGAGAAAAATAGAAAAAGTAGAGCAATTTGCATGAAGATGTGCAAATGAATAATATTCAGAAATTGAGAAAATACAAGAGATGAATTGCTTTATAAAAGAAATGTATGCATAACCCTAAAAGGAAACCCTAGTGTGCACACTTAATATTTAACAAATAATTAATTATTAAAGTGCCTAAGTTTAGCTTAAGTAACTAAAGTGATAAGTGACTTAATTAATTAACCTATATGATTAGATTAATTAGGTGAAATAACTTATTACTCTAACATATTCAAATTTGTTCAAATAATACAAACCTACTGCTCAATGCTCACCTTTACAAGGCTTAAATAGATGTTTCAAAATAGTTAAACCAACTTACCGCCCTCATATTTAATGCCCAACCTTTCCCTTTTCCCTCTTGACTCTTCACATTCTTGTCTTTGTTTGATTTTTTTTCAACTATTACATCTTTTAAATGCATTTTTTGACATTTTTGCAAACTTTCTTTCATGACCACCTAAAAGAACTATTTGAGACTTTAAATACATCAAAAATGACCTCTCATGACCTATTATAATTCTTTTACATTTGAATATTCAAACTCTTAGACATTTTCCTTTTGAAGGCGTTCATTGAATAGGGTGCTCTTGCACCATCGACCAACCTTAGGTGTTTACACTACTTGTAGATTAGCTTCAGTGTTTGTGGAAGCATGGAATGGTGTGTATATGTGGATTTAGGTCCAAGTTAAGGAGTGATGTGGTCCACCTTGATTCCTCTCCACAACGGGAATGTTTTGGTTTCCACCTAATTTGAATTTGCATGTTTGAGGTACAAATCCAACCTTGTTGATTATTTTCAAGATTGAGGATAATATATATGCATGATGAATTGATGGAGGATTGGTGTGTGGAGTGTGTTGAGATGTGAAGTTTGAAAGTGTGAAATGTAGTGTGAGCTTTAGTGCCTAAGACTACTAGAAGTCCGTGAGCTTAAGGTGTCTACATTCTTTTGAGAGAGTGTGAATGTACTGGTGGTGTAGTGGTGGAACTTTTCTATTTCTTTGAGATAGATTTATGATTGTAACAATATTCTTTCTTCTTCTTTCTAATCTGGTAGTGAGCAATTGTTAGTGAGCCCTTCTTTCTATTAGGTAGTCATCCCTTCTTTCTTTTGGGTAGTGACCCCTTTGATGGTAACCATATTGTAATTGGTGTTGTAATTACTTTATATTGTTAGCTAATTCTTACCATGGTTTTTCCATTCTTGGATTTTCCATGCAAATATGGTGTTCTCATGTGTTTGGATGTGTTTCCATTACTTTTTCTCATGTTTATAATCAGCTAATGCATCATAAGGATTTAATGGTTGTTAAGGTTTTAAGGATTAATGCATTTCTAAATGTTAATGAAGTTTTTGATGTTTTAACAGACAATTGATTCACCCCACTCTAAATTGTCTTATGCATTCAATATAGGAAACTAATAAGGTAAACCAAGAAATATCACGACCTTCCCAAGTCTTCACAATACTAGAAGAATGATCTCCCATAACCTTAGGTTGACAAATAGGTCCTTTTAGAAGGTTGTGTGCAAAATGATGTAGGAGATAACATGAGTACTCCATGAAGACACTTGAAAACTAGGAAAAAAATTTATAGGACCACAGGACTATGGTGAACAAATTTTATTTACAATTTTTTCCCAAACAAAGTCCCAAAAGCACAAGGAAAGAACAAGTTCAATAACAAAGAAACTTAACTAGGATTTTGAGGGTTTTAATGACTAAAATGACCAGAATGAGAAACATAAAAGATATAAATTTATTTGACAATGGAATTAGGCTTATAAAACCACCTTTTATACATGGCTAATACAGTTTACATTCTATTTATTTATGGGAAGAAGGCCACTGCAACACAATACTAGGCTACCACAACAAAGTTAGTAAAAAATTATAGTTTTTGGACTTTCCAAGACTAGGCCACCCTAGTATGGTTCCACGACACCCCAATATGATACCAAGCCATACCACTAATACCAAGGCTTCCCCAACATGCTTAGAAATATTCTAGGTGAGTTTGGGGACACTTGAGCTGACTAGGACACTTAGATATGGCAAGAAGCTACGTAACTATGGAATGTGACCTATAAATTCATTTTAAGCATCAATGTAAATATTCCTATGTTCATTTTATAATTTTAACATTGCAATATTGAAGTAGATGAATGCATTAGAAAATTGAGGGATAAAATCAAGAAGTTCAAAGAAAGGCACATAAGGAGGTTAGTGAGAAATTGAAGAAAGAAAATGGAACAATTACCTATCTAAATGATCAAGTTGCAGAAAGAAAGAGTTGAAGAATGTTTGAAGGCAATGGTGAAAAGAAAATCTAAAGAATGCACAAGGCTCCAAAAAAAAATGTGAATATGGGATTAGATTTAGAAAAGGAAAGGAGTCATGAAGATAAAGTCAAGATGAGTTCTACAAAACTTCATGAAATGGTTGAAAAATAGAAAGAATCCAAAGACATATAAGGTTTAGGATTTGAAAAGGGTAAAAATTCAAAATTATATTAAACATGAAATGGTGAAAAGAAGATTGAAGACAAGAAGAACAATGGAAAGAAGATCTAGAATCAAAGGAATGTAGCTAGAAGACCATTGGTTAGACAGCCAAATGCACAAAGGTACCCATATTTTAATGGTTTCTATTTATTTCAATTCTATTGGGTATGTGCAGGATCATAATGGAAAAAGCAGGCCCTTAAGTGGCAAAAAAATAAAAAAAATTAGAGTTAGGCAACTTGACTTAAAAATTTGAATAAGTTATCTATATTATTTCAAAAATATGTAAGAATAGAATCTGTAGAAAATTGAATGTAGTTTCTAAACTACTAGGTTTGTTTGCAAAAAAAGAAAATCTATTTGGTGAAAATTTGAAATTTCAATGCAGTAGTACTTAAATTTCAGGGAAAAAATAAGTAGGTGTCTGTTTGACCACCCTAACCACAATAAAATGATAATATTTTTTTATAATATTTTAGATATAAGTAGATGACTCATGTCCTGATGTGATGCATATTTTTTTGTAAATTTTTTCCAAGTAAATAATTAATTATGAATTTTTATTACAACTTTTAAAAAATATAAAAACTCGTATGTCTGACCACCTTAACTTGGTCAAAACTTCATGAAATTAATTTTTCTTTTTTTAATCCTATAATATGTGAAGCATAGAATGTGATACATGTTTTGGATTCAAAAAATGTGATACTGCTTGAAAGATATAGATGTTTTTCAATCAGTCTCTCAATCAGGACTTTAGTCGTAATTTGAATAGAAAATGAATAATAATTACTTATTAAATTCAAAGTAAAACATACTTTATATTGGTGGAAAGCTAAGAATCTCCTTTAAAAAACCTTTTCATTTCATCAATTTTGGGTAAAAAAAAAATGGTCAGCCACATACCCATCATATTGCCACTTTTTGGCCCATCATGATCCTGCACATGCCCTATTATTCTTGCAATAAATTTAGAAATAAGGCAATGGAATGTAGAAGGAGAATGAATAAGAATGTTCCACCTTTTTTTTGGTCAATCTTTTACATGCAATAAATTTGGTCATAGAGCTAGTGAATGCAGAAGTCAAAGGATGAATAACTATAAAAAAAAGTATAATGGTTCAATCTTTCAATGGCTATTGTTATACATGCTATGGATTTGGGCATAAAGCTAATCGATGGAGATCTAGAATGAGTGGAAGAAATCCATTTCAAAAGAATGCTATATGTTACAATTGTAGTAGGCTTGGACACATTTTTAAGTTTTGTAGAAGAAAAAATATGAAGAGGGATAATTTGGTAAAGAAGAATACAAAAGGTTGATCTGGTAGAGATAAAGGAGATGGATAAGATTTGGAGAAAGAAGGAAGAAACTAAGGTTACAAATGAGCCTATACTAGCATCTAGTGTAGATGTTTCCTCTAGAAACTAAGTTGAGAGCTTTCGCTAAGGGGGTCTTTAATGGAAATATTTTATCCCGTACCAAATAAAATGGTGTTGATGATTCATCATGAGGGTATGTGGTGTAGGTCAATAGGTTTAATCTTTTGGTGAAAATTTTGGTAGAAAATATTGAAATATGGAAGTTTGCAGAGTATTTGAAGTTGATTATGCATATAATCAATGTTTACAAACTTTATTTTTTGAGGCATTCAATAAAAAATTAGGCTAGTTTCAAAGCTTATTAGTGATTTTACTTATCAAAATTCGTTTACACAAGTATTTCAAAAGAAGAAAAGATGTGAGGAAATGATTTTGAGTGATCAAGGTGATTGAGATTTGGTGCACACAAACCATAGTCTAAAAAATGAAGGAAAAGGTATTTACCATCTTTCTTTTTCCCTAGTTTCTCAGAGAAATATTTTGAAATAATTTTAGAATAATTTTCAATGGAAAAACCAAGTTTTATTGAGGTTATTGATAGGCCAAAACCTAAGTTCAAGAGACATCTCATTAAATTCATGGAGGTTAATCGATAGGTGCATTTTTCCATGTTTCCTACAATGTTAAACATATAGAGGTGATTTATGGGGAAAATTGACATACAATTTTACTCTTTCTCCAACTAATCACTCAAGGATGTCCTAGGAGTCCTAATTGGATTGACTAACAACTGTTACCAATTTTTTGCTACAACTCAATTGATGGAGCTAGTTTAAATACTGTTATATCTTAAAGTGAAATTACAGTTATTTCTGCATATTCTTAAGTGTTGTTTGCACTTTATTCATCATTTATCAAGTGACAATTATGCAAGTGTTTGAGAAAATTGAGTTTCAAAATTATTACTTATGTTTTTGCAAAATCAAATGGAAGCACATAACTGAATATACAAATGATAAAGCTTAACAGAATGCTTTCGTTTATTTTCATGAAATGATTCACATTACAATATGTTCATTTGATTGCGAGAATGCAAATGACAAGTACAACATTGCATTTCAATGCTTTTCTTTCAGAATGGAAATGAAAGAACAAATTTTAAATATCCACACAAGCCATGGTTTTAGCTAATTACATTCATTATGAAAAGTAAACTATACAGTTGAAGGTAAAATAATTAAAGCAAAAAGTAGAAGACATATCCATCATTGCCTAATTCTTCATCTTCAGTTGAGATGCTTCTTCCTACTCTATTTTACTTCCGCTCCTGAGTGTGTCTGCAAGGGGTTGAGAGGGGTGTCAATTAAGAGCTTCGGATATGAGTTATACTACAAGCCCTACCAACATACATATAATTCACTCTTCGAAATGCATGGAATCAACTAAAGGAAGGAACATAAACATGAACTAAAGAGGGAAACATCATCATCAAATAATTTATTTATGATAACATCATTTTTCTCCTTGTGTAGGTATAGGAAAAGTCATGTAGCTAATTATCTTTTGAAGACCAAGAATGTGGGAAAAAATGGGCTCCCACAAGGGTAGAGCCTGGCATGCTGCCCCTTATACATTACAAATGGGGCTGAGTGAAGAAGTGCAATCATTATGTTCATCAAGAAAGGAAATATACAATTGAAAGAGTAAAACAAAGTTCATCCATCAAGTTATTAAGTCGACTGTTCACTCATAACCATCAAGTATGCTTCCTGAAACCTGCAAGTGAACAGTAGGTTTAAATGAGCTCAATCAATTCAACTAAAATATATATCATTTTCATGATTGCAAAGTCTCAAATATTGTTGTAAAGTTTTCATTTTTTTGCCATGGGTGTTGTCTATGCATCTTGTTTCAAGATATTCAACCACATGAACTTTGCTCAAAATATATCGCACCCATTCGCTTTCCTCAAATATATGAAATTTCACAACCTGTGTAAAATTCTTCACTTCTAGGGTTTTGTATTCTGGTTTAACAGTGCAATCATCTCTAATTATATGGTTCAAATACAAATTCAACATTTGAGAGCTTCCTAACTCTTCAATCTTTGCATGTATATAAGCCCTAATATATTTAGTGTGCAAGACTCCATATAGTACAGATGAAAATTCACCTAGGAGCTTGGTCTCAACAAACTTATAAGGATGCAACTTAAATTTTGGATGGGGTCTATCCTTAATCTCAACTACAAATGGAGTGGCCATTTTTATAAATACACAAATTCACTGGTTTTTTGATAAATACCTTTTCGTCAAATTGAAGGTTTGATCGTTGAATCTTCTTCACACTTGAATCTCACCACAACTCACCAAAGTTGGCTACAGGGCTCTCCAAACTTCTTTTCTCCAAAATTCAAAGTGACAAATGAAGGATAAAAATAACCTTTTATTATTCCCACAACTAACCCTTTTTGTCGCAATAAATTCTTTTACCCTAATTCATCTAGTTACCCTATTTCCATACACTAAGACAGACAATTATTCTGGAGATCTCCAATACTGTATGATACTATCTCCAATTGGTTGAACAAAATATGAAAGGAATATATGCACTCATTGGACTTATCCACATTTCGGTGCTAGTTACTAGTAGGGGTTAAGAGATTTTCTTGATAGCTCCCCCTAGGCCAAAGGCCTAAAACTAATTCCTAGAGGAATTACCAAAAGCAAATTTTGTTGCAGGCACATTTCCTTCAATAGAGGGATCCTTCACCCATTTCTTCTTCATTTGCCTCCTGATTACATTTGTAGTGACTTTTCCTTTTCCCTTAACATCCTGTTGCATTTTTTGTTTTACTAGACCCCTTCTACTCCAACAAAATCTAGCAGTGTGGCCTCATTTGTTGTAATTGTAACACACAACATTTCTCTATCAAGACCTATTATTCCACTGATTTTTCCTTGATCTGTATTGGTTAGCAATATGCCCAAGTCTATTGCATGCATATCATTTGACATCTTTATGAAAGTTGGTCATCAAAATTTTGCATTCACTTGACTTATGACCAAACTTATTACAATTAAAGGACTATCCTGAGAATGATGGTCCTCTTGGATTCATCTTTCTTTTACACTAAGAAGCCATATGACCAAATTTATTGCATGTAAAATACTAACCATTGAATATTTGGGCATTTGGTTATCTTACTATGAAGAACGAACGTTGAGGGGGAACCCAATAGGTGTGGAGCACGTTCCACCCAACAACATGGGTTTTAGAGAAAAAAATCACCCCCCGTGATCAAAGGTGACAAGGAAGTAACGATGACCATGAAAGCCATAAGACTAACTCCAATAAAGAATAACTTAGTACAATAACTCTAAAAGAAACATCAAAGAATACATAGATAATAAACGACAATAAAAAGGATCCACTCTTAATAGCCAAAGAGCCATAAAACACATTATAAATAAACCAAGAAAATAACCATTAACCACATGCCAAGTAAACCAAAGAGACAAAAATTATAATACACTTCCAAATAAATCCGAAACAACAATCATAACACACTTCTAGAGGCAACCAAGAAAGCAAAGCACAAGGGCATCAAGTGGATAGTGTCATCGCATAGCCTACATGGGTTATCCTGGCCCTTCCTCCATCATGAGGCGTCGGCCCCCATCTATGGTTATCCTGGCCCTTCCTCCTACTTGAGGCGTCGACCCCATAGGGTGACTCATGCAAAGCCATTAACCTCCCCTAAGGATGAGGTTACGACTTTGCTGACCACGGCCTTCTCAGTCTACCATTAGTCTGTGATAGCCCTAATGGTTAGACGAGGTATCCAAGATTATCTTATATTATTTTCTTACTACCCATCCCCCTAAGTTCTATTATTAGGTTTTCACTTGTTAATCTACTCTTACATGGGTTATCCTGAGCCCTTCCTCCTTTTGAGGCACCGAACCCCACGAAGAGCCACTCTCCCTGAGACCCCAAAACATAATCAAAATCAAGGGTTGTACCTTAAAGGACAAAACATTAAATCTTAACCAATGACATGCGAGGCATTACTCATCTCGCTAAAATACATAATCAAAGTCTCCACAAAATCTCGTACAACCCTTTCATAATGATGATACTAATAACTTGCTATAACAAGAGCACACAAAATGAGGATAAACATCCAACAATAAAATCACACCTCTGGAATTCTAAGGATCACAACATACAAAATTGGGTTTCTAAACCAAACTGGGTTCCCTCATCAAAAAACCAAAGCAATAATAATATAATAACAAGAAGATCATCCAAAAAAATATATAGGATTTAATAACTTAGAAAAACATATTAATTTCCATACATTGTTTTCGCAGTACAAAAATAAACAATTGATTAATTCTATTTCCTAATCCTTATTTTCCACAATACAATTTGAAATAAAGTTCAATAATGATTTTGCAACAAATATTTAATTTGTTTCATTTTAATCAACCAATATAACTCAATTTTATAATTTTCATAGTTAAAACCAAATCAATACATTCTAACATTTATAATTTATATATATACATATACATACATATATATATATACATATATATATACATATAAAATTTATATAAATATTTACTTTCTATTTTCCTTAAAATCAAGCAAATAATCTAAACTGGTTTTTTTTTTCTCAGACTATACATACACATTATATATATAAAAATATATATTAAAAAAAATGTAAATAAAACATAAAACAAAATAAATAAATAACAATCGTAGTTATTACTGCCATAGGGGGAATGCACAACAGTCTACGGATTGTTGTGGCAGCCGTCCACAGCTAGTGGGGAGAGGGGGAGGTACGGCCTTCATCGTCCTTCCCCTTCACCCAAATAAATCCTTTGATTTAATATTTTTTTTAATTTTTTTTTTGTTTAACATAAACAAATATGGATGTTAAGCACAGTTATGGCCCAGTACGAAAATTTGAAATGATATATTCAGATATATATATATATATTCCAACACATTATTCAGAAGAACAAAATCAATATATTTGAATGTATATATATATTATATATATACTCAAGGGTATATATATATATATATATATATATATTTAAAAAAAAACACTCTTTTCTCACAGAGGGGAGATAAATTTTCCAAAATCAAAATTATATTTAACACACTGAACATTTTCACAAGTTCAAACAATAAATTTCTCCATAGCCAAATTGTAAAACACTGAACATTTTCAGAAACCCAGTTTAATTTCTTCCATTCGCTTGCAATCCAGAAAGATTTCTATAACCTCATAAGAATTCTCTTCATTCACAAAAAACATATTTATTTATTTTTATTTTTCTTTTGAATTGAAAAACTAAAGAATAACGAAATGCAACCTGGAGTCCTATGCCTGTTGAAAATTTGACGAAGCTTTGCTTGATCCAAATAGCCTTTTCGAAGTGCTCTCATTCCTTCCTTCAAAACTTCTCCTCCATATTTCCTCGCTCCAATTTTCTAATCTAAAATTTAATTCAAAAGAACTCTAAAACAATGAAAAACTAAATAAATTTCTACATAAAAGAACCAGAGAGAATCCAATTCTCCAATTCTCCAAAATTTTTGTGTAACTTCTGTCAAAATTTTCCCGTGAGTCAAAATCTCACAATTTTACTATTAAATAAAAATATATCTTCCTCTTTTTCGAAAACTCTAAAAATCAAAATTAAAAGAAATTTTGTAATTTTATTCCCAGCTTTATAGCCAAAACTCAACACTCATTGGTCCTTTTTATCTTTTCTTTCTTTTCCTGATTTTTTTCTATTTAACAACACTTTTTCTTTTTAATTTTGATTTTGCAAGCTTTACCTGTAATTCACACAATTCAATATCTTTAATTAATTTATTTCATAATTATCGTCAACATGCTTATTTAATTAAATTATCAAAATACTAATTTTAAATAATTTAATTTACACTTTTAAATAAATCACATGACTTTTAATATAAGACTTTTATATTTTAATACAAATTATATTCCAACATTATTATCAACATTTATTAACCTCACTTAATTAAATAAATTACATCATACAAAACACCAACGTAAAATAAATACCAAAAATACACTCACACAAACTACTATAATAAATTTCAAAAATGAAAAAAGTTAAAGACGCACAATACCACTCAATCAAGATGGTTTGACAACATGGGACGGGGTGACTTCTCAACATCATGCCCATTAGGTTAAATTGATGCTCGCCCTGTCCTACCAAAGCAGGTGGAATTGAAACTCTATACCTACAATTCTTGCATACAAACAAGATTGTGTACATGTATATATATAATCAAAACATCACATTGTGAGAAGGAATTGCAGTGTAGTAGGGCACTCGCGAATGAGTGGTGCTACACTATCCTCTCACCAAAACTATTCTATCAATTACAACATTAAATATAAAGTAACATTGCTAAACTAACTAATCACATCATAAAATAATTACTAAACCACTACATCACAATGTATTACTAAAATCAAATTAGCATCACCAAACCATAATGTCATATCATAATATCCATGTCCTCAAATGAAGTAGCATAATCATCAAGCAGTCTAAACTACCAAATCCACCAATCCAAACAATAACAGTAACTATCAAAGTCTCAAAGTATCAAACAAAAGCATAGAAAAATAACAAGTCTAAATAGCAACATGAGGGGTATTACAAGTCATTTGATTTCCTTGACTGAATCTCCCTTGTCTGGAATTCCTTTGTCCAGATCGAGAAATTTCTCCTTCTTCATAGCCAGGACCTCGCTTGTCATCATTAGTCCTCTGCCCTTTAATCAATTCATCAAGCTTGGCTGAGCTTTCTTTGAATTTCTCTTTGTACTCATTTGCAACAGTAAGTTCATTTCTAAGATCATCAAGATGTTTTTCAAGCATTTCCTCATTATTTTTAGATTGTTCCAATTCATTGTCTAGTCAATTGCATTGTTTAGATTTTTATTTCAAGGATTGAGAAATATTTTCTTCATTTTTCTTTCTATCTTCAATTTCCTTGTTCATTTACATCATCATGGGTTCCATCTCACACTTTAGGGAAGCATTTTTTTTGGAAAAAATTTCACATTCTTCTATTTTATCCTTAAGGCATGACTTAGTTGCTCATCTTCCATGCTTCTATTATTCTACTTAAGCTACTTACACAATTCATTTATTTTCTCCCTTGATTCATTGACTGTCTTTCAATGATTGAATGAATTTCTCTGTATTCTCAAGATTTTCATGTAGTTCCCGATTCTCAGATTTTGACTAGACAAGATCATCCAAGGACACCAAAATTTGTTCTTGAAGACTGCTTGTATCCATTGGTAACACTTTCCAAGATCTCCCCAAGCTATTAGACTTCTTTTGAGGAACTAGGTCTAATACCAATTGTTGGAAACAAGAAACATTGAGAAGGGGGGTGAATCAGTGTTGTGCAAAAATAGATTCATTATTTTGATCTTTAACCCACTTAAAGTATTCAACCAAAAGAAATATGCAAAAATAAAACCAAAACAATCGTAACACCATAACACAAGGATTTTTATGTGGAAACCTTATTAGGGGAAAAACCATGGTGGATGGCCAATCCACAGTATGATCTAAGTATACTCAAAAATAAGTTTACAATATGGGAATGCACTTGCATTGAGGATCACTGCCTAGAGTTCACTGCTCAAAATAGAAAGGAACACTACCTTAGAAAGATCTGAATTAGATTCAAGAGAATGAACTAAGAGAAGAGCATCTACAAATTCTTGATTACACTTTCGGTTAGGCTCAGTAGTTGATCTTCTATCCTTCTAACTTATTATGTACTTCTGCTCTACTCTGCTCTAACTCACACCACAAAGTCTTTAATGCACAATTGAAACTATGCATAAATCACTCAATCACCCTTCCAATATTTGTAGCACACATCGACACACATACTACATAAACAAAATGATATAATTGAACATTTATATATATCCGCAACTAAGAATTTAATCGCAACCTGTCAACTTCAATAAAACTTAAGAATATTTACAATTGTCAGCTCAAATCATGAATAATATTCAATGCACATCTAAAAAGGTTGGTCATAACTTAGTTCAGGCCCAAATCAAGATGATCAAACATAAAAACATTTGAGTAGACACTCCTTGAATATCCGTGACACTTAAAATCATCTCGGTCAGCCATAAAATATTGATGAATAGAAAGATATCCAACCAGACCTCCAAACATGCATACAACTTGATACAAGGCACTGAGAATTTCAGAAAACACAAGAAATACATTGATTAACCTCCCATAAGATGCACAACTCAAAATATCAACATAAAATTTGCATGAGAATTGAATAACACAAAACTTCTGGATGCCCTATTCTTCCTGACTGTCCTCAATCTGTCTGTTGGTGGAGGTAAATAATGACATGTGGATCCAATCACCAATTAGGGTTTCCATCAATGACAACACCAAAGTATATTTGTAGTGTCTCTTCCCAACAATCTCCCCCTTTGGAATTGATGGAAACACTTAGTGAAAAATGACTAAGTGTCCAATCGGTACCAACAAGAATTACACAACTACTTCAAAATTTCAAAAATAATCTTCAATCTTAGCTTAGAAATGCAACTCCCCTAGGATGAATATAAAAGTGTATCTTTCCAACAAGGTTATCCTATCATCCTTTTCATTGTAATGTGTCATTGGTTGTTCTTTAGGAAGGACATTCATATTAGGGGGAGAATCAAAGATCACCATACCATCACTACAAAGTATTAGGTATTCTTGAGGAGGTTGTGTAGTGTAAGTAGGATCTTGATATCCTAACCCTATTGTGTTTTCATTGGGTGATAGATGTTATAGAACTTGGTGAATATTATGTTCATTTGTTGTATCACATTCTTGTTTGCTTAATATTGTGAATCCTTTTCCATATATTCCTTCTAGGTTGATTGGGGTGTTTGTTACTTTGTTATTATAAAATGGCTGAGTGTTTGCTTGTTTAGATGAACTAGGTTCACTAGTTGTAGGGAAATTAGGTTCAAATTTTTCTTTGGTTTTAGGATTTAAGTAACCAAACATCTCAAAAGGTGGTATTATGGGAGGATTTGGTTGTTTCATTGATGGATTGAAGGATGCATTAGCTTCAAGATTATCAAGACAATCATTTAGAAACTTATTCATGTTGTCATCATCTTCTCCAATGATGTCAACATCATGAGGAGGAAATGCATTAGGAGTTGAGAGAGCATGAGTGAGTTCAATTTCATTAGGGTCATTACCAAATGCACAATTTTTCACATCTACCAAAGACTTCAAGGACATCCACAACTTTCCAAAGCACATAGCCCTGATGCAAGATTGAACAAATGCACGTGAAATGAAATAAATTGAGATAGCAGCTATTCTACAAACTGAAACAAAAAATTGACAACAACCCATAGAAACACAAAAAAGAAATTTTAGACCCTAAAAACTAGAGATTCAAAATCAATATGGACTAATATTCCAGGAAAGGCATCTTGGTCCTCCTACTGAGATTTTGAAGTTCCAAGGAGTGAAATAGACAACAAATAACAGAGAGGGACTTCTGAGGCATAAACCTTAAGAGGGACTAAGATGTTAGGAAGGGTGTTTTAGTCATAGAAAATGTTTTTTTATAGAAAATCAATAAATTTTGGATTTTCCACTATGTTTATAGATTGCCTATTCATGATATTGATATTTAGAAATAGAAAAATGTGCAAATGGGAGCAAGAAAAAGTAACTAGGAACAAGCAATTGAATGCAATTTTTTTATTTCAGTTTTGAATGCAATAAGAATGTTTCTAAATGAAATTAAGATAATGAACAATGCATCTTTCAGTTTTTGAATGAAATGAAATGATGCAAGAAAGTAAAAATGCAACCTATATTCACTTTCACTAATATAGTAAACCCTAAATGCAATTCCACTAATGCAAAATGTAAGAAACCCTAGATACATTTTCACTAATGCAAGTTGCAATGAATGCAATCTAGATATAAGTACTTAATGGACTCTAAAATCATAAATGAATGTTAAACAAGGTTGGGTTCACCAAAATGATTTATGGGGAAAATCGACATACAATGTCATTCTTTCTCCGACTAATCACTCAAGGATGTCCTAGGAGTCCTAATTGAATTGACTAACAACCTCACTAGGTGAGTCAATTCTCAATGAGGTCCTAGGAAGGGGATTATTTAGCTTTAAAGGGGTTCACCACCAAGAAAATTCTTTGAAAATAAAAATGAACATTCAACCTACAAAACCTAGTTATGCAAGCTAAATGAGAGATGAAAATAATGAAAATATGCACTAGGGAGTTAGGATGTGTGTACTTGGGAAGTCTATAGATGTTATGAAGATTCCAAAAATGGAAAGAAGCTGACCAAAACTAGTATAGAGGACTAAGATGCCCAGAGTGGCATAGTAGTCCCACTACGGTTTTTTGGGCCAAATACAAAGTCTTTGAATGTTGAAACTGGATCTGAAGGAATCTTTGAAAAATATGCTCAAGAGGACTAAGATGCCTAAGGTGGCATATTAGTCCCATTCTAAATTTCTAAAAACTATGAATGTGATCCTGAGCGCTAAGGTCTGCACTTGATTCCTTTCCAGTCTCAAGTTCTAAATCTTCCAGATTCCTTGTAGGTGAGTTTCCATGAAGATGACAACCTTGCAATGCAACTTTGCAACTTTTACACTTTACACTCCAAATGATCTTCAAGACTTCAACCTAATTCAAACCCTTGTAATAAGGTCTACAAACTTGTGTGCAATGGTTGCAATGGATTTGGATCTTGAACCAAAGATGTGATCTTGAATTGTTTGCTTGAATCAAAACCCTACATCACAAATGTTAGTACAACAAAACACATGATGCAAGAATCTCTTTGATAGGATGCTTGAATCTTGATGATGGATCCAAATTATTGATAGAATACTCTTAAATGCCTGAATACTTGAATGCTTGAATTCTTAGTTTGCTTGTTAGATTTTTGGGGAAAAAATGAGAGAATGAACCTTGTATTAATACTTACTTATGCTTAATATCCTAAAATTACATCACACCAAGCCAACATATGAATTCATTAATTAAAGGAGGCTAAATCTTGCTAGAATTTGAAATTAAATTCCAAAAATGAGTCTAGGAGGACTAAGATGCCCTAGGTGGAATCTTAGTCCCAAGTCCTAAAAACTTGTGGCACAGACACCAAAAAGGGGCCCAATTAGGATGCCTCAAAATTAGGGCCCCGAGAAATTTGGGGAAAAAAGATGCCCTAGGTGGTGTTTTAGTCCCAACCCAAAAATTAGGGATACTTTGATGAAATCATTAAATTATCATTTATGCATTGGAGAATGTTAGTATTATCCAAAAAAAGATATAATTCATAGGGCTTGTGGATGCAAAATAGGACCAATTAAGTCATAAATGAGGATAAATAAATCAAGGTTGGCCAAAACAAGTGTGAAAATGCAAGGGTATGCATTTTACTACAGTAAAAGAGGATATAGGGACTTATATCCATAACAAGCTAGAGGAGCATGATCATTCTAAGATAGGAGAGGTATGGGTGAATGAACTTACTATAGATAAAATTACCATGAAACTAGAATATCAAAACCTAGTTGTGAAGAAACTTGATGTGTTGGAAGATTTCCAATTTTTTCTTTGATGATAAATGGGTTAGAACTACATTAGGTATAATGAATGATATATTTTTCTAGACTAACATTCCTAGGTTCATCACAAAGGATATGATTATAGAAGTTACATGTTTATTCTTAATAAAACCTATTTTAATACTCAAATCTATGAAAAATGAAGTGGCCATAGAACTAATAGGTGCTAAGTTCTACATAATGGCTATGAAAATAAAAATACATAAGAAATCCAGCTATCAAGCAACTATGATGATAGGTTACAAGCTTTACTTTAAAAACTAAGAAAACTCTGTGTCTACCACCACCATCAATGTTTCCTATGAAATGATGGTAAAAGGTGGTGATTATGATCTATGTGAATTGTTGAGACAATAGTTAATAGAGAATTTGAAATAGATAGAGGAGAAGAAACATTCATTCAAGTATGGTACTTTGATTGTATGCTTACTTTTCTATTTCTTGAGAGAACTCCCTCAAACTAAAAGTGTAGTATGGTTGAAAGGTGTCTAGACCTATTTCTCATTAGATTAGACACTTTTTGCGAGAACTTGGTGATGAAAAGACATAATTTGAGGATCTTGAGTCCATCTTTACAATATTCCAGAAGAGGATTTTTGAAAGAGAAAGAATCCCTAAGAAAATGGTGAAGTACATGAATGAAATCACATTCTTGGTTAAAAAAGATGATTTCATTATGCATGCAATAGAATCAAGAACAATATGGATCTTGGAGATGGGATATGAGATTACTAAGCAAGAAATTACTAAATCTATAGACTACATGCTTACAAAACCTAAGGAAACCATAGAAGCAATATATGGCACCTATGAAAGTTGAGGCACTTTTTAATGGTATTTTATAGAATGACATGTTAGCAAAAACTGTAGTATTATATAATGAATTTGATGAGGCAAATAAGGCCACTATTGTAGAAACTATTATTAAGTATATTGTTGTTTTATAAGTTGACATGAAGAACATTGAAAATCAAATTCATGCAGAGCTATGAAATGTCTTGTTAAAGAGGAGGAAAGAAGTAATAGAAGTAGAGGCTAAAATGAAAACATATGCAATGGAAAAGATTGGTGTTACTCTTGCAAAGGAAAATGAAGCCACATTTGCTAAGTTGTATAGAAAAGAGTTCAAGACAAAGAAAAGGAGGACTACCCTTTTGGGAAGAGAAAAAAATCATATTGAAAGGCTCCAAAAGGAGACTATGGATAAGGTAATAGATCTAGCACAAATATATGGAATGACTCCAAAAATAAAAAAAGATCCTACTCTAGAAGTTAATACAAGAGAAGAAGCACAGAGTATTGATGCTCAACATGAGCATGTAATAGATGAAGGATATACTCAGGATAATGTTGTTCTAGAAATGGAAGAAATAACAAAAGAAGATGAAGAAACAAAGAAGAATGTTGAGGAAGTGGTGATTAGAGAAAACATTGCAAAGGAGGATACTTTTGTTGGTTTCTTACAATGAACCAAGAAGGTCTCACTAGGTACCTATGAGTTTGCAAAACTCAGTTCTTGAATACCTACAAGATAAGTTTCCAACTAACAAGATATAGCACTTAATTTCTCTATCTCCTACACTTTGGGCTCTGCAAAACCCAAGACAGTGTTCCCACAATGTATATTACGCAACTCCTTCAAACAATTCACATGTACATTGCATATTTGAGCAGATATATTCTCACCCATGACTGACATGATGGAATTCTCCAAGAAGTTGGAAATTCCTTGAATAAATTATGCACCTTAAGCCAAGAATACAAAATAACAAAAATACAAAAAATTCAAGATAGATCAATTATTATTTAAGAGATTGTTCTTAAGTGGAGTAACTGGGACCATGAGAAAGACTTTATGGGACTGTGATTAGTTCCATTATCTATGGGCTAGGAGTCTAAGAAAATTGAAACATAAGGTATATTTAATACTGAACACTCATGATCTAAGTGATTTTACTTTGAAATTCACAAATACTTAACCAAATTCTAAAGACTACTTATCAGATCCATTGACCCTACACATGAATTCATGGTTTTATTTAAGAATTTTAACTCATTCTATGAACAAGAGAAAAAAACAAAACATATATCAAAGTATGAAAAGATGACAATTAATGAAATGATATTTGATCAATATTTTCATTGATAATTCAAATAAAAAATCCAAATGGAGAGATTATAGACTTGGAAAATATCCATTATTATTTAGATATGTTCAAGAACCATACATTTGACAAAATTTACTATCTAGACTCAAAACATTAGACAAAAGCTTAACATATTTGCTCTGTTCTTAAATTTTGCAATTCAGTTCCAGACTTCAACCAAAGACTCACAAAAATGGCTTTGAATTCCATTTTATAAAATAAGTGAGAAAAAACAAGCTTCAGGCTAGATGTACACATGTCACATTCTAATTGGACCTCTATAAGACATGTTCCCTAATTCAGTTAAATTTTCATTCTTCAAAATGGAGGGAATATACATAAGACAAAGATTATTTACATTCATTATAAGGAGCAAGTTTTCCTTCCAAAAAACACACGTCAAAAACAATAATCTTCTTTGTTATAGCATGTCCACTTCATCAAGCAAGATGAAAAAATGATGTAGACCAAAAGTGAATTTGTATCTCGGTTAGCATTCAACATCATCAATAGTTGATACTTGTGAAACATATATTTTATACATTATAACTTCTAAGGCCAGACCTGTACAATACTTGACCAAGTATATGTTCCACATCCATGCTTGTACAACCCAAATCTACCCACAAATAGTCTTCCCCATTCTTCATATTCCTCATTAGATGGCCAATTGAAAATGATAACTTTATCTATTTTCTTTTTGTATGGGGAGTACTTGGTTATTATAGAGTTGGATTCCTTTTCAAAGTCCTCCAAAAAGTTGACAATAAACATCAACTTTCCCAAAGTATCATTAAAGACATCAATATCAACTTCTTTACAAATTTCACCCACTTGGGAATCAATAACCTAATCCATCTCTCTCTTCCATACTTGCAATGGTTTCATTTCATAATTAGTGATCAGAAAATCTAGCAATGGTGACAATTTTTTTAGTTCATAGTGAGTTATTAAAACTCTTATCATTTGGTGTAGTGGGGCTATATATCCTTGAAAATTTTTCTCACTTAACTCACACACAAATTTATAGGTTGGAAGAACATGAGGGCATTTATCTTCATGGCTAGCTCCAACTATTGTTAACTTTAATCTCTCAGCCCTTTGGGTCCACTTATTTAAGATGGGCATGGCCAATTCTTTATCTCTTTGGGACAATCCTATTGCTTGCATCATCAGGACGTAATTTTCATGTACACTATTCAATCTATCTTGGATCTTCTCATTAAAATTCTTCAAAATAGTATGAACAATTTTTGATATATTTTCATACATTGTGTCCTTGAACTTTTCCAACAACTTCTTATATGTCTCAACTTGCAGAAGAAGCTACTTCTTTGTTTGTTCATTAGATGAACTAGGACCTAATTTATTTTATTCCTCTACTGAAAGTGATCCCTTTCTAAAACTATATGGCACCACTGCTAAGACTTGACCATGAGGTGAATGTTGGGAAGCTACAATTGGAGATGCTAGAGGTGGGTGGCTTGAGTTGGGTTGACCCTGTTCTCTTTTTACTTCTCCTCTTTGCTTATAAAATACTAATTCGGTTTCTAATTGTAGAAGTCTAAATTTGGACACTTAATTTATCCAAATTTATCCCCTTTAATTAACATCCTTAAGTTCTTTTAATCCCTAAGGTATTTAATCAATAATACCTTATCTCTTTAATTCTCCTTCCATCAAATGAATTAAATAAATATGTCATTTATTTAATTTCCTTAATGTCACATCCTCCATCATTTTTATCTTAACCTAATCCATCTTCTAATCTCATCATTAAGGTGTGCACATGCCTAATCCTTGATTAGGATGTGTCACATCCTCCAACTTTTGCAAGTTGGCCTCTAATCTCTCTTAGCCACCTAACCCTCCTCTAATCCTTATTATTTGATCTTTGACTTGTCACATCAAGTCACATGTGAGATCTCCCCCTCTTTTAATCTTCATTAATTAATCTAATCAAGTACTTGCACAATCCTAATCACCCACTTTAGTCAACTCTCCCCATCCCCCAAGGAATTTTTAATTCCTTTTTATTCATCCAAGGCATCTCCTTTCCCTATGTGAATTTTTAATTCACATTTAATCCCCCAATGCACCCTTTGGAATTTAAAATTCCTTTTCTCATCCCCAATAGAGTATTTGAGGAATTTTTAATTCTCCACTTGTCCTCTCACCCACATGGGGAAAAGTACCTCCTTTATGAGGAGATCTTGTCCAATCCCAAGGTACTTTGTACCCTTTCCATGTCATGTCCTATCCTTCCACCTCATGTCCACTTCACCTTTTAGGGCTATCTCACATGCCACATGTCAAGATGTGAGGGCTTGTGAGTTCAAAAACTCGCCTTAGCCCTACATCTTGATATTTGGTGGATCAATCTCAACTGTCCATTTCCCCTAAGATTTTCCAAAAATCCTATAAATACCCCCTCTTTTCTCTCATTTTGGAGGAGATCATTTTGCTAGCCAAACTCTTGCAATTTTGTTTCTCAACTTATACTTAGCCATTTTCTTATTTTCATCCACTTGCATTCATCCTCACTACATCATTTAGTTTGCATCTACTTGCCATCCAAAGAAGCATACACATCAAAGATCGAAGGGCCAACCAAAGGATCGACTCAACGCAAGGTATAAAGTTCCATTTTGTGGCTTTGTCTTGTTTTGTTTCCAACTTAGGATAATCTTGAGGTGTAGGTTGTTTTAAGTTGTTTATTTGCACTCTTTTACTTGCTGCTCATTTTCTAACGCTCTATTTCGACCTATCACACTAATATAGCCACCTTTTGTTGACTATTATCATGCTCACCAAGAAGCTCTCTATATTTATTTCTAAGGTCATCCCTCTCCAAGGTGAGACTCTCCATAGTTTCTTTAGTGAACCTGGCAACATTGATAGCCATGTCCACTACCTCCAAAACTGGGGTATCAACAAATCTCTTAACAAAAAATTATCCACTGAAATATGATGGCTCAACAAGAGCTAGTTTCTTGGATCCTATAGGTAGTGACCATATTGCCAATGCATCCTAATCCTCACTAAATGTTGAACCTTGAAGTGTCATTTCCAATTCTTCTTTTGTCTACACCAAAGGCCTTTCAACCCTCCTTATGGCATCTAGGACAATAACATCAACAATGTTCCATTTTGGTAGTAATAGCATGCCACACTTCTTTAGAAGTTCTCTGCCCTCTTGGGCATTAATTTTTTGGAACTCATTCTTCATAATACTTCTCACAGTTTCGTGAATGACACTTTCAGGCAATTCTAGATGCAAACTCCTTTTAGTGGCCACTTTCTCTACATATTCTATAGCTTTACATCTCCACCATAAACCTTTAAATGCAGATGTATCAATGAATTAGTCATCTTCCATAAACTCCTTACAAGCTTCTACTATGAAATCATTTGTCGTATTCAAACCACTGATGTCAAGCTTTCCCAATCTGATATTAGTCTGTCCTAAACTTGAGGCAATTATCCCTTTAGGGGTAGGCATTCCTAACTACATATCTTCAAGAGTGATATAGATGTCATCCTCATATGTATCAGATTATTTGACCACTCCTCTTGCCTCATTTCTTTGCTTCTTGAGAGGTGGCTGCTCAGGAGTTACAGATGGTGAGTCAAGATCAATTATTGGCAAAGGATCTTGTGTAGGAGGTGGTGGTAATGTATTCTTAGGGGAATATGCCTTTTCCCTTCAGAAGTGATAGGGGTTAGCAAGCTTGGTTCTTCATCTATTTTTTTCTTTCTCCTAGAGTAAATTCTCAATTGCTTGGGTGGCTGATATGTATGCCTTTCTTCTAATGTTACTTCAACACCTTCTTCAACCACCCTTTCCTTTCCTTTATCTATGACTTCCCATTGTTCCCTTAACATACCAACTACACCTTCAAAGTTGTCCATAACATGCATGTATTTTCCAAATTCATTAGGTATATTTGGCAAAGGGTCATATCAAGGATTTTCCTTCCATTTTGTTTCTACCATCTTCCTATAAGAAAAATATTTAGCTTTCCTTTCATCTTGTTCTTCAAGGCTAAAAACATTCCTTACGACATCCTTGGGATAATAAAAAATATGCACACAATTACCCATTTTCTTATCTATTTTAGGTTTAGTGATGAAGCCCTTAGGATAATGATTCCTTAGGCATATAGTCATCAACTTATAAGGTGCTAGCAGATGTACTATGTGCTTCCATGCCCCTTTCACCAGAACATAATTTTCAAATGATGTCCACTCTAGAAAGAATGATCCTTTCCTTGTTGATTCAAGTAAATGCACCATATGTGAAGCTACGATTTTCCTTGTGATTTTAAGGAATCCTATCCTCAAAGGAACATCCCTTGGAAAGACATATGGGTCCAAGCCATTACCATACACTCTAAAATTTTTCTTGTTAGGATATTAAATCATGTCTCCCCAATTATGATTTAGGTTCAAGTCTAGCCTCATCTGCATGGGTCTTAAGAAATCATGAATATCTCTAGGAATTCTTTATGGCTCATATATCAAGGACCTATTTATTCTAGATGCAAAATAATTTCAAAACATTACAAAAATGTATTTCTTGTCATCTTTGTCTAGGATGCGGGTCCAACACTGAACAAGAAGGTAAACACCTTCCTCTTTCCTTTTCAAAGTGATATCATTCTCAAAAACCTTTTTTCCTCTATGAAAAAATATGTGCATCAACAATGAATACCACCAGAACTTTACCCATTATTTTCCTTCCTTACACTGCACTAATCCTTTGTGGATGCATTCTGCCAGATATGTACCATAATCATAGACAATGTTATATGATGGGTGTTGCTAGTGTGTGGCCAAGTAACTGTATTCTTTCTACAAAGTGTTACGTGTGGTATAACCAATGATCTGGCATAAAGAATACATAGTCTTTCTGAAATAACTATCAAAATAACTCATTGGAAAAGGTTCAACCTCGTTCTCACCAATCTTGATCTACCTCTTATGTTTTTGAGTACCAGTGAAAATAGTGTGCAGAGGTAACATACTTGTTCTAATGAAAATATTTGTATTGTTGTGTTCTTTTCTAATATCCTCCATATCCAGAGGGACCAAATCCAGACTCCACTCATGTAGGTCAAATATTTCTTCAATTTCCTTCCTAGTTATTCTTACCATATCTACCCCATTAAATTTCCTGACCATTCTGGAAACTGGGTCATACCTCGAGGTGATATCCTTCAAAAGATCAATGTCCATGTATACTTTGGGAACAATCAACTTTCCCATATCCAACCTCCAAGGATTACTGAGAGGAGCTCCAAGGTTCCTATTCCTGAACCAATGTTGAAACAACTACCATCTAGTGTAGGGTACTTCAACATCCTTTATGAAGCAAACTTTTTCCATCACTCCCTCTTTAAAAATAGGGCCATGAAACAAGACCTTTCCTTCCGATTTCTTGTTTGTGGATGGGGGTAACAAGTCAATCACATCCTGGGAGAATAGTCTAGACTGGGTCAAAGAGGTTGCAATCTATACTTTGGGAGCCATGGGTCTTATGTATACTAGGGTTCTAATGAGAATAATTTCAACTATCAACCTCCTAATTACAACCTATGACTCAAAACGAATGCTAATTCCAAATTATTTTACAAGGTTATGAGCTTTTAAAGACGGAATTAACAAGCCTGCATCTTACCTCTGCGGGATAGTGAGGAATGATGGTGATCATCTTTCATATTTCAATCATCACTGTCGATCTTAAAACCCCATGTATTAGAATGGAACACAATAGTTGGGCTCACATACCCGATCAAAAATGTGTCAGCATTTTGTTGACCTCACAACAATTAAACTGCCATCACTTGGGATGCACGAGCTAGTGGGGAATGGCCTAGATTAACTCCCATGATCTCATGATTTGCAAACTTGCACATGCGATGAAGTTATTTATAAAAGAGGTCCTTCACTAGGCTAACAAGGATTTACCCTTGGTGATCAATGACGTAAGCTTAAGTGACATATGAGAAAAATATTAAAACTCGACCTTGGAAGAATTTAAAACACTTTGCAACTAGTAGTGACCAAATAACCTAAGCAATGGGGGCCAATAGGAAACACATAATGATGGGTCAAAATACAACCTATATCACCTGTAGCTAAGAAAAAAAGTCAACACAAAATTAAAATGACCAAGGGTTAGAAATGGATCACTTGGAAATGATGTTACTTTAGTAAAACCTTCAACCTTATCAAAGGAAGATATGTGACATGTTACTACCATGCACAAAAAGGGTCTCAAAATATCAAGAATTTTTGGGGCTCTATTAATGGCTCATGCTTGGGGACACATACCCCTCGTGGGTATGGAGAGAACATATCTCTTGGTAAAGTAGACCAAACATAGAGGAACTAAAAAAAAGCTAGGAGCTTACCCAAACAAGGCAAGTAGACAAAGAAAAAATCAAACACACCAAACCCTATGTACAAAATTTATAGGACTATACACTATATATGGAAATTCAACCTATTTATGGAGAAATAGGGTTTCAGGAACTATCCATGTACTGACAGTTCTAGAAATTCACCTATTAATGATTGAAGGAAGTATGAATCCTCCCCATGAGTGTCTGCAATCAAATAAAGCCAAACCCATAAGGGGTCAAACTTCCCATGCTTTCCCTTGTCTTCCAATCTCGCAAACCACATCAAAACCATATAGCCTACTTCAAAATTCCTCTAGATATCCCTTTTGTCATACAAATATTTGACCTAGAGCTGCAACCTTTCATTTATCTTGTGAGCCTCTCTCCTCATCTCATCAAGCTTAGTCAACTCATTCATTCAAGTCTGCATCTAATCACAAATGTCAGTATCATACTCTTGGACAAATTTATACATTTTCATCAAGTTATTGTGTGGTATTCTAGCTTCTACCCCATATACCAAGTTAAAAGGATACTGTCTAATATCTTTCTTGACTATAGTTTAATCCACCCATCATGCCAATTATAGTTTTGAATCCCAGGGTTTCTTATTTTTCTCAAGGACCCTTTTAATGATCTTCGTAAGACTTTTATTATTGGAATCTTCTTTTCCATTACCTTGTGGATGGTATGGGGAAGAGTAAGATACATTTATCTCATGCTGGTTTCAAAAATCCATAAATTCCTTAGACCTAAAGCACATAGCATTATCAGAGAAAATTCTCTTAGGAACACCAAACCTACTCAAAATATTATTCATCAGGAAATCAATGACAACTTTTCTTGTTGTCTTCTTCATGGAAATGGCTTCAACCCACTTCATGAAATAATCGGTGGCAACCAAAATCTAGGCATGTCCTCCACTAGACTTCACCACCATTTCTCCAATAAAGTCAATACCCCACTGTTGAAAGGGGGTTGGTGCCATGATTGGTCTAAGTGGTACATTACCTGAAAATATTAGCTTACTAGTAAATCTCTGACAAACATCACATTTCTTCACATCTCTATGTGCATCCTTGAACACTGTAGGCCACCAGAATCTAAATCATAATATCTTGTTTGCGGTGGTCTTAGCCATATAGTGATCTCCACACACTCCCTTGTGCATTTCAATTAGAAAATCTTCTACTTGGTCACCATCCACACACCTAAGAAGTACACCTTATGGGATTCTCCACTAGAGTTTTCCACTGATGATAACATACCTAATTGCTTGTAATTTTAAAGTTCTCCTTTCATTGTTTGGAATACCATCAGGACATCTCATAGTATGCAAATATTCAACTATTTGTTGATACCAACCACATGTTTGTATATCACAGATGGGAGCAATGTTTTCTTGTTCGACCTCACTAATATAATTGGCCTCCAAATTAGTTTCAGCCATGAGTTTGGCCAAACCATCACCTCTTACCATTTTAGTGATCTGAATATCTATGTTAAACTCTTGGATTCTATTAATCCACCTACATCTTTGACCCATAGTTTCTTGTTGAGTAAAAATGTCCTTGACCATTGCACTTGGAACATAAGACACTACCATTGCACTAGTCAAATAAGTTCTAAAATTTTAACAACCTTAACTAAGGCATAAGCTTTCTTTTTAGTAATGTCATACTTGAGTTTGGCTTCTTGTAAGGACTTGCTAAAAAAGGCAATTGGTTTCTCAAAACCTTCATCATCTTTTTGCAACAACACACCTGCTATAGTATGAAAAGATGCAAATGTGAATAATTGGAATGGTTTGGAGTAGTCTAGAGTTTTTAAGATAGGTGCAACTTTAATAGCAACTTTAATAGCTTGAAAAGCTTCAAGAGGATCTTCTAACCATACCACCTTTTCCCATTTCTTGAGAATTTTTGAGATATGCCTAACTATCTCTGCAAAATTAGTCATGAACCTCCTTAAAAAAATTATTTTCCCAAAGAAAGATTGAATCCGTTTAACATTCCTTGGTGGTGTAATCTTATCTATAGTTGCTACTCTTTTAGGATCAATCCTAATACTATCTTTCAAAACAATATCCCCATAAAACTTACCCTCTTTAACTCCAAAGGCACAATTCTTAGGATTCAAGGAAATACCATATTCTAGAGATCTAATGAAAATATTCTCTAGATGTTAGGAGTGAGATCATCTTGGTAAATAACAAGAAACAAATCTAGAAAATCAGAAAAAGCCACATCCATGGCTCTTTGAAAAGTAGCACTAACATTTATCAAGCCGAAAAGAATTCTGACATAAACATAGGTTCCCCATGGTGTGGTAAATCCTGTCTTGTATTGTTTTGACTCCCTCAGCATAACCTGGTTATATCCCAAAAATCCATCCATCATGGAAAGCAATTCACATCCTATTACCTTTTGCAACATTGCTTCCATATTAGGTAAGGGATAATTATCCTTCAAAGATGCAACATTGAGGTTCCTAAAGTCCACACACAACCCTAAATCACCATTCTTCTTTCTAACAAGAACTAGATTGGACACCCATGAGGAGTGCCTTATAGGTTTAATGATTCGTACATCACTCAACTTCGCAATCTCCTCTTGCATTTTCGGTCTCAAAGTAGGATTAACCAATCTTTGCTTTTGCCTAAAGGGCTTGGTATCATGCTTCAATGGGATCTCATGTTGAAATAGGTCTTCCCTATATGCCTTGAGATTATCGTAGGACCACGCAAATACATGTCTGTATTTCCTTAGTAGAGTAATCAACATAGTCCTCACATGTGGCTTCATTCTTTTACCAATGTACACCTTCTTAGGGGCGTTTTCTGTTCCCAAATTTATCTCTTCAAGGACTTCTTTATGTGTAGTTTTTTCCTTAGCACTTGACCTATCTGGGCCGTCAAAGATCCTTTCAAGTGCAACTAGCCCTTTAGGAATTTTATTGGTTTTCAACTAAATTACCTTGTTACCAAACACTGTCTCCTTCCCGTCAACTTCCACCACATATGAACTAAAGTCAATTTCCTCACTTTCATATTGGTCAATATAATATCAAAAATTCAGCATGTCTTCATCATCCTCAAACACTTTCCAATTGCAAATGTTTTTAGGAATGATAGGCCTTGTCTACACATCAATCTGTGAGATACCATCAAAGGTCAGATCATCTAACTTGACTGTGATATTAGCCAGTAAATATACTTTGACATTCTATCCTCTCTCGATCCAATCTATTCCAAAGGCATTAAATTCGTCAATAGTATCCTAAACCTCATTTTTATATTTTCTCAATCTCTTGTCCTTAGTGAAAAATTTAGACCTAACTTTGGAAACTACTAACTCAGAATCCCCAAATACCTTTAACAATTTTATCCCATGTTTAGAAGCTAACTTTAGAACAAGTAATAAGGCTTCATATTCAACAACATTATTGGAACATGCAAACTCTAGAAAGGAGTACTTGAAAGTCTTACCTTAGGGAGAAATAAGAATGACCCCAACACCAAAGCCCTCCTTTGAACAAGCTCCATCAAAATACAGAGACCATAAAGCATCTTCGTGTGGTTATTGCAAGACTTCTTTAATAATTGGTGCAAGCTTAGCTTCCTCATATTCTTGTTTCACTTCTTCTACACAAAAAGTGTCTATACCAATATTTTCAATCAAGTGCCAAAATCTTGACTCCTTGGGAATTTTGACATCCTTCTAATCAATTGAAAAGGTAGCAAAGGACAAGTCACACTACATACTACATCCCATAGAAGCACACCATTTTCTCGACAATAGCATTCCATAGGTTGGTGGAATGTCTACTACTATGACACTCATGACTAGTTACTTTTCTGGAAAGGAAACCATTTTATACGAGACCTTATGAATTACCCCTATAACACAAACCTTGCTAGAATCCATGGCATAGTAATTTCCATTAGTGTTGTCCACCTTTAGGCCCATTTCCTCCATTATCCTGATTAACATAACATTATTTGAAGCACCAGAGTCTATCATACAATTTCTAAGTAATTTTCCTTCAATGATCAAACTCAAAAAGAAAGGATTGACTAGATTGGGATTTGCAGTAATAGTATTTCCTAAATAGATCTCAAGATTCTAATTAATCATTGCTCCTACTTCATTGTTCTTCTCTTGACTCTTACTTATTTTAGGTACATCAACCTCTATGTTTGCTACCCACAAAAATGCTATTAATGAGAGCTACTATTTTGTTTTTAAGGTCATCAATCCTTATCATTTCAAGAAATGGGATTGTAACTCAGACTTGAGACAAGACCTGAAATATGTTAATGTGAGAGTAAATTGGTAACTTTAGAAGTACTATCTCTTGAGGAACTACCTTATCAAATTGCTTATCATTTTTTTCAATGATAGGCTTCAACTCCTCAGCCTTTGGATCCTAATGTGTAACTTCAGCAATAACCTTTGCTTTTCTACTTTTCTTAGCCAAGATTCTCATTTCTTTAACTTCTTTGGGTTTGGTCTCTTTATTCTTACCCTTTTTCTTGACTCCTTTGATGTTTGCATTGTTATCTTTAATGAATAAACCCCCAAGATGGCACTAGTTTCCACTCACCACCCTATTTCTCAAGTGGAGATCATTTCTTGCTCGAGCTCTAATGGCCAATGCAATTGTATACTTTTCTATTTCCTCATTCAAAGGTATTCTCAAGGAAACATTGCATGCCTCAAGATTACAAGCATTGTATTCATCATCCCTTTCTTCATCTAAGAACACTTGTTGATGGTGTAGATCTGCTTCATGTCTTTGCACATTCACATCATTTGTATCAAAATCATCACTAGAAGAATAATCACTATATTCTAGGTCTGACCTAGTCATGAATACATTTGTAGTGTAATCTAGATTATGTGGAGAATTGGGTTCCTTCAGATTGTCTTGAGTTTCCTCCAAAGATCTCACTGCTGCACATTTTTGTGACGAGTGGGGCATCTCACATACTCCACACCATGGTAACTCTTCAACAACATTTGTTGTATTCTTGTGTAATGGATTTAGAGTAGCTTAAAAATTCTTTTGATTAATCTGAATTGGATTTCCATTATGCTAGCATGTGTGGTAGGGATAATATTGAAGTCTTAGGGGCCTCTCATTCCTTTGGAATTGATGTTTGTCATTTCTTGCTTGTTTCTATAATAGAGTTAGGACTTGATCTAGCTTCTCATCTAGAGTTGTATTTTTAATTGATTTCTTAGTTTGAGCTTTTGAGTTCTTAGAAGGCCTAGGGTCATCTCTTCTACCAAATTTACCAGATTCCCTTCTAATATTTTCAATGTTTACTTCAATTTTGTAAGCTTCCCTTAGAGATTGTGGATTCATGTCTCTAAGCAAATAACAAATCTTAGAGTCATATGCGTTGCAATATACAACCAAAAATGCTCTTTCATTGGGCCTCAGGCATCCGAGAACTTTATACATTGCCTTTTGGAACTTCACATTGAACTCAGTAGCAATCTCATTGTGCCCTTTTTGTGATATTGTTAAAGTCATTCAACCTAAACCATGGATTAGTTTGGTCTCCATATTGCTCTCTAAAGATTCAAAAAAATGAATCCTTAGAATTAATGCTTGGATTTGGAAAGATTCTATAGAATCCCTTGCATCTTCTATTAGGGATTGCATAAAGTATTTCATAGCCACATCATCATCCCACAATTCAAATTCTTCAACAAAAATCTGAAAAGCCTTTAAATGGTCTTCACCACTAAGAGCATTATTGCTAGTAAACTTGGGCACATTTTTCATAGCATTGTCTAGCACTAGATTTAAGTATCCTGGGATATTTTGAAAAAATAATTGCCTATACCTATCAGTATGCAATAATCTTCTCCTTGTAGGCCCTTCTTCCTCATCTTGGTTATCATTTCCTCTCCTTTGTTCACTATTATATCCAAACCCTCTATGTTGATAATCATGCTAATCATTGAAGTGAACATTCCTAGCTCTATCTTCATGTTGTGAAGAAGAACTAGAGGGGTTACCAGTAGGTGAAGTTTTTTCACTATCATGAGGGTTTGAGGAGGATGTACGACCTTAAGGGTTTTGAGCTTTAGGGGTAGGATCTTTCAATGTAGATTCTAAGAAGGTGAGTTTCATCTTCATCTTCTTGTTTACAACAAGCAATTCCATCTCCTTCATCTTCCTATCTAATTCCTTGTTTTCTTTCATCATTTTTTCCAAAAATGGGACATAAACATCTTGTGAAGTATTTTTCCTAGAAACACCTCTCTCATTAATATTTACCCCTTCATTTCCATTTTTCCCTCCCACAGGTCATTTCCCTTTATAAACATCACAAGATTCACATTTTATATTTTTGGGAGGGGGAGGGGGAGTAGATGAAGTAGATGTATTTTAAGTAGTATTATTTTTTGGATCTGCAACAATATTGTTATCTATGGAGTTCACAGGGATCTTTCCTACAATCTCCCTTACAACTAGGTCATTCTCTTGATCAACTTGGGCTGCTAATTTATCCAAGGCCTCCATCTCCTCAACCTTCCTTCTCAACATATCCCTCTACATCATAACATCCCTAATTCTCTTCTCCTTTTTTGCATCCCTCTTCTTTCTATTTTCATTACACTTAGAGGCTCTCTGATTGATCAAATGCATATAATTCAACACTTCTTCATCTGGTAAGGTATACTCCCTATCAAACAATATTGTAGTTTCAACTTGCTTGGGAGCAACATCATGAGAATATTCTTCTATGGTTAACAAATCAAGAGGGATAGGGGTATATGTATGGGAATTTGGGGTGATATACCCTTCATCTCTAGCACGCCTAGCATTGATATTATCCTTTTGTATTCTATCCCTTTCTATTCTATCCTTTTCTTTCCTCTTCATAGCTTGCATGCTCGGGTCTGAGGAGTACTCATTTACAATAGTCTTCATAAAAACTTCCCCCCTCTCAGTAGAATTATTATCATTGAAATCTAGTAGATTTCTTTCACATTCTGAGCTAGAATTAGAACACATTTCATGTTCAGGGGTGGGATGAGGGGTAGACTTACCTTTTTCTGCATCTTTCTCTTTTATCCATTTCCTATGTAAGCTCATTTTCTTAGATAATTCTCCTTCCAGCTTCTATTTCAAATGCTTCTTCATGTATCCTTGTGTTCCTTTTATTTGAACTTGATTCTTCTTTGCATTCATCACCTTCTTTGATTTCTTGATAATTTTCTTCTTTACTTCTTCAATATCCTTAGAGATCTCATATTTTCCACCCAAATTCCTTGGGATAAATTTTTAGCAATTTTTTAATTCCTTTTGAAAATTTCAATAGATCAGTAGAAATTGAGACAATCTTTGATACACATGAGGTGCCTTCACATGAACTTTGGACACAAACTTTAGAGATAGGTGGGATGGAAACATATCAAGCATGTAGGTGAAGTATTTGACAAATATTTGAACTAAATTCAGTTGATGCTTCTACTAGACCAACTCTATAAGTGCATATAACAATACAACATAGTGATCTATTATAAGGCATTTTGGAGAACAATAATTGTAAAGCTTACATCCCCAATAGAGTCACCATTTTGTTTGTTTCCTACAAGAAACCAAGTAGGTATCATCGGGTACCTATGAGTTTCAAAACTCGATTCCCAAATACCTGCAAGACAAGTGGCCAACTAATAAGATATAACACTTAATTTCTCTATCTCCCACACTTTGTGCTCAGCAAAACCTAGAGGGGTGTTACTGCAATGTATATTACAACACTATTTCAAACAATTCACATGTACATTGCATATTTAAGCAAATATATTCTCATCCATGACTGACAGGATGGAATTCTCCAAGTTGGGAATTCCTTGAATGAATTATACACCTTAAGCTGATAATATAAAATAACAAAAAATACAACAAATTCAAGATAGATCAATGATTATTTAAAATATTTTTCTCTAGTTGAGTAAATCAGACCATGAGAAAGACTTAACAAGATTGTGATAAGTGCCATTATCAATGAGCTAGGAGTTTGAGCAAATTGAAACATAAGGTATATTTAATACTGAACACGCATGATCTAAGTGATTTTACTTTTCAATTCACAAATCCATAACCAAATTCTAAAGACTACTTATCAGATCCATTGACCTTGCACACAAATTGATGGTTTGATTTAAACATTTTAACTCATTCTATGAATAAGAGCTAAAACCAACACATATATCAAAGTATGAAATGATGACAATTAATGAAATGATCTTTGATCAATATTTTCATTACTAATTCGAATATAAAACTAGAATGGAGAGACTATAGACTTGGAAAATATCCATTATCATTTAGATATGTTTAGGAACCATACATTTGATAAAATTTTCTATCTAGACTCAAAACATTTGACAAAAGCTTAACATATTCACTCTATGTTCTTAACTTTCACAATTCAGTTCCATAATTCAACCAAAGACCTGCACAAATGGCCTTGAATTCGCTTTTATAGAACAAGGGAGCAAAGAAAATCTTCAGGCCAGATGTACACATGCCACATTCTAATTGGAGCTCTATAAGACATATTCCCTAATTCAGTTATATTTGCATTCTTCAAAATGGAGGGAGTATACATAAGCCAAAGATTATTTACATTCGTTATAAGGAGCAACTTTCCTTCCAAAAAGCACATGTAAAAAAGAATAATCTTCTTCATTATAACACGTCCACTTCATCAAGCAAGATGACAAAATGAGGTAGACCAAAAGTGATTTTGTATCTCAGTTAGCATTCCACATCATCAATAGCTGATACTTTCTTGTGAAACATATATTTTATACATTATAACTTCTAAGGATAGACTTGTATAATACTTGACCAAGTATATGTTTCACATCCATGCTTACAACTCAAATCTTCCCACAAATAGTCTTCCCCATTCCTCATATTCCTCATCAGATGGCCAATTGAAATTGATAACTTTATCAAATGTCTTTCTATATGGGGAGTACTTGGTTATTGTAGAGTTGGATTCCTTTTCAAAGTCCTCCAAAAAGCTAACAATAAATGTCAACTTTCCCAAAGTGTCATTAAAGACATCAACATCAACTTCTTTACAAATTTTACCCACCTGGGAATCAATAATCTTATCTATCTCTCTCTTCCATACTTGCAATGGTTTCATTTCATAATTAGTGATCAAAATATATGGAAATGGTGACAAATATTCTAGATCATAGTGATCTATCAATTCTCTTATCTTTTGTTGTAGTGGGGCTATATATCCTTGAAAATTTTGTTTAGTTAACTCACACACAAATGTATAAGTTGGAAGCACATGAGGGTATTTATATTAATTTTGGCCAGCTCCAACTAAGATTAACTTTAATCTCTTAGCCCTTGGGATCCACTTATTTAAGATGGGCATGGCCAATTATTTATCTCTTTGGGACAATCCTATTGCCTGCATCATCAGGGCATAATTGTCATGTACACTATTCAATCTAGCTTGGTCTTCTCATTCAAATGCTTCAAAATAGTATGAACAATTTTTGATACATTTTCATACATTGTATCTTGGGCCTTTTCCAACAACTTCTTATATGTCTCAACTTACAGAAAAAGCTACTCCTTTGTTTGTTCATTAGATGAGCTAGGACCTAATTTACTAGATTCCTCTATTGAAAGTGATCCATGTCCCAAACTATATGGCACCATTGCTAAGACCTGACCATGAGGTGAATATTGGGAAGCTATAATTGGAGATGCTAGAGGTGGGTGGCTTGAGCTAGGCTAGCCTTGTTCTCTTTACACTTCTCCTCTTTGCTTATAAAATACTAATTTGGTTTCTACTATAGCCACCTTCTGTTGACTATTATCATACTCACCAAGAAGATCTTTGTATTTATTTCTAAGGCCATACCTCTCCAAGGTGAGACTCAGTTGCTTTAGTGAACCTAGCAACATTGACTTGGCCATGCCTACTACCTCCAAAGATGGGGTATCAACAACTCTCTTAACAAACAATTTTCCACTAAAATCTGATGGCTCAACAAGAGCTAGTTTCCCTAGATCATATAGACAGTGACCATAGTTCCAATACATCCCGATCCTCACTAAATGTTGAACCCCGAAGTGCCATTTCCAATTCTTCTTCTGTCTGCACCAAAGGACTTTTAGCCCTCCTTATGGAATCTAGGACAATAACATCAACAATGTTCCATTTAGTAGTAATATCACACTGCACTTCTTTACAAGTTCTTTACCCTCTTGGGCATTAATTTTTTGGAACTCATTATTAATAATACTTCTTATATTTTCCTAAATGACACTTTCAGGAAATTCTAAATGAAAACTCCCTTCATTGACCACTTTCTCTACATATTTTGTAGTTTTAGATCTCCATCAAAAATTGTTAAAGGCAGATGTTTCAATGAAGGATTCATCTTCTATAAAATCCTTACAAGCTTCTACTCTCAAATCATCTACAGTATTCAAACCACTGATGTCAAGCTTTCCAAATCTAAGACCGCTCTGTCCTGAACTTGAGGTAATTGCCCCTTTAGGGGGAGGAATTCCTAACTGCACATCTTCAAGAGTGATATAGATGTCATCCTCATCTATATCAGAGTATTTGACAACTCCTCTTGCCTTAGTTATTTTCTTCTTGAGAGGTGGCTTCTCAGGAGAAATAGGACTCTCAGGGGGTGAGTAAAGATCAATTATAGGAAAAGGAGCCTATGTAGGAGGTAGTGTCAATGCATTATCAAGGGAATCTTCCTTTGGCCCTTCAAAAGTGATAGGGGTTGGCAAGCTCCATTCTTCATCTATTGTTTTCTTTCTCCTATAGTAAATTCTCAATTGCTTGGGTGGCTAATATGTAGTCCTTTCTTCCAATGTTACTTCAACATATTCTACAACCACCCTTTCCTTTCCTTTATATGTGGCTTCCCAAGTCTATCCCATTAGCATACCATGTACAACTTCAAAGTTGTCCATAACATGCATGAATTTTCCAAATTCATTAGGTATGTTTGGAAAAGGGTCATATCGAGGATTTTTCTTCCATTTTATTTCTACCATCTTCCTAGATAAGCAAGATATTTATCTTTCCTTTCATCTTGTAATTCAAGGCTAAAAACATTCCTTATGACATCCTTAGGATAATAAAAAACATGCACAAAATTACCCATTTTCTTATTTGTTTAGTGATGAAGCCCTCAGTATCATGATACCTCTGGTGCATAGTCATCAACTTATAAGGTTCCAATAGATTTCCTATGTGTTTCCATTCCCATTTCACCAGAACAAAATCTGTAAATGTTGTCCACTCTAGAAAGAATGACCCTTTCCTTGCTGATTCAAGTAAATGCACCATCTATGAAGCTTCAAGTTGCCTCATGATTTCAAGGAATCTTATCCTCAAAGGAACATCCCTTGGAAAGACATATGGGTCTAGGCCATTACCATACACTCTAAAAATTGTCATGTCAGCATATAAAATCAAGTCTCCCCAATTATGATTATGATTCAAGTATGGCCTCATCTCCATGGCTCTCAAGAACTCATGAATTTCTCTAGGAATTCTTGGTGGCTCATATATTAGGGACCTCCTTATTCTAGATGCAAAATCATTTTGAAATATTATGAAATTGTATTTCTTGTCATCTTTGTCCAAGATGCGGGTCCAACACTAAATAGGAAAGTCAACACCTTCCTCTTTCCTTTTCAAAGTGATATCCTTCTCAAAATCCTTTTGTCCTCTATGCAAAAACATGTGCATCAACAATTAATACCACTAAAAATTTACCCATTGTTTTCCTTCCTTCAACTCCACCAAGCCTTTGTGGATGCGTTCTTCCAGATAAGTACCATAATCATAGACAATGTTATACTGTGCATGTTGGAAGTGTGTGGCCAAGTAACTGTATTCTTTCTGCAAAGTGTTGGGTGGGGTATAAATAATGATCTAGCACAGAGAATACATAGTCTTTCTAAAATAACTAGCAAAATAAATCATTAGAAAAGGTTCAAGCTCATTCTTACCAATCTTTATTTTCCTCTTATGTTTCCCAGTACTAGTGACAATAGTGTGCAGAGGTAACATCTTTGTTCTAATGAACACCTTGGTATTGTTGTGTTCTTTTCTAATATCCTCCATAGCCAAAGGGACAAAATCCGGACTCCACTCATGTAGGTCAAATATTTCTTCAGTTTCCTTCCTTGTTATTCTTACCATATCTACCCCATCAAATAACCTGACCACTCTGGAAATTGGGTCATACCTCGAGGCGATATCCTTCAAAATATCAACGTCTATGTATACATTGGGAACAATCAACTTTCTCATATCCAACCTCCAAGGATTACTGAGAGGAGCTCCAAGGTTCCTATTCCTAAACCAATGTTGAAACAACTACCATCTAGTGTAGGGTACTTTGACATCCTTTATGAAGAAAGCTTTTTCCATCACTCCTTTCAAAATAGGGCCATGAAAAAAGACCTTTCCTTTCAGTTTCTTATTTGTGGATGGGGGTAACAAGTCAATCACATCTTGGGAGAATAGTCTGGACTAGGTCGAAGAGGTGGAAATCTATACTTTGGGAGCCATGGGTCTTATGTATACTAGGGTTCTAACGAGAAGAATTTCAACTATCTACCTCCTAATTACAACCTATGACTCGAAACAAATGCTAATTTCAAATGATTTTACAACGTTACACTATTTTAAAGGCATAATTAACCCTAATTCAAAGCAATAAAAGCAAGGGAATAAAACACACTCATCTAAAAGTAAATTGAAAGAGAGCTCTAATTCAAAAAATTGAAAAAAAGAAGCATAAAACTATGTTTGTAGTATTTACAACTTTCAATTGTGATAAACCCTAATTCCTATTAGGATGACTTCTACAAATTATTTCTTTCAATTCTTCATATCACTTGAGACATGCCTTTGAATTCCAAATTAGCAAGAACTGATTGTATACATGAATTTTGAAGGCAATTGAATAATTTTTTAGGTCACCTCTGTCATTACTTCTCACTCACGTGAAGTGAAACAATTGCACTGTGCATACTTCATAGCTTTGAATGTGCATCATTGATCTTCAGTTGAGATGGCCTTCTCAAATGACTTAGATTGATTCAATGGCATTTGAATTTACATCATTGCTCTAGCTTGGACAAATGGCCAATAGAAACATGCCGACTGGACCTTCTTTACTTACTTGTAGGCTCCACCCACTAGTAATTGTAGAGTGTACATGGCAGCTTCTCACAGGTCTCACTACTTTTAATGAGCCCGCATCTTATCTCCTCAAGATAGTGGGGAATGGTGGTGATCATCTTTCATATTTCAACCATCATCATCAATCTTAAAACCCTAAGTATTGGAATGGAACACAATGGTTGGGCCCACGTACTTGATCAAACACAATTCAACATTTTGCTAACCTCGCAGCAATTAAACTGTCATCACTTGGGATGCGCGAGCTAGTAGGGAACAACCCAGATTAACTCCCATGATCTCGTGATATGTAAACCTACACATGAGATGAAGTTATTCATAAAAGAGGGCCTTGACTAGGCTGATGAGGATTTACCCTTGGTGGTCAATAACTTAAGCTTAAGTCACATATGAGCAAAATATTAAAACTCGACCTTGGAAGAATTTAAAATGCTTTGCAACTAGTAGTGAATGAATAAACTAAGAAATGGGGTCTAATAGGAAACACATAATGATGGGTCAAAAGACAACTTATATCACCGAAAACTGGGAAAATAAGTCAGCACAAAATTAAAATGCCTAAGGGTTAGACATGGATCACTTGGAAACGAGGTTACTTTAGTAAAGCCTTAAACCCTATCAAAGGAAGATATGTGACATGTTACTACCAAGCTAAAAAAGGGGCTCAAAATGTCAATAAATTTTGGGGCTCTATCAACTTCTACTCTAATATCTAAAGAGAATGTCACTCCTTAGGATAACAAATATTAGTTTGATGTTGAAGATAATACAAATAAGGATGGTGAAAGGGAGAGTAATGATGCAGAGAGGAGAGATTACCAAGAAAATGATGAGAATGATGATGAAGAAAATAATGAATATGCATCTAAAGATGAAAAGAGAAAAGTAGAGACACAAGTAAGCTTTATTAAGAAGGAAAAGGAGTTGAAGCAAAAAACAATAAAGAGTGTAAAGACTCTTATTGAATCCTCTAACACCTTTGAATATTCTTTGAAGAACTTATTAAGCATGCAATTAAATTTAGATCCTATTGTATTATCCCAACTGTTAAAATCACCTATATAATAGGGGAATGTGGACCTTGATAAGATTTCCCCCATCTGCAAGTTTCAATTGGGAGATGTATTTCATGCATCTACTTGAAAGGAGATAATAGAGACTCATCAAAAGAGTGGATAAATAATGGATGAATCAATAAAGGATCTTCAAGAGGCCATACCTAGTGCAAGAATTAAAAACTCGCTCTCTAGTATATAAAATTTGAAATTGTTAATTGATTTTTTCAAAGAATGTTTTGTTTGTCTTCAAGTATAAATCAAAAATAAGGTTGAAAAGAGGATAAGTAATAAGAATATGATGTCCAAATAACTAAGAAGTGTGCCCTTGCACACAATAAGTTTCAAGAAAACCTCAAGGGTGCACAAGATTATGTGAATGAAGCAAAGGCCCTATTCTAGTTTTATATGAAGTGGCTCAGAGCCACAAGGAGAAGTAAAGATGAAATGGACTCAATTGAGTCCTAGAAAGATAGAGCTTCCAGTGCATATGATCCTACACAAGACCTAGATGGAAGCATAAGATCAAAAATTAAGGAATTGCATGAGAAATTATTCCAACTATAAGGAAAAAAAGAGAAGATAATAATGTAGTTTGGGAATAGTAGGGACTTGGTGAACTCAAAGTTCACATCAGTTATCGGTGCCTTAAAGAGTGTTGAGAAGGATACCAAGATCAATCTGATACCCAACACTCGAAAAGGAGAAAACTACCTAATTAAGTTAGAGACCCAATGTAGGATGCTAGGCATAATGATGAAGATTTGGGAAGAGGGAATGGAAAGCCCATATTAAGAATCTTAAAGATTCAACCTCCTCCATTTGATAGTATTTCTTTTTTATGCATTTTCAGTTTATTATTGCAAAATGTGGTGTATATATGTGGATAGTATATAAAATGTTTTGGTATAAGTTTTTGATATGGCTTAGGTGCATAACATTCTTAGGGGGAGTTACTTTAATTTTTAGTTTGTATATATGAACATATTTTTTCGGAGAGATCTGGTGTAAATGAAGAACTGATACATATGCCCTTTTACCTTGATGTCAAAGGGGGAAAGTAATTTTGGACATAATTTTAGCATGTTTCCATCAATGACAAAGGGGGATATTGTTGGAAGAATGAGGAGTATTTCATTAATTCTATTGTTGGAAACATGAACATATGGGATGAACACAAGGTAGATAAAATAAAGCATTATGTTGTTGTCACTGATGTCAAAATTGTATCTTGATAAAATTGAAAGTGGTGCAGTTAAATGTAGGTGTCATGAGCATGGTTGAAGATAATTTAGAAACATAATTTTTCAAGAAGGTTTGACTCGGTGAAGACAATTGTGTTGAGAATTGACTAAGTGTTGATTCCAACGATTGTGTGTACAGGGGATCTAGTTTTTGGGTTTGGATTGGTCCACCATTCAGTGACTTGTTTGATGACTCTAATATAATGTTTTTGGTTGGTAGAAGTATCTTATTCCAGAGTTTCATCTCATTTTGGCTCGTGGTGTTAAAGTCAAGAGTAACAAAAGTTTAGCTTAACAATTACAAGTATTTTCTAATTTTGTGTATATAATTTGGAGAATCCACACTTCTTCCACATATTGCATTTTAGATTTACAAAATTAAGGAGATGTTGACAAATTTCAATAGAGTGTGCATTCCATTTGGCATGGTGTTTGGAGGTCTGTGTGTCCAAATGTGGATGTACAGTTGTAAAATTTGAAAATAGGTCTTTTACAGTGCATACCTAATAGGTTTAAATGTATGTAAAACTTAATTAAGTATTGTGGAGTTTTGTGGGAACTCTTATATATCCATGACAACCTACTTGATATATTACAAGCCTTGGTTTATGGCGTGAAGGTGAAAGATTTTGAATTTGGGCTGACAAGTCATATTTTGTATATCTTAAATGATACATCTAATTGGGCTGAACTAATTGATGTTCTAAGTGTATGTAGATGAGTTGGATATATAAATATTTTTTTTGAAGGCTCAAATGATAATTGGTATGTGAAAAAAAATATTTGATGTGAACTATGTGAATTTAGTGTGAATGCAAAGAAGATCAAAGCATTGATATAGATTAGTATGAAGAGCTTTGAGTCTATATTTTGAGCTTCATTGGAACTATATTCCATGCATGTTATAGATGAATTGTAAAAGTTCAATCTAGGCTATGAGCCAAAAAATTGCTTCTATCTCTTTTCTTCTTTCAGTGGGTAGTGATTCCACTTGTAGTGAGCACTTCTGTATATACTACAATTGGTTATAATATATTATAAGATAATCCTCATAGTGGTTTTTCCCATTTTGGGTTTACCATGTAAAAATCCTAGTGTTCTTATGTTATGTGATGTTGTTGGATGTTTGTATGTTTTCCTTCATTATTGCAAATTGAATATGTTATATGTTGCATGGTTAAATATTTAAATGGTTTAAAATAATATTGATCCAACCCCCTCTCAATATTCTGGTTGTTCAAAAACTAATGCAGTAGAACACCTTTTCCTTATTACCCATTTCACAACTCAATTAAAATTAATTGAAAATTTCAATTTCTAATTTGGAATTCAAAACTCAATTTTTCCCAAACCAATTTGACCAATTAAATCCATTTAAAAACATCATTTAACATATAATTTTACCATTAAATCCATTTAAGCATATTTTCATTTAAATTTATGAAATTCAAAATTTAATCAAGATAATTAAATCAATGTAACTTGAAATTGCCAACCCACTAAATTTCACAATTAAATTAAACAATAGATTAATTTCATTTCTCATTTCATTCTATTTTCCCATTTCTCAAAACACAAATAATATTTTAATAATAAATATTAAAATCATTTAAATTCCTAATATTTAATTTATAAGAAAAGCATGAAATTTAAACTATTAATTAAATCAAACATTTACTAGTCATTCATGATACATAGGGATTCTGAAATAACTCCTAAATTGGATCTAGATTCACATAAGGTCAAATATGATACATACTATACTTTATTCGAGTATGATAAGGAAATGGATATGAAAGGCCCAATGTGACATCTTTGAATTAACCACCATTGTTGAATAACTCAAACTTGTGTGACCAGGTGGAGAAATAACCCTTTACCTATAACCATTCAACACATGTCAAGGGTATGTGCTCAATGTATATAGTTGAAGGACATCATAATCATCCCAATGGGGTCCAACAACATAAGAATAAAATGAAACTTGTACATCCATCATATAATTATGTAAATAAATAATTCCTTCTAAACATCAATAATTAGGATCTCATTTAATCATGACATAATAATTGAAATGACAAAAAATGGGGGATATGGTTTTGTATGGTTTAGGAAATAGAGAAAAACCCACTTTCCAATTATCTCATTGAAAGGAAATGCTAGAGATCTCAATGCAAAGGAGAAAGAGATCTTGCAATTGGGTTTTCCTAAGGTCTTTTTGTAAACTAATGAGGTGTTCACCACCAAGTTAGGGCTTGGAAAGTCAAATGAAATGCAAGATGTGATAGTAAATTCTAATGCAATGCAATCTTTCAGTATAAAATATAATAGAAAGCTACAAGATGAAATATGTGCACCTGAAAATATAAAGATGACTTAAATGAGATCTAAAATGATGAAAACAATGATTGTAGAGCCTGCCAAGACTCATATGCTAGTTCAGGTGATTTAGTCCCAAATCTAGGTTTCTATGCAGAAACTAGAATCTGGTAAATGGGTGTCTAAAACTGCAAAAACCTAGAAAATGACCTAAACTAGGACTCATATGCTAGAATTGGCATATCAGTCTAGTTAGGGCTTTCTAAAAATTCAAAGCTTCAATCTAGTCTTCAATGTGTGCTTTGTTCTTTCTAATTATTTTTGGATCCAAAACCCTGATTTGCAATGTGTAGAAGTCTTCCAATGATCTTTAATATAAGGTGACAACTTTGAAAAATTTCTCCAAACTTGCTTGCCAATTTGGCTTCAACCTAAACCTACAAATCACACACTAAAGGAGGAAAAAATGTTGTTTTATTAGTGGAAATGGGTTTTCCTTGGTCAAACCCTGTTTTGATAATCCAATCTTGAAATGGAATGAAATAGGAATGGAGAATGATGAATGAAAAAAATAAGATGTTTCAACTCACCAAACCTTAGAAATAAAGTGCTACCAACATGTTTGAAGTGGCTCCAATGGGTTTAGATCTTAACTCTTTCTCGAATACAATATATCTTGAATGAATGCTAGCTTGAATCATAAAACCTTGCATCATAATTGTTAGCTCCAAAACAAACATGATGCATAAAGACTTTGAAATGATGATTGATGCTTGAATAATTTTCTAAATCACATGATTATCTTCCCTTGAATGCTCTTGAATGCTCTTGAATTCTCTTGTAAACACTTAAATCCTCTTGTGAGCTCAAATTTTCTATATGCATGAATTCTTGAATGCTTTGGGTGAAAAAATGTGAAAGAAACTTGTATTTATACTTAATTATGCAAAAATTCCCAAAATTACAACACTACAAGCCGACATCATATCTAGGAGGATAAAATCCTACCAAGAATTTGAATTAATTTTAATTTTGGGCCATATGAGACTCATACACCCAAGGTGGCATATGAGTCCCATTAGGCATAATTTATGGGACCATTTTCAAAATTGCTTAGAAAGGTGTGAAATTGAGATCAAGACCCAAAACCCTAGGTGGGACCCATACACCCAAGGTGGTGTATGAGTCTCAAACCATCAAATCTAGGCCACACAACCCAAAAACACCTGAATTATGACTGGATGTTGATTTGTGTTGGGATCATCCTCAAAAAGATACATTAAATGAAGCTTGTGGATGCAAAGTAAGGCCAATTAAAGCATAAAGAATCCCAGTTATTTAATACAACCCTAGAAAAGTGTGAAAGTGTGTTACAACACATTATAAGACTTTGAATAAGGCCATGTTAGGGAGTACTTTTTTCTGTCATTACAATAATGCATTTCACTAAATTGAAGCAAACTAAAATATCCAAGCATATAAACATACAAAATTACAACTAACATGTTGAGGAATCTCATCTCGAACATGTAGTGGTTAATACACACCATTCAAACCAAAAATATAATAACAACATAAAACACAAGGAAACAATGAAGGTGAAATGTTGATCTTATATTAACAAGAAGCAAATGGGAGGGGAACTACAAATAAAATTTCCTTGAAATTTATAATTCCTAAGGAACATGTTGTGAAAAGTAGAGTTACTTGGTGATTTAACTAGAAAGCTTCAAATGCAACAAAAAAAGAATTACAACTGCAATTATAAGGCCACTTCCTAGAAAGAAAGTGAAAATTCAAAATAGGAAGTTTTTTATATTTCCTTTCTTAGAGGGATTAACAAAATTATGACACCTTAATCCATGATACTTTCACACATAGAGACCTAAATTTGCATGAAGCTTGGTATAATTCTTAGAACTCACAAACCAACATCTAAAATTCTGGAAGATTATATTTTATTACAAATGAATACAACTAGATTCAATATAGCCATGACACCTAACAAATTCTAAGCCCCTTGATTATGCAATAGAATGGGCATAAGAGAATATACCAATAAATATTTAAAATATCCATCATCATTATCATCTTTTCTTAAATTGAAACCAATTTGTATATTTTCATTTGCACTTCTCATTCAAATTTTTTACCCCTATATTTTTGATAAACTAAGTTGTATTTACAAGGTGCAGTACCCTTTACACACCGAGCCCAAGGGAAAAAAAGAGGCCAAAGCCAAAGTCACAACATTAAGTATAGAACATAAACAACATAAAAACTAAAAAGCTTGCAAAAACAACAAACCAATAGTAGAGGAAAGACCCACCCACCCAAAACACAAACTCACCACTACTTGGTTAATTGCCCCCAATTCTCAATGAGAAGTTTCAAGACCTTATCACCAACCCATTTAGGTCCCTCACCTGTAGTACTCTTTTCCACTTCCTCTTTGATTACCTTGGAGAGAATGGCAGTTAACCTGTGGATGATTTTTATTGTGAAGCACGTTGATCAAGTAAACTTCTATTCAAGTTTATCCACTCAAGCTATCAGTTTGTTGAATTCCTCATCTTTGTCATTTTTCACCTTAATTTTCTCCTCCTCCCTAGCCATGTGATCTGAAGACTAAGTGGTGGAATCCTCTTGAATAATTTGGTTCAATCTTAAGAAGTGACTGGTGCCTTCAACAAACTCCTCTATTTCCTCAATAGTATCTTATTTACTCTCCTTCTTGCCACCGATCTACTCTGAGATGCTAGATATCTCATCAATAGGAACATATTTCTTGTTCTTAGCCAACCTATGAGGCCTTCTAACACTAATTTTCTCAATCCTAATGTCCACACTAGCCACTGCCATAGTATCACCTTTAGTTCATCTTTGTTTGTAGGGCTCCTACCTTCATTTTCTATGATCAACACCTCCACATGACATAGGGTGTCCTTTTTTCCCTTTGTCTTTGCCATTGATTTGTTGTCCTTCTTGGTGGGGGTATTTTTAGCTCACAAAGGTTAGTAGCCACCTTAGACTTGGCTAGAACCATCCCCCTTTTTTTATTTTTGGCTAGGGGTTTGGATTTAGGGTCATATTTGGGTACACAATCCATGAGGGGGTTATTCCTTTTTGGTCTGACTGAAGCAACAAGGGAAGGTTTTTCCAAGGAGTGGTTAAAGGGTTTCTGTTCTTCAACATAGATAGCAGAGATAGGTTTAGGGGGGTAGAGGGCCAAATTAAAATGGTAAAGTTGAAGGGTAAGGCCTTGGTGTAGGGGTAGAGGTGGCATCTTATTAGGGTTTAAAGTAGTAGAATCAAGGGTTTCCTTAATTGAGCTTTCTAGGGATGAATGTAGAAAAGAGAAGAAATTATAAGAATCTTGTACCCATAAATATTTTGAACAGCCCAACCATTCACCACTATTATTTCAAAACACCTCCCAAATTCCCACTTATGCCTCTCCACATAATCTTGCTTGTTCCACATCATCAATGACCCAAGGGTATAGTACCACATGTACTCACCCAAATCAGCAAGGCTAACTTCCGTCATTAATGGTAATATTTTTTTCATCAATGATAAACCATTGTATATTCATAGGGAGAGCCCTTAACCTTCTCCTGCATTTGGATAACATCTACAAAGAACCAAGGTTGAATGAAGAATCAACCACCTAGTTTCCCTCACAAAATGTGTATGATTCTTCATTTGAAGTTTAGATATCAAATAATTTATGTACAATAGTAAGTCTCTGATACTCCACCCATGACAAAGATTATGATTTATACACTCAATCATCATCTTGGAGTCTCCTTCAGTATGTAGTTTTTTAATACCAAGAGTGACAACTATTTCAACACCCTTGAGTAGCGCTCTATTCTCTGCTATATTAGAAGTTTGTATTCCAATACCACCAGCATACCTTGCCATTAAATTTCCCTTGAAGTACTTGATAATGCCTCTAATGCTAGCCACCCTTGGGTTTCATTTTTCTGCCCCATCGAAGTTAAGTTTGTGCCAACCAATATTCGAGGGTTTCCTAACTGTGCAAAGTCTAAATAATCATTTAGATTTATCAAAGGAGTTTACCTCTATCTTTTTTTCCATGAGCTTGCCATGTTCATCTCCCACATTGTAGGAGCTTTATCCAGGAGTTTCCAATCGTATAAGGAGACCTTCTTAGATATAAGTCTAAACCCAATGCCAAAGACATCCTTAGGGAATTTTTCAACATCTTTGAAGATTCTATTGTTTTATTCTTTTCATAAACATCAACAAAGGATGGGAAGAATTTGATGCCATATTTCATTAGGGAAACAATAGTGAAAAGGGCTAGACCATCTTTCAATAAAACTCTTAATGACATCATTCATGGTCTCCAATTTACCAAAATCCAAATCCCAAACTCTAGTAGCAAATGGGAAGTGGAGTAATAGGTGGAAAATTAACTCCTCATTATTCTTGCATAACATGCATCTATTTGGGATTTGAAATCCCCTTTTCCTTAAATTATCCTAAGTTAGAATCCCATTGTGATAGGTAATCCACCAAAAGAAGTTAATTTTTGGTGTTAATTGTTTGTTCCAAACGTATTTCCATAATATGCTCTCATTCCCCTACTCTGACAACAAACCATAAGCCGACTTAATAGAGAGGTTTCCTTTTCATTCCCTAAACAAATAGAAAGCATCCACCATATTGGAGATGGAAATTATAGTAAGGGAGAGGATGTCCTATAGGGTCCTATCCAAGTGACTTAACTCCAAAGAGAGGGGACAACACAATTTCAACATTTTCCACTTCATAGTAAAAGGAAGGCCACAAAGGTAGTCTTGAACATTTCTGCCAAAGTCTAGTTGCATAGGCCCGACCAGATTCTTGATGTCATATTGGGAAAGGGGAATTTAAATTAGCTAGGGGTCATCCCAGAAACTAATACTACTTCCATTCCCTAACTTCAATCCCAGACTAGATTATAGTAGCTTTTTCATCTTGCAAATATTATTCCAAACCAATGAACCAATACAGTGTTCATTTGAGAGACACCTAATTAGAGGGTAATTGATTAGGTATTTATCATTCATAAGTCTACATGAATCATTCTTGTTACTTAACTGGTCCTAGATCTAACCTTTGCAAGAAAATATTTTTTGGTAGGTTGGATTTTCCTTGTACCTAACCCCCCACTAGATTTAGGAAGGAAGATATTGTCCTAACTGATCAAATCCAACTTCTTTTTCTCCTCTATACTAGACTACAGGAAGATCCTTTGTATTTTTTGAAATTTTTCCACTATGTATCTTGGAATTTTGAATATAGATAGGAAATAAAGTAGGATCCCTTAAAGGGCAGTAGTAAGGAGTTGGAACTTACTAACATGACTGAGGATTGAGCCTTTCCACCTGGCTAGTTTCCTTTGAAATCTCTCAAGGAAAGAATTCTAGAAGGTGTGAGTAACATCTTCAATAATGAGAGGGATACCCAAGTATAAAGAAGGAAGGGATGCACTCACACAACCTAGAACAATAGTCACTCTATCTTGCAAAATAGGAGTGTTGTTAAGGAAATAAATCATGCTCTTGTTGTAATCTATACACTGGCCTGAACAAGCAACATAGTTGTTAAGGAAATTTTTCCATTTTCTTGCTTCCACAATTGAATCTTTCTTGAACAAGATGGTATCATCAAAAAACTATTGTATGACAATAGGTTCTAGGGTGGTAGTAGGTTTAACTCCCTTAATAGATCCCTTAGCTAGCATTCTAGCAACATTCCTACTTAGAACATTCACAACCATTCTAAACAAGTATGGAGATAGGGGATCACCCTATCTTATACCTCTCTCAACCTTAAATAACCCATTGGGAACCCCATTAACCAAAACAAAATATTTCATAATTGTAGTGCATTACAAAATGAGGTTAATCACACTTTCATTTAAGTCAATCTTAGCTAATACTTTAGGTAGAAAACTCCATAGGAATTTGTCATAAAATTTTGAGATGTCCAACTTAAAAGCCATAGTAGCACTATTACATCTATGCATGGAGTGTAAAATTTCATGAGTAGATCTAGTAGCATCCATGATATGACTACTTGGGACAAAGCCTTTTTGGCTTGGACTAACCATTTTTTCTAGGAAAGGTTTTAGGAAGTTCACTAGAATTTTAGAGATCTTATAAATGGTATTGCATAGGCTGATAGATCAAAAGTCTACCATGATCTATGGGTCATATTTTTTTGGGAATGAGAGATAGGAAGGTGTGGGTATGTAAAGGATCATCATGGCAAAAAACAAGCCCTTAAGTGGCGAAAGATTCAGAAAAATCAGAGTTAGGCAACTTGAGGTAAAAATTTGAATAAGATATCTATATTATTTCAAAAATATGTAAGAATATAATTTGTAGCAAATTAAACATAGTTTCTAAACTACTAGGTTTATTTAAAAAAAAAATCTATTTGGTGAAAATTTGAAATTTCAATGCTGTAATAATTAAATTTCAAGGAAAAAATAAGAAGTAAGTGTCTGTCTGACCACCCTAACCACAATAAAATGATAATATTTTTTTATAATATTTTAGATGTAAGTAGAGGACTCATTTCCTGATGTGATGTATTATTTTTTGTAATTTTTTTCCATGTAAATAATTAATTATGAATTTTTTATTACAACTTTTAAAAAATATAAAAAGCTCGTATGTCTAACCACCTTAACTTGGTCAAAACTTTGCGAAATTCATTTGTTTTTAATCCCATAGTATGCCAAGCATAGAATGTGATGCATGTTTCAAATTCAAAAAATGTGATATCGTTTGAAAGCTATAGATTTTTTTCAATTAGCCTATCAATCAGGACTTTAGTCGTACTTCAAATAGAAAATGAATAATAATTATTTATTGAATTCAAAGTAAAGCATAATTTATATTGGTGGAAAGCTAAGAATATCCTTTAAAAACCCTTTTCATTTCATCAATTTTGGGTAAAAAAATCATCAGCCACATACCCTACACATACCCATCATATTGACACTTTTTGGCCCATCATGATCCTACACATACCCGTGTGATTCAACTATTTGAGAAGTTTACCAAACTTGAAAAATTCCTTGGCTGCAATAATTAAGTCCTCTCCAAGAATGTCCCAAAATACCTGGAAGAAAAATGAGGGGTATCCATCAGGTCTTGGAGTCTTGTAGGCTTGCATACTAAACACAACCACCCTAACTTCCTTTGGAGTGACAACACCAAGTATATTCTCATTATCATCATGAGATAGAGAAGTAGGAAGGGGATCTATCAACATGTCACCCAAAGTAGAATTAGGGGCCACAATAGGCTCAGATAAGGCATGTTGGAAATAACCAAAGGCCAATAGACCAATCTGTGTAGGGGTAGTAACTTCAACTTTCAACCTTTTTATCTAGTTCCTTTTCATATGCTTGAGGGATGAAACATGGGAGAAAGAAGTGTTTTGGTCACTCTCCTTCAGCCATTGAACTCTAGATTTTTCTTCTATAATATATCCTATTTTTTCAATACTTTATCCCATTCCACACATTCATCTCTTTCCTACTCATAAATCTACAAACTAACATCTCCCTCCATCCTTTTTTTTTCTCATCCTATGTTTATCAGAGATCACTCTTTTTTATGGAAAAAATCTCCTTGGAACACCCTCTTGTTCCAACCTTTAACCATTTTTTTTATATACTTGAGTTTATGGAATACCCTAAACATGAGGGAGCCATGTACAAGGATATTCTACCAATCAACAATTTTATTCTTGAAGTCCAAGTGGGAATTCCACATGATCTCAAACCAAAAGGTAAAAGGACCAACAATAGAGTGATCATTCATGACCAATAGAAGAGGGTTAAGGTCCGAGACAATCCAGGGAAATGCCAAAAAAATGGAGTTAAGTAATGTCATCCAATTAGGAGAGAAAATGAATCTATCAAATCTAACCTAGGTTAGACTATCCCCCATTCGCCTATTAGTCCAAGTGAAATCTTGACATTGTAAGTCAATTCTACTAGCCCCATATTACTTAAAAAATCAACTAAGTTATCTATAATATCATAATAGTCTATCATTCCCCCACTCTTTTTCAAAGGGTTTTGTGATAGGTCGAATATAAGCGTTAGAAAACGAGTAGCAAATAAAAGAGTGCAAATAAACACCAAAACAACCTACACCTCAAGATTAGCCTAAGTTGGAATCAACACAAGATAAAAGCAACAAATGGAACATTATACCTTGTCTCGAATATATCCTTTGGTTGGCCCTTCGATCTTTGATGTGTATGCTCCTTGGATGGCACAAGATGCAAGTTAAATGATGTTGTGAGGATGAGTGCAAGTGGATGAAAACATGAAAATGGCTAAGTGTAGATTGAGAAATAAAATTTCAAGAGTTTGGCTAGAAAAATGATCTCCCCCAAAATGAGAGATAAGAGGGAATATTTATAAGAATTTTGAGAATTCCTAGAAGAGATGGATGGCCAAGATTGAGCCACCAAATATCAAGATGTAGGGCTAAGGTGAGTTGAGAACTCACAAGCCCTCACATCTTGACATGTGGCGTGTGATATAGCCCTAAAAGGTGAAGTGGACATGAGGTGGAAGGATGGTACATGACATGGAGGGGGGTACAAAGTACCTTGGGATTTGGTCAAGATATCCTCATAAAGGATGTCCTTGTCCCATGTGGGTGAGAGGACATGTGAGGAATTAAAAATTCCTCAAATATTCTCATGGGGATGAGAGAAGGAATTTAAAATTCTTTAAATGCATTGGGGAATTAAATGTGAATTAAAAATTCACATGGGGAAGGGAGATGCCTTGTCAAAAAAGAAAAGCATTTAATAGGGTTGACTCAAGGACACATGTCATAAAGGACATGGGGGAGAGAAAAGGAATTTAATATTCCTTGAAAGATGAGAGTGGAATTAAAAATTCCTCAAAGGACTTTGGGAAGACAAAAGGAATTAAAAATTCCTTGGGGGATGGGAAGAGTTGACTAAAAGGGGTGATTAGACAAGCTGATGAGGGGTTAAAGGAAGGTTAGGTGGCTAAGAGAGATTAGAGGCCAACTTGCAAAAGTTGGAGGATGTGACACATCCTAATCAAGGATTAGGCATGTGCACACCTTAATGATGAGATTAGAAGATGGATTAGGATAAGATAAAAATGATGGAGGATGTGACATGAAGGGAATTAAATAAATGGAATATTTATTTAATTCAATTGATGGAAAAGGATTAAAAGATAAGGTATTATTGATTAAATACCTTAGGGATTTGGTAGAATTAAAGATATTAATTAAATAATAGTAGTATTACTTAATTAATGAAAATAAGACGAAAGGGGATGAATTTGGATAAATTAAGTGTCCAAATTTAGATGTCTACATTTTGCCCCTCTTTGAGATGGTGTTATGAAGTAGCATCATTTCAAAGAATATTAAAACATAGAACCTAGAAGAAGATGGTTAGATTGGAAAAGATGCCCCAGTCATTCAAATAAGTGACTAGGAAGGAAGATGATGGGGGGAAAGATGAAAGTTAGGGATGAAGTATTCCCCCTCGAGAGGACATGCGGGTTCAAGAGAACACGGGTGGGCTCTCGAAATGGATGAGATGATGCAAGGGGAGTTGAAGAAGATGATGCAATGTGATAGAAGATTGGGAGGGGAGCGTGATGAAAGATGAATGGATGGGGGGGATTTTGATAGACAAGAGGATGAAGAGGAAATGAAATCCAAATGCAATTTTCCATCGTCAGAGCACTAATTTTTGCTATAGCATAAGACACAAGAAACCAAGGTATGAAGAACCAAGGTGGATTAGTGTCTAATGCATAAAACAAACATAACAAACAAGAATGCTATCCCAACACCCCAAAGTCATGGTGACCTTGGTGGGGCCAGGTATTGGGATAACCACAAGCACACAAGGATGCCCTAGTGTAACACAAGACCTCAAGGATCTTGGTGGGTACTACGTGGGACAACCGAGAAGATAGTAAAGATCAAGATACACCCTTATGTTGACTAATCAAATCACACCATGATATGATGGATCAAGGAGACCATGACAAGTGATGATAGGGAGCTCAAATGATAAACAAAAGCCAAAAGTATCAAAAGATCGCAATCAATTTCAAACATCCTTTTCCATAGAATCAGGGGATGGATGGGATTGATGAGGTCTATTAGGAAGGATGCATCCTGTTGAGACCGATGATGGATACTAAATTGAAAGACCGATATGACACAGGATATTCAGAACCAATTGGATTTGATGATACAAGTGAATCTCATTTGTTAAGATCCAGCTAGATAAGGGCGTAGCTTGATGACGCGACACGAGAGACATGACACAAGATAGGAGACTAACACATCCTAGCGACCTAGGGGCTCAGGGGCCGATCAAAGATTAGCCTTGCCTATGTGGAAGCGCAGAGCCCTCGTAGTTCGATAAAAGGTTGACGACAGACCATGATGGAGATTTTGATGGATGACCAAGATAGGATGGAGAACAGGAGAAAAGTGGACAATAGAGATCGATGATGGATGGAACTCTGAGGGTGGATCAAATGATCGACCTTGCCTACGTAAGAGTGCAGGGGCAACGTAGTTTGACAGAAGGCCAAAGACAAGTGATGGATGAAAGATGATGAGATAACCCTAGATAAGGGGATAAAATGATTGGACCGACATGATGGGACAAGATAGACCTATTGGATTGGAGTGGAGGATAGTGACTATATAAAGCTCAAGGATGGGATAGTTATCCAAATCATAAAAGATGAAGTAGGTGGATGATATGATGGAGAGATGAATGATGAGATGATGAATGATGAGATAGTAGGCTATAGCTAGATACCAATGACAAGGGATTATAAGATGGGATGAGGAGAAAGAGATGAGGATTGGGAGATGAAAAGGATTGTTTGGGTGGATTGGATAGAGGGATAAGGATTTGGATGAGGAAAAGGTGACCAGATGGATAGATGAGAATGGATGCCATGATGGAAGGATAGGAAGATAAGGATGGGGAGAGGGATATAAGGATTGTGTGGAGGGATGGGAAGATGGATATATCGATAAGGAGATAAGGATAGGGAAATGGAAGGGATTGATTTGACAGGATGAATGTCTCCAAGGATTGTATCACAAAGGAAGTTAAATGCCCCCACTCTAGATATGTCATGTATAATGAGGCATGAGAGATGCAATAGAGAAGGATAAGAAAATAAAGGAGTGAGATGGATGAAGATAGGATGCATGGATAAGGAAGGGAGATTGAGGGTAGCATGACAGGTGGATAAGGAAGGTAGACGAGTGTGAATGATAGTTGGGATAGTGTGTGGATGAGGGGAATGTATGCTAAGAGATGTCCAAAGCATGCTTATATGTTTGCCCCATTGTTATCAAGATCACAAAGAGGATGGAAGGATTGGGATAAATGAGATATGCCAAGAAGGATGTGAAGATAGGTAGGATGGAGGGGATGAATGAAAAGGATGTATAAGAGGAAGATGGGTGCATATCTAGAAGCATAACAGGAAGCATAGCGGATAGAGGGAGCACATATCAGGAAGCTGCCCCCGAGTGTAGATGGGGATTTATGCATGATACCTGTTTGCCAGGTTTTCATCATGGTACTTATCCAAGGCACTTGGTTGTCAATTTTTCACCATTGGATGGATTATTTCTCTTTACTATTTTATTTTTTGATTTTTGATTTTTATTTTTTTGGATTTTTTGATTTTGATTTTTGATTTTGATTTTTGATTTTTTTGGACTTTTTGCATAGCATGCAGAAGGAGATGGATAAGGGTAGGGAGGCGAATAAGTGGATTTAGAAGACATGCGATAAGGATATGGATGAAGGACTCAAGCATCAAGTTCTATACGAGGTATTAAGAGCTCATGTTCAAACTGACTGTTGGATGTTGGTACAACCTTATGAGGATAAATGGATTATGCAAGAGGATGAATTAGAGGGATTTGATGGGGGAGATATGTGGGATAATGGGTGGGATGTTGGAAAGTGTGTGGATGGAATGATGGGGTGGATATGTGATGGGGAGATGTGTTTAGGACCAACATTGGCACATGTGGTGGTGGATGTGAAAAGATAAAAGGATTAGTGGATGGAGAATGCGGGGATAATGGAGGAGACGAAATAGTGAATTTCGGGACATAGGGACCCAAAACAGACTTAGGAGATGAAAGGTGGGTATGGTTAGCTTTTGGATTAGCAACTTTGGATGTTCTTACAAATTTTTCATTTGATGGCATTGCATCTTTTTTATTTGGGATCCACATGGTTTTGATTTTTGCTTTGCTGGCTCTTTGCGAGCTATAGATTTGATTTTAATTTGGGATTTTGTTTTTCTTTTCGTTACCATGTCTGTTAGAGGGGACATGGGAAGCTTTAGATTCATGTGGGTGTTTATATTGATGCATTTTTCTTTTGGCACCCAAAGTGCTTGTACTAGCAATGGGATGGGTGTGAGAAGATGGATGATGTGGAGCAATGGAGGTAGGAGTATGGGGATTACATGTAGATGGAGGATGTTTAGGTATGTGCCTTTGTTGATCCTGATTATGATGTTTATGATGGATGACATGGATAGGCGTTGGATGGATAAAAGGATGAGATGGAGGAGGTGATCTTGGGATATACAGACTCAAGATGGATAGAGTGGGTGGAGGGACATAAGAACCCAAGATGGATGCAGTAGATGAAGGATGGGAGATTGTGGATGGAGGGATGTAAGGACCCAAAATGGATGGAGCAGATGAAGGAGGAATATGGATGGTTGTTTTTGGTGTCTGATAGAGGAGAGGAGGATGGCATATGATCTGGCCGGGAGGCGATAAATGAGCGAGCGTTCTTTGGAGAGCTTGTTGAGGCGTCTAGAGTTGTACTAACGTGTTTAGATTGTGAGTCTTGAGGAATAAGTCAAGACCTTGCATGCAGGTGTTCTTTGACTTGGATGGGCTCTAAAATACCTTGCTCGTGAAGGCCTAGACCTTTTCCTTGATAGTTCATGTTCTTGACATTGATCCCATGATAGGATTTTGTTGATACAGAAACATGATGCGAGTCCATTATTAGGTGGGGGATGATGGGTGGTATATACACTGTGTTTTTCTTCTGCAAGGAGGCCACCATGGAAGAATGTGAGAGTACCAAGGGGATATGCAAGCGGTGTGGGGATAGTATTTTTAGGTGATGATGGGGGATCCTAAGAAGGAGATGATGGGATAGCAGCATTTGGATGGGTGGTATCTGGAGAGGGAGTAGGGGATATGATAGATCTGATTTTGTGGTAGCAGGCTCATGCAATGGAGACAAAGATGGAGCGGTAGAATCTTGAATGTCAAGAGGATCATGGGATGGAATGTATGGGGGACTATGATCTTGCGGTAGACTAGATGGGATGGTAGGATCTTGATCTGGAGGAGGGGATATGTTGGCATGCTTTGGATCAAGCTCTTGGCATGACTCATCATGTGCGGGAGGCATGATAATGGAGTCATGGGGGGACTCTGCAAGTGGGGAAGATGGAAGGATGGAGGATTCAAGATATTCCTGGGAATGGATACTAGGAGTGGAAGAAGTGGATTGGATTTGGGTGTCGTTGATAGGTTCGACGGCTCTCAGAGTAGGGGGTGGGTGTTCAATGGATTTGGTAGATATGATGGTAGGAGATGGGGACTCAGTGGAGTCAGAGGATGTGATGGTAGGAGATGGGGACTCAGTGGAGTCAGAGGATGTGATGGTAGATGGGGACTCAGTGGATTCAGAGGATGTGATGGTAGGAGATGGGGACTCAATGGATTTAGAGGATGTGATGGTAGGAGATGGGGACTCAATGGAGTTAGAGGATGTGATGGTAGGAGATGGGGACTCAGTGGAGTCAGAGGATGTGATGGTATCATCAATGATAGGTGTTGCATGGAGAAGGGTCTCGTCACTAACAACCATGGATGATGGGTTGGGATGGGATGGTTCCATGATTGCAATGTGTGGAGTGGGGGATGTTTCCTTTGTTATAAGTCCTTGGAGAAACTTGAATACGCTAAGCTGAGATGGCGAGGTGGGAGTGGATGAAGGTTTATGGATTAGTGGGGGATTAGGACTAGGGATTGGTGGGCTAGGATTAGATAAGGGAATGGGATTGGATGCAGGACTGGGAATAGATGGGGGATTAGGTGAAGGGTTAAGATAGGGGTATTGGCATGGTGAATTAGGACACAAGGAGGTGGGTGGTGGATTGTAGTAAGGGTATGGGGATGGTGGATGAGGATGGGAAGATTGAGGTGGCGGATTAATATAGGGAGATGTGGATGTTGGATTAGGGTAAGTTGGTGGGTGTGTTTGACTAGGATAGGAAGGTGTGAATGTAGGATTAGGCTGAGTGGATTGGTATGGGAGACTAGGGTAGTGGGTACATGTGGATGAATGATTGAAATAAGAGGATGTGGATGGGGGATCAAGATAGGGGTATTGTGACAAAAAACTAGGATAAGGGGATGATGTAGATGAAGGATATGATGGATATGGACATCCCTTGTCAAAGGTAGCATAAGGAGTGTGATTAGGCATAGATGAAGACATGATGGGATAACTCGATGGGGTGATTGGATTTTGGAATGTGGGTGGAGAAAGCTTACTAGCAATGATAGTGTCAAGGGGATCTATGTTGTATACCTCTTGATCAACAAGACTTTCATTATCATCGTTGACGTAATTAGGGTTTCCCTTGACCACTATTGATGGAGGATGAGAATTCATGATGATGAAAGGATAAAGATGATGGATAAAGATATGGATGGAAATGGACAAAAGCCCAAATCGGGATTTAGGACAAGCTCATATTAGGATTGGATTAAAGCTCAGATTAGGATGATTGGATGATTGGATGGGATTGATTCTGACAATTGGATTGGATTATCAAAGGATGATTATGACACCGAATCTGCTTCGAGATGGAAGTAGATTGATTGGGTCGAAGGTGATTGGATAGGGATGTGATTGGATTGGATTGGATTGATTGATTGATTGATAAGATTGACCGACGGATCAGATAGGATGATAGAAGGGACTTTAAACACTGTTTAGAGATTACCCTAGGTGACTTAGGATGCTGATTGATCAGGTTAAAGGATGAATGGATGATTGTGGCACCGAATCCAATTTGAGATTGAAAATGGATTGATTGGGCCGATGATGATGATTAACTTAGGATGGATGAAAATCCTAAGATGATGTTAATGATGATGATCAGATCAAACACTTCGGTCAATTTGGATAATAACCCGAGATGAAGTTCAGGGGATTTGGATGATTTGATTGGAGGAACGAACGATAAAAATGGATGAATGAATACTCAAAACGAGCAAACGAATGATTGGAATGATAGAACGAGAGTTCAGAATGATGAGAGGATGTGTGAAATGGATGAATGTTTACTCAGAATGAGTAAACGGATGATCAGAATGACAAAATGAGAGTTCAGGATGATGAAAGGATGTGTGAAATGGATGAATGTGTACTCAGAATGAGTAAACAAATGATCAGAATGATAGAACAAGAGTTTGGAATGATGAAAGGATGTGTTGAATGGATGAAAGTTTACTCGAAATGAGTAAACAGATAGAATGGTAGGGTATACCACTCTTGAGGAGGCAGATGGTGAAGAAAAAGGTGCCCCAGCCAACTTCTCAAAAGTATGAAGTGGTATATATCATCGGAAAGAGCACAAAAAAATGAGAAGAATTGCCTTTGAACGGAGTCAATCGGATAAACAATGTGGAAATTGAGGCCCCAGGAAGAAAGAGCAGAAGGTCAAATCTGCCACTGCATAAGGACAGATCTGCCACTTTGTAAGGATAGGTCCGTCAAAGCAGGATAGGTCCACCATAGCATGAGGATAGGTTCACCACCGGAGGGACAGGTCTACCACCGGAGGGTCAGGTCCACCACTAGAAGGACATGTCCACCAAAGGATAAGTTTAAGCTTGATTTTTTGATGGATGGGTAAGGCAAAGGACCCAAAATATAGCAAACATGAAAAGAATTTGGCCAAACTGATAATTACTGGTTTTGTACGAGAAAGACAATTCAGACAGCACAACCCTAAGATCTAGTAGAAATGGGTATGGCCAACAAAGTCTTCTACTCTAGGAGGAACATGGTTGCTAAGGAGTCCTCAATATACGCATGGTACGTGAGACCCAAACCGTGAACACCAACTCATTACAAGCGTGAGTCGGGAACATTAGCGAGATACTAAAGGCTCAAACCAACTCTTCACATCATCCCAACGCTTCACCAATTACAACGTGGTTGGATTGAGGTATAACTTTTGCTCTCCCCCCTTTATATACCCTGCCGGTATGCGTGGTTGGAATCGTCCCTTGCGGTGATGAAATCCCCAAGCAGGTCCCACTAAGAAAATGAAAAATGGGGTGACTCAAAGGACTTGGAAAGCTACGATTTCTCGTCACCCAGGATCACCAAATGGTGCAAGGGGATTGGATACGTCAAATAGTCTTCCACAAACACGCCAAACAAGGTTTGTTGACCCCTCTAGTTAAACTATGTGCTTAATTTACCAAAGGACAATTGGAAAAAACTTGAAATTTCACCTTCGGGAGGTCAGGTCTGCCACTCTGTAAGGACAGGCCCGCCACCGGAGAAGCGAAAGGTGCCCCAGCCAACTTCTCAAAAGTATCAAGTGTTATATATCGTTGGAAAGAGCACGGAAAAATAAGAAGAACTGTGTTTGAATGGAGTCAATCAGACAAACAATGTGGAAATGGCGGCCCCAGGAAGAAAGAGTAGAAGGTCAAATCCGCCACTACATAAGGATAGGTCTGCCACTCTGCAGGGATAGGTCCGCCACTCTGTAACTAAACTTGCAAAAATGCAAAAATAACAAACGTGAAAGAAAAAGACCCATTTGTGGGTCCCACCGGGCGTGCCAGAAATGTGATATGTCGAATGTAAGCGTTAGAAAATGAGCAGCAAATAAAAAAGTGCAAATAAACACCAAAACAACCTACACCTCAAGATTAGCCTAAGTTGGAATCAAAACAAGATAAAAGCAACAAATGGAACATTATACCTTGTCTCGAATCAATCCTTTGGTTGGCCCTTCGATCTTTGATGTGTATGCTCTTTGGATGGTACAAGATGCAAGCTATATGATGTTGTGAGGATGAGTGCAAGTGGATGAAAACATGAAAATGGCTAAGTGTAGATTGAGAAATAAAATTGCAAGAGTTTGGCTAGCAAAATGATCTCCCCCAAAATGAGAGAAAAGAGGGGGTATTTATAAGAATTTTGAGAATTCCTAGAAGAGATGGATGACCAAGATTGAGCCACCAAATATCAAGATGTAGGGCTAAGGTGAGTTGAGAACTCACAAGCCCTCACATCTTGACATGTGGCATGTGATATAGCCCTAAAAGGTGAAGTGGACATGAGGTGGAAGGATGGTATATGACATGGAGGGGGGTACAAAGTACCTTGGGATTTGGTCAAGATATCCTCATAAAGGATGTCCTTGTCCTATGTGGGTGAGAGGACATGTGAGGAATTAAAAATTCCTCAAATATTCTCATGGGGATGAGAGAAGGAATTTAAAATTCCTTAAATGCATTGGGGGATTAAATGTGAATTAAAAAATTCACATGGGGAAGGGAGATGCCTTGTCAAAAAAGAAAAGTATTTAATAGGGTTGACTCAAGGACACATGTCATAAAGGACATGGGGGAGAGAAAAGGAATTTAATATTCCTTGAAAGATGAGAGTGAAATTAAAAATTCCTCAAAGGACTTTGGGAAGACAAAAGGAATTAAAAATTCCTTGGGGGATGGGAAGAGTTGACTAAAGGGGGTGATTAGACAAGCTGATGAGGGGTTAGAGGAAGGTTAGGTGGCTAAGAGAGATTAGAGGCCAACTTGCAAAAGTTGGAGGATGTGATACATCCTAATCAAGGATTAGGCATGTGCACACCTTAATGATGAGATTAGAAGATGGATTATGATAAGATAAAAATGATGGAGGATGTGACATGAAGGGAATTAAATAAATGGAATATTTATTTAATTCAATTGATGGAAAGAGGATTAAAGAGATAAGGTATTATTGATTAAATACCTTAGGGATTTGGCAGAATTAAAGATATTAATTAAATAATAGAAGTATTACTTAATTAACGAAAATAAGATGAAAGGGGATGAATTTGGATAAATAAAGTGTCCAAATTTAGATGTCTACAAATTTAAATGAGAGTTAAAGTCTCTTGCCACCAACCAACATGACCCCTATTATTTTGTGTCCAGTCAATGAGATCTTTTCTAAGGGATTTCCTAGCATTCATTATATTGGGGGAATACATGTTAATCAAAAACCAAGAAAAAATAGAGTGAGAGAAATGGATTCCCACACTGCTCCTTCTTAGGAATATTTCAATATACCTTAGTATATTAGGATCCCATATCACAGATAGACTAACTGAAGCCCCATTTGCATCACTAAAAGATAAATGAATATTTGGCCAAATGTACTTAGCTATGTGTTAATTTTTTTTTCATTTTAATTTCTTGTAACAACAATACACTTGTCTTGTGTTCTGACAAATAATTCTTGAGATCCAGCCATTTGTGGGGGCTATTTATTCCTCTTACATTCTAGGACATGACTTTCATTTAGACACTTTCTTTGAGGACACTTTCAATGTCCTCTATTTTCAAATAACAATCTCTTTGGTTGTCTCCCTATTTCTGATTTGTCACTAGTTAGTTCTTCTAAGTTAGTATTCCCCCCCACATCTACTTTCTTTTACTTACCTTTCTTCTCTAGAGTTTTCGAACCCTCTTCTTCATTGGTTTGGCCTTGTGATAGGAAAACTGAGTCTATCTATTCAGATCAAGAGGCTTTCCTATCAACTTCCATGCACAATATTTCTCCCTCTTCAACATCCTTAATCAAATCATGGTTAGGGGGTAGAACACTCGCCATCTCCACCACCAAAGCCTCAAGGGCCACCAAAACACAATGTAAACACTTTGGACAATCCTTGTCCAAAAAAAATTGTTGGGAGAAGTCATATAGAGATTCAAGATAGTGTAAACAAAAATCATCTCCACCAACAGAACCTCAGGGACTGTAAAAAACACTATGTACACTCCTTGGATTGTCCAAAACAAATTTCTAGGAGAAGTCATACATAGAACAAAGGCAAGATAAACAAAAGGCTTAGATTTGGTTGGGGAGTGAATAATTTTAAGGAGATTAGACATGAAAGGATAACTATTTGTGAGGTCATCCATTGAGGATTCGCTATAACCAAGGTTTTGTTTAATAGTGGACTTACTGTTTGAAATAAGATGCACATGTTCAACACATTTTTAGCAATAAATCATAGCATTTTCATAGCAAATTTGTTGATTCCAAGACCTAAATTTGGAGCTTAGTTTCATAGAGTTAGGTAAAGACTTGTTAATATCAATATTAACATAGAAGCAAGGAAAAAATAACTTACATTTCATTATGGTGATGGTGTCTAAAGTAATGAAGTGACCCATCGAATCACCAATACATTGGAAAACAAATTCATCCGAGTATTCCAATGGCAGTCTTGACAGAGGAACACAAACAGGTGCAAATTAGTTGAGATCTATAGTGAGGTCAAAGCTAGGTTTCCATCCTTTCCAAATTGTATTTTTAATGTACAAGTGAAAAAATCCAACCTCAATATTTTACCCACTTATTGGTAGTGAAATCTTGATTTTATATTACAAAATTCCCTCTAAGATTCCTGAATTTTCTATATAATTGGTAGGGAATTTTTTCAAATAGTTTACCTCATATACCAAAAATATTGCACTTAATTTTAAAATTTCTTCTTCAATTGAGACCTTAAAGATTGCTTCTTGTCAAGTGTTTAACTCTATCTCTACATATTTTTGCAATCAAATAGTGATTTAAAACATTATAGAGAAATTTTAACCATGTCAGGTGTTGGAAGAATAAGATTGTCATTGATATGCTTATCAACAACTTGAGCATGAAGTATAAGTATAAGTTGTATAGTATGCAATCCAATGTTATCATTGATGTAAACATTGTATTCTAATATGATCACAATGCAAACCAATTTGTATAATTTGATCATGTTTTCAGATGATTATCAAGTCCAATTTTTGAAGAAGGTTTGATTTTGTGAAGAAAGTTGAAGTGAGAAATTGACTAAGTGTTAAAAGAGTGCTTCCTGTGTACTAGACATCCAAAATTTTGGTCCGCATTGGTCCATTGTGTAAAAATATTTCTCTATAGTTTTCATGTATTTTTTTTGGATGTTAGAAGAGTCTAAATACATAGTTTCATAATGTTTCAGTTTTTGGAGTTGAAGATATGAATGAAAAAAGTTTTGATCTAATAGATATAGTGTTACCATTATAGTATCTCTATTTTGGAGGATCCACATCTCTCCATGGATTGGTGTCTAGCTTTATGGATTTATGGAGATGTTGACAAGTGTCAACAGAGTGTCAATTCTAAGTCGCATGATGTTTGGAGGTCTATGTGTTTATTCATGGTTGTATAGTTGGTGAATTTCTATGTTAGGTCATTACTAGTATTAACCTAATAAGCCTTGTGTATTATAGAGTTTTAATAAGTTATGATTCATTAAGTGGGAGCTAGTATAGGTCCATGCCAACCTATTTTAATGTGGTATAATTTTTGAATTTTTGTGCAAAGTGTGTATGTGTGTATGTTGAGTGGACAAGATATAATTTGTATGATACATACGATTAGGCTATCCTAATCAATGTTTTATGTGTTTGAGGATAAAGCAGATATACATGTAAGATATTTTTTGGTGTTTTGAAGAAAGTGATATGAGTGTTATGTAATTGTTGATACAGATTGTGCGAGTATAAGGTGAATGTAGAGTAGAAGAAAGTGTTAGTGTAGATGAAGTGTGTGAAGTTGATATATTGAGCTTCAATGTAACTGTATCCTAGCATGTTCTAGATGCATTTGTAATATAATTTGTAATAGTTAAAATACTGGCTATGTGCCACCACTCTTTTCTATCCTTTTTTATTTTAGTGGTTAGTGAGTCCCCTTGGAAAATGAGTCCACCTATAGTGAGCAATTCTCTAATATCATATAACTAGTTATAATATATTGTGAGCCAGTCCTCACTATGGTTTTTCCCATTTTGGTTTTTCAATGTAAAAAAATGGTGCTCATGTCTTATGTGATGTTGATGGTTTTCTTCATACTTTAATTTCCTACTGGAAATTGAATATGTTATTTGGAATGAATGTTTAAATGGTTAAATAGTTTTAGAGAATATTGATTCACCCCCCCTCAGTATTCTAAGTGTTCAAAATTTGGTATCAAATACTAGTTCCTTGGAGGAGCTTAACCACTTGGGGAAGATCTTGGAGGTTGAACACATGGCTATTAGAATATTTCCTAGTTGATCAGAAGAGATTCCTATAGTTGGATTCATAGAATAAGATGGCACATTTGACATGAATGGAGAATTCAAAATAGATCTTGAAGATCTAGAAAGAATTGAAGGTGAAAACAAAGACCTAAAAAAATGTTGAAGTAGATGAATACATCAAAAAATTTTGAGAGAAAATCAATAAATTTAGAGAAAGACATAAGGAGGTCAATGATCAATTGAAGCAAGCAAATGAAATGATGACTAGTTTGAAAGTACAAGTTGAAGAAGGAAAAAGAGTTGAAGAATGCCTAAATGCTAAAATGAAAAGAAAATTTGAAGAATGTTCAAAACTTGAAGAAGAAGTTATGACCTTGAGATCAGATCTTGAGAAAGCAAGGAGCCATGAACATAAATTCAAGATGAGTTCTACAAATCTTGATGAAATGATTGCAAACCAGAAAGGATCTAAAGAAAAAGAAGGATTAAGTTTTGAGAAAGGTTAAATCTCAAAGACAAATCAAACTCCAAATTAGGATGGAAAGAAGATTGAAGACAAGAATAGCAATGGAAAATAGGTCTAGAATCAAATGAGAGACTTCAAAAGACCATCTATCGTACAACCAAATGCACAAAGGTACCCATCTTTTAATGGTTTATGTTATTCTTGCAATAAATTTGGACATAAGGCTATGGAATGTAGAAGTAGAATGAATCAAAATGTTCAATCTTTTCCTGGTTATTGCTTTACATTTAAGAGGTTTGGTCATAAGGATATGAAATGTAGAAGAAAAATGAATTAGAATGTTCAATCTTTTCCCAGTTAATGCTTTACATGTAAGAGGTTTGGTCATAAGGATAATTAGTGCAAAATTCAAATGATAAATGTCTATAACAATGGTATGAGGGTTCAATCTTTTAATGGCTACTATTATGAATCCAATGGATTTGGGCATAAAGCTAATAATGTGGATCTAGAATCAATGGAAGAAAGAATGTTCAAAAGAATTTCATATGTTATAATTATAGTAGACCTAGACATATCTCTAAGTTTTAAAGAAGCAAGAATATGAAGAAGAAAAATTTGGTAAAGAAGAATGATCTACTAAAAAAGGTTGATCTAGTAGAGATGAAGAAAGAGATGGACAAGATTTGGAAAAATAAGGAATATGGTGAAACAAAGCTTGAGTCTATGGCAAAATCTAGTGCAAATGATTGGTCTAGAAACTAAGGAGAAAGCTTTTTCTTAGGGGTAGCATTAATAGAAAATTCATTAACCCTTGCTAGAGAAATGGTGTTGATGCTATAACACATGGATATAGGGTGTAGGATGAAATGGTTAAGTTATTGGAGAATTAACTGGTGAAAAATATTGAGTTGCAAAAATTTCCAGAGCATTTTAAGTTGACTATGCATAAACTTAGGGTTTGACAACTTTATCAACTGAAGCATTCAAGACAAAATTAGGTCAATTTATAAAAGATTTATAAGTGATTTCACTTAATCAAAAAAATTTGTAAATGAACATTCAAGAAGAACATAGCAGTTAAAGGGTAAAGTGGAGTGATTGAAGAAATTGACATCTAGTGCAAGTGAAACCCTAGCCAAAGAGCGATTTAAAAAGGTATTTATAGTTTCCATTTTCCCTAGTTTTAGGATGTACTTTCATTTTTTGTAAAAATGTATACACCACAAGTTGTAGAGGTTATATAATGTCCCTGACCCAAATTCAAATGGCATCCCAACAAATATTTGGTCAGTGATCTAGATGGTGCATTTTCACGCATCCCATATGGGGTTTTGCACATAGATGATGTAAAACTTTATATTCATGAAAATTTGGAAGAATATGATCATGGAAAAGTGAGTGATGTGTGTGTTAATTAGCTCACTAAAAATGACTTCAAATTGAAACCTAAATTTGAGAGCTTGGTAGAGAAGAAGCTCAATGTATAACATAGTTTTCCTAACTTTCATTGTGATGATGTGTGGATTAGATACACTTTGAGAAAAATGCATGTTAGATTTTTTTGGCTTGAAATACCTCACTTGATCAAAAAGGAGGTGATTAGGGTTGTTATAGGTTTATGTTCAACCAGACTAGTCTTGACATTGAAGTCTATGAAAATGAAGTAGTAATAGAGCTAACTGGAGTGACATATAATAAGAGGTCATTGAAAATCAACATTAGAGACCCAACAGTGAAGTATGCTTCAATGATGATCGGATACAAAATATAATTCACCAATAGAGAAAATTCAATATCAACAACTACCATCAATATAACATATGAGATAGTTGAGAAGGGGGCTGACTATGATTTATGGAAATTATTGATAAGATGATTGCAACTGTTGCAAAGGCATTTGGACTAAAGAAGTGGGACATAGAGAAGGCTATACGTATGTTTGATGCTCCAGGAGGTTAATCTAGTAGAAGGAGATCTAGTAGAATAGCTACCACTCCTCTGGTTTCCCCAAAGTCCTTAGGACTTGTAGACACTTAAAATTTTTCTAAATGATATTATGCACTCAAATCAGGTATACTAACATTGTTTCATCTTAAAACCCATCATATTTTTTCTTAATTGATTAAATTAGCCTAGCTATTTAATTAATTATGTCATTTTCATCTATTAATCTAATCGGGTTAATTCACCCCCTTTCATGCTAACATTTCACCTTATTTAATTAAATACATAATTTTATTTAATTTAAATCCATAGGTCCTCTTATTTAATTAAATAACCCTAAGTTATTAATTAAATATCATATCACTTTCCTCTTTTCATTAAATCACTTTATTTAATGAATATCATCTACTTCCCCTAATTTAGATAATTGAAACTTTATTTAATTATCAAATTCTAATAAATCCTAATTCTTTCCACTTGCAAGGTAATATTCCTCCTTTGCACATTCCTCCAAAAGGAATATTTCCATGGAATATTTGTTCCCCTTTTTTCACATTAAAACTTTGTTTTAATTTGCTAAATATCTATTTCCTTCACCCATGAGAATATTCTCTTTCTTTACTCATTTGAAAAGGGGAAAGGGTCATTATCCAAGAGATTGGGAAAGGTTCACCATTCCACATCAATGTGATACCACTCCCCCAATAGGATAAGTTTCAATAGATTAGAATAGGTGTCTTTGAATCTTTCATGATTTAATATGTTAGTTTTTGGTTTTGTCGATTCTCTTCAATTGAATCGATTCAAAGAAGATCATTATCCAAGGGATTGGGAAAGGGTCACCATTCCACATAAATGCAACACCTCTCCCCCAATAGGATAAGTTTCAATGGATTGGAATAGGTGTTTTTGAAGATTTTGTGATTTAATACGTTATTTTTAATGGATTCCTAGTTTAGTTTTTATTGATTGATCTTATTTGACTAATTTTTAGTGCCTTGAATACACTTTGACTCCTCATAGATCAAGTGTAGTAAGCACATACTAAGCCATCAGTCATATTTTGGTGCTAGAAGGAGAGAATGAACTAACCAATCTGATTAATTTCTTGTTAAAACTATGTTTTCCTTGTGATTTTTAGGTACAACACTATTGATAAATCAATGATGTATTTGACAGGACATCGCTATATGGGAATTCCTTTGAAATTTAAAATAGCAATGCATATTAAATTTCCTTAATTCCTATTAAAATAGCAACGCTAACTTTATGTTTTTGACATAGACATTTGGATTGGGCTTAAGTAAGCCAATGTGTTTGTGGTAAAAAAAAATCATTTAAGCAAGATAAATTGACAAATTAAACCCCACATGACCATTTGGTGTCTAATCACTCTGGTTCAACAACCTAACCTTACACCCACTATCATTCAACCAAACCTTGGACTCATTGAGGGAGAAGAAACATATATAATTAGTAGTTTGAGAAGCTTCAATTTTGAAACAAATGAAACACCCATCTAGTGGATAAACACAACATACATCTTAGACAAACAAGAGGAAGAAGCTGATATTATGGTCAGAATGCCCATATTACCACCTCCTACATTGCAATAAATATTGTCTTTCCCAAAATCTTGTGTTTCTTGAAATTATCTCTTTCAAATCCAAAATCCCTGAGAGAAGGCCTACATTCTGTCACTTCAAACTTAGATGTCGTAGTCAAAAAATTGTCAAGAGGAAACTTGTGAGTCTTTACCACAATAGAAATTTTTTTGGCAAGGAAGTTTTATAGATGCAGTTTAATGAATGATCCTGGCATGTATGCCAAATATGAAACCCTCATTTAAAGTCAAACAATGGTCTTAGGATTGTCCTAAATGATCTCTTGCAAAATCAAAATCCCCAAAAGGTCTACATGTTGCTATTTAAAACTTAGACATCATAGTTCAAAGAATATTAGAAGACATATCTTAAGGAAATACCACAATTGAGATAAGTCACTAAGGATACGTTTTCTACGCTATTCCATGAATGAACTAGATCTACACATTTCACAAGAACTTCTCCTTGATCTTAAGATTTGAAAACTTTAGAGATCTAGCATGTTTCTCACCACCTTGGTCTTTGAAAACAAAGGCTCACTCTAAGTCACCATTGGTTCAAATATTTCATCCACCCCTTATTGAAATTCAAACCGCACTTCACCAAACTTTGCAAAAATTTCAAACACACCAACACTTTTGGACTTGGACATCAAATAAACTAATCCATAACTAAGCCACTTTGTATGTGAAATGAATTCTTTTCCATGCATTTGGTTAAGTTATTTATCATCTTTGAACTCTTTTATCTTGAAGTTCACAAGTTTACCCTAAAGATCCACAAGTTCATAAACATCCTTTATCCAAACATCAAACATCAAACTCTAAGTCAAAAGTGTTGTCCCAAAATGATTGCAAAGATTACTCTCCATATCATTCATATTTTCATCTCCCACTACCATCATTGCTCTGAAATGACTTAGAGAATCCCTTCTACCTAGATTTGAGTCAAATAGAGAGTTTAAGCATTACAAATCTCAACACAACTCTCCCATAGGTGACCCAAAATTTATGGTCAAGGCAAGATAACAACACAAGAGAAGTATGGAGAAAACAAAAGTCACATTCACCTCAATTCATCCCAATCCTCAAGAATTTGATCCAAGAAGTCAAGTTACCCCCATCAAAACAACCTTTGTCTCCATCTAGGCCATATGAGATAGAAGACATCATGAACAACCCATTTTAACTTACTAAGGAAGGAATAATCAAGTACAAACAAGAGAATAAAACCCTAGAAAATATGGCTCCATTTTCCCCATATTTTGTTGTACTATCATTGGCACAAGGCTTGGCTTCATCCACTATTCAAACGAATTCATCACTAGGCCTAAATCAAACACCCATTCCTATTATTTCATCTAGTCTTGCTAAAGACTTTGTCCATACTCTTCCATTCAAAATAAACACCCTCAACACCAATCCTTCTCAAACCACCACTTGGAAACCTACCTTTGGTGCTTCCCCCATTCCCAAGAATCCTCTAAATCAACCTAAACCACTAACACTTCATGAATCCACATCAACCTCAACATATTGGGGTACCCATCTTCATACAACCCCACAAGTGCCACAAGTGTTCCCAACATCACATAAAGTAGTATAGACCAAGTATCTCAAATAAACCAATAGGGGTATGCCAACACCCTAATGCAAAGTCAACCCTTAATGAAAATAGGGACATCCCTATCCAATCACCCAATTGGTTCATCCGCACCACTACTTTCACAAAACACATCCGTCCCATCCATCACCAACCCAAATCAAAACAACCCATTGGTCACAAACCTCATCAACCAAGGTAATACCTTGACCACATCCCAAAAACAAGGAAATACCAAAAACATTGGTCAAGGGAATCATTTTAATCAATGGACTCAAGGTCCTAATGTGCCATTACCATCACAATACCTTGTGGAATCATCATCATATTTTCCCATGGTCCCCCTTATCATGCAAAATCAAATGGGACTTGAAACTTAAATTCCTCCATCGCAATCCACCATCTTGCAAGGAATGCTAAACCAAGGGAACCACCAACCTCTCATCAATAATCCGCAACCAATAAAAATATCAACACCCAAAACCCATCATAGATGTCCCAAAAAATAACTGATCCTACATTGCAAGCACGTGTCTTAGCTTTATAGCAAGCACAACAAGCTTACCATCAAGCCATCAAACAAAAAAAAAACAAGTAGCCCTAGAACCAAAACAATAGCAACAACAACAACAAGAAGCCTTAGTAGCACAATAGTAGCAACAACACCAAGCAGCCTTAGTAGCACAACAACAACAACAAGCAGCCCTAGCAGTACAACAAAAGCAACAATAACAACAACAACAACATCAAGTAGACTTAGCAGCCCAACAAACAACCCTAGTAGCACAACAACAAAAATCCCAACAATAGCATCAAGCAGCCTTACCAGCACAAAAATAACAACAAACACAACAACAAGCCCTTGTATCCCAAAAACAACAACAAGCCTTACTAGCTCAGTAGTATGTCTAACAACAACAACAATAGGAACAAGGTTCCTACTATAATCCTCAATAGAACATCACCAACCTGAACATGCTAGGAACATATATACCTCCACCACAATCACCTTCAAAATATCCTACACCACCATACACACCATACAACACCTCATCATATTAGAATCCCACATACAATTCATCTGTCTTTCCACAGTATGTGCCTCCACCAAGCCCACAAGATGATATGGCATCATAAATTAAGGCTTTAACACAAGAAATGTAGGATATGAGAATGGAAAAAATGAAGAAACCCCATACACAAAAGCTATGCCCATATCCATTCGATTGAAAGATCATAATGGTACCATTCCCTCTCGGTTTTGGTGTCCCAAAGTTTGATAAATACAAAGGGAGAGGAAGTCCTGTAGACCATGTCAAGGAGTTTAATGACACGCGTATGGAGGTTGCCTACAATGAGTCCTATTTTATGTGCCTCTTTCCATGAAGTTTGACAAGTCCAACCATCGACTAGTTTTCTTAGTTACCTCTAGGAATCAAAACCTTCTAAGAAATCATTGAAAAATTCATAGATCACTTCTCTTTTAATCTTGACATGGACATAAGTATAGAAGAGTTATACACTCTCAAAAAAAACAAAAGAGAATCTTTCACCAATTTCTTGCAACCATGGATGCAAAGAGCTAGTAAAAGCAAGTGGCCCATTCCTGATGAACAATAAGTGGGGATTATCATAGAAAATTTAGATCCAAATTTATCCTTCTACTTAAAAATGTAGTGCATTACCTTCTATGACAATCTTGTCCCTAGATCTCTTAACATTGAAAGAGCTCTAATTTCATAGGGAAATACTCAAGCCTACAAAGACAACTTCCCATCAACTAGTTCAAATGACAAGCCTCGTGTTTAGGAAAAGAACAATAATGTAACAAATGATGGCATGGTAGATGCTATGATAGTCCTAAGTACTCCTATGCCAAAAAAAAAATTAAATATAAAATTTTAAACCAACTATGCAACAAACAACACCACCACAAAAATATTAGGTCAACAACATTGAAACACAACAATAACTAACACCCAACAAAAAAAACAATCTGAAACGCAAATACACATAGTTGTCAAAACCCATTGAAACCATCATGAAGAAATTGGTAGAGTCAAAATTGATAACACTTCCCAATTTCAAAAACTACCAAGAACCATAGGATAAACAACCCTAGTACAACAAAAAAGATCTTTGTGACTTTCACAAAATCAAAGGACACAAAACATCAAACTATATGAGGCTCAAGAATATTATCCAATATCTTATCAAGAGTGAAGACATATCTATTGGAGTACCATCCAATAACCAGGATCTTAAGCTATACAAGAACCCTATGCCAGATCATAGAAAGGGAAATAACACTGGAAAAGCTAAGGATTACACAAACGTACAACATACCTATTCCAATGTGATCACTTCCTGTGACAGTGTCATTACCATCATCACCATCAAAGGGCCTAGTGTGGAATCTGGAGTCACCACACGATGTGGAAAAGTCACCATCCAAGGAGTTTCATCTTAACCTAGGGCACAACCTACAGTCTCCTAGATCAGCTTGAGAAGAACCCCACCCAAATTTCTATCTTAGAATTATTGAGGTTATCACCTGCACATAGGGAAATCTTAGAGAAATCTTTGTCTTTATCATCCGTCGCCAAGGATATTGATACAAAAAAATTCCAAGCTATGTTAGGGCATATCAATCATCCTCTCACCTTTTCAAAGAAATACCTACCATCATAGCTATCTCATAACCGTGCTTTGCACCTTGAGGTAATTATTCATAAGAACAAGGTCAAAAGAGTCTTAGTAGATGGAGGTGCGGGTTTGAGTATTTGCACCCTTCATTTTGTAAAGAACTTGGGCTATTCAAAGGATACTACTAAGAAAGTAAAGAGTACCACCATCAAAGAGTATGATTATCAAGAGAGGGTATTGCAAGGCATCATTGCACTACCCATCCAACTAGGACCTATTATTGCAGAAACTACATGCCAAGTGCTATACCTTGATCTCCCCTACAACATCCTACTTGGGTGACCATGGATCCATGCCCTGAAAGTTGTGGCCTTGACCTACCATCAATGTATAAAATTTCCTTTTGATGGCAGTGAAGTTACCATCAATGGAGATCTTCAGCCTTTTTACTAATGAAAGAACCTTGAGGCCAAGTTTTACAAGATACCCTAAATTCCTAAAAATGATGAAGTACCTACAATATCTTCCTCATTTTTCACCCCACCATCCCTTGTATCTACCTCATAAAAAAAACCCATTGTGTAGAAAATTATTGATATCAAACCAGTGATCCAAGATGATGGTTGTGGAAACTATAAACTCAAAAAAGGATACTTTTGTGTTGGGGGAGCTACCTCTTTCTCCCAAATCTCATGGGAAACCCACATCTAATAGAAAAATCACTAAAACAATAAAGATGGCATCTAATACCTTCACCAAGTGGGGGGATTTGAACAAAGAAGATGTCAATGAGGAAGATGTATCTAAACTATTGTATCAAGATGAATGACTCATCCCCGTTCTTCCCATGGAAGATGACGAAAAATTCTTGAAGCTAATGAAGAGTTGGGGATCATACAAAAAGAATGAGAAACAAGGAAAAAAATGACAATGGTTTGCTAGAACCCACCATTCCTAAGAAACCATGGTGTAGAAAAATGTGTCCCTTGCTTGATATTGGAATAATTAATGATAAACTGGACTTTATGTCACCTTGATCTAGTGTTGTGAGGTGTTTTACACATCCACATTAGGTCTTGGGCCCATTTTACACTAATTTAACTTAGCTCTACCCTAATTTAGTGTTGCAAAATGTATTTATTTACATATTCACATTAAATTTGGGAGGCTTGTAAATCAAGTCGACCTAATCTAGTGTTGGAATGCTTTCTACATATTCACATGGGATTTAGGGCCCTTATAAACTAAGTAGACTCAATTTTACCTTAATTCAGTGTTGAAAAATGTATTTATTTACATTTTCACATTGGATTTTGGGCTAGGTATTGTATTTATAACCTTTACATCATCATTATTAGGTCCCTATGACCCCATATTGTGCATCCCAAGGAATATTTTGATCAAAGACCTCACAAAATCAACATATAAATATGATTTCTTCACTCCCCAACATGCCAGCTAGCAAAATACCCCCTGTGGGACCCATTCACCACCTTAGGTGAATGATTCCCATATAGGTGGGACTCATTCATCTAGAATGGTGAATGAGTCCCATTTGAGCTATTTTTGAGGTTTGAGCAAGAAAAATTGGGTTTTAAGTTTTAATTTCTTCAATGTTGGCTTTGGGGATCAAATTAACAGTCATGTGAGTGGATTGCCTATATAAGAGCTCTTTCAAATCCTCATTTCATCCAAGTATCATACATTCATGCCATCAAGTCAACCAAGCAAGAGTTGGGTATGTGCAAAATCATCATGGAAAAATAGGCCCTTAAGTGGTGAAAAATTCAGAAAAATCAGAGTTAGGAAACTTGATGTAAAAATTTGAATCGTTATCTATATTATTTAAAAAATATGTAAGAATAGAATCTATAGAAAATTGAATGTAGTTTCTAAACTACTAGGTTTATTAAAAAAAAACTAAAAATTTTAAATTTCAATGCAGTAGCACTTAAATTTCAGGGAAAAAATAAGTAGGTGTCTATCTAACCACTATAACCACAATAAAATGATAATTATTTTTTATAATATTTTAGATATAAGTAGATGACTCATGTACTAATGTGATGCATAATTTTTTGTAATTTTTTTCCAAGTAAATAATTAATTATGTATTTTTTATTACAACTTTTAAAAAATATAAAAACTTGTATGTCTGACACATCTTAACTTGGTCAAAACTTCATATTTTTTTTTTTTTAATCCTATAGTATGCAAAGCATATAATGTGAACCATGTTTTGGATTCAAAAATGTGATACTATTTGAAAGCTATAGATGTTTTTCAATTAGCCTATCAATCAAGACTTTAGTCGTAATTCAAATAGAAAATGAATAATAATTATTTATTAAATTAAAAGTAAAGCATAATTTATATTGGTGGAAAGCTGAGAATCTCCTTTAAAAACCCTTTTTGCTTCATCAATTTTGGGTTAAAAAAAATAATCACCTACATACCCTACACATACCCATCATATCATATCACCACTTTTTGGCCCATCATGATCTTGCACATACCCAGTTGTGAATGTCGATGTTAGACCTACATAAACATGAGAAACAATCGTACAATTAGATCAATATGCAAGTTAAATCAACATTCCCCATAGAATTCATTTGAAATGCACAAAATAAGAAATGAAAATGAAGAACACAATAAAAAACTATCAAATCCTATCTAATTCAAGCAAACTCTTAATCCCATGGGGAATTGGTGCCATTTTGATGTGGAAAATGGCCCTTTCCCAATCCCTTGTAAGCTTGATGAAGTTTTGTTGGTGATTGAAGCTCCTTGATGAAATTTTGGCATAACCTAGCTATGAAACCATGAAAACTATGAACACTTGATGAAACAGATGAAATTAGCTCTAAATATGAAGATAGTGATTTTGCAATGAAGTTGTGCATCCAAAATCAAAGTGGGAGCCTATTATTTATAGATGAGAGTGATGGAGGATGAGGCAAAATGGATGAATGTGGGATCAAACACCAACCAATGACCAAGTACCACTTGTCAACATGTGAGTGGACAAAGGTGGAGCACATTTTGGTCATTGTGCAATTAAATACAATTAGGTGGAAATTCAAAATTGACGAAATGAAATGTTGGAGGGAGGAGAAAATGAAGTTAATGCCACTTGGCTTAAGGAAAAAGGACATGTAAGAGGTTTAAATGCTTTGTTATATGTACAAACCCTTTTGGAGGGATTTTTCAAACTTGGAGAATATTCCAATATAGATGCCTTTTTGAAAGTAATTAAGGATTTAATAATCAATTGAAATTATATTCAAGAGCAAGTTACAAAATCTAGAGGATTTGGTGATTAAGATTAAGATCAATCATGGTTTGATTAATTTTAAAAGGAGATGAGTTGATTTGACCATTTTGACTTGTACTTTTGGATTGAAATAAATCAAAATGAGAGGAAAATGATTTAGAATTAATTAAATAAAGATTTTGATTTATTTAATTAAAAAGGAGATGACGTTAGATTAAATTAAATAAACATTGATTTATTTAATTAAGAGATGAAATGTGATGAATTCAATCAAATATAGATTATTCAATTAAATGATTAGCAATGGAGATGATTCAGGATGAAGCGGTGTTAGTAAAATTAGGATCAAGTGTATGGGATCAATCGATACATTTTTCATGTCTACAAGAGTTGAGAACTTCAAGTCTTCATAAGGTCATCAAGATAGCTTTCAAGATCAATTCTAAGGAATTCAAGGGAATATCCTTCATCAATTGTTGCAACAATTCAAGATCCAACATCATGGAAAGGTCTAATTACATTACTTCATGTTCAAGCTTCATCATCTTATTTCATCATTTGGTTTAATTACCTAAAACGGGTTTGACCAAGGCAAACCCCTATTCCCTAGCAATGAACACTTTTGTTCTCTTTCTTTGTGTGATTAGAGATATAGGAGCTTTGAAGGATTGGAGATGATTGAAGAATAGGTTTTAAACTTGTTGAAGTCATATCCCTACTTGTAAGGTCAAAATGTTCACAAAAAGTCACTTTTAGTCCTAAAAATTAGGGTTTCAAATCTGGACACCTGGAGGTACAGATTGAGTAGACCAAGAGGAGTAGAATCAGAATTTGAATTTCTAGAAAATCCAAACTGAACTCATTCACCAAAAGTGGTGAATAAGTCCCACTATAGGTTTTTTTCATAGATCTTTGTAGATTTGGATACTAATTTGGCCCAAACTTGCTTTGGTATAGTTTTCCAGAACTAGGCTTGATTTACCCAGAATGTTGAATGAGTCCCACCAAGCCTAAAAAGAAACAATTTTAGGATTTCAGAGCTCCATTCCATCCCTCTCCAATTTCTAGGTGCACACTTTAAGTTTTATAGTTTTTTGTTTTGTTTCAATTACTTTTCTATGTCATTTAGAGTTAGTTTTCATATCACATTATGTTTTCCAACATTGTCTTTTCCAAGTTTACACTTGGTGGTGAACCCCTCATTAGACATCATTCAATCCCTAGAACCTTCCCTTTTCTAGATTTCAATCTCCTTTGCATTGAAATCTCAAGGGTTTGTTCTTGAGTGAAAGGTTGAAAATTGGTCTTTGGTCTTTCTCCTTTTAGGTCCCAAACCCTAGAAGCAAAAGAAAGCCCCTCAATTTTCATCATTTCAAAAAAATCCAAAGAATCTCAACTTAGGATGTACTACTAGCAAGGTTACCCTTATTGGCAAAAGTACTTCCGCTAGACGGGCCGAGGCTTCTTCTTGGTTACCAACATCATGAGATACTGCCTTAGACGACTTCCCCCTTGATGTTCCTAACCTATTTGAGAATAACTCTCTCTTTATGATATTGACAACATCCCTCATCTTGAATGATCAACCCATTGAAATTAGCCTAGTCTACCCACAACTCATTGATTGGGACCAACAAGGATAAAAAAATTCTATATTTATTCAAAAATGATGCAGTGATCTCAAAATTTGCAATTGGAACCATTCTAGCCATTCCTCGCAATTTCACAAGGGTTCATATATCAAGACCTTGGTTGACCACAGGTGTGCAGGAAGATGCCAAGTGGTAAAATTTCAACTATACGATGAAAGATTACAACAAATCAAAGAATTTTTCTAGGCATGAAGGTATCACAAAGGAAAATAATGGGCATGTATCTTAAAACACATAGATATTTTTGGAGAGGTATGGCATAGATGTTTTAATCCTAATCACCCAATTTGTAGAAGAATAAACACATGATAAAAGTTTCCTAAGTGTGGATGATGCATGTGAAGGTTAACCAATGTACACATTGGATACATGGCATGACTAGGTGGATCTGCCCCCCATTTCACAACCTTTGATATGTTCTCTAGTGCATGAGTGTGGGGGTACATGGAGTTGAAACACCAGCTCCTTTGACACTTCCAAAGGTCATGGGGCCCAAGATGAAATGTAACTATATTTTCCATATGATAAAATTCTATTGGCTAAGGGTTGGTTGATTCACCTATCAGGCTATAAATCAACCTCATACTTTGTCCAAATCCATCAAACCCTCATGTTTCATCCTTGCATTTTCAATTCATCACATCTCCCCGTAATAATCCCCCCTTTTTAATGAAATTTGGGAAAGGTGTTGAACCCTAAGGCCAAAAACAAAAAGAGTTCCCATTAACCAATAGTTCACTACCTTAGGGTCATCTAAAATTTTTTAAAATAAATTTCAAAACCAATAGTTATTAAAATGATTAACAAGTATACTTTCTAGGTTTGTCAAAAACCATGTTTGGAAATTCAAAAAAAAATAATAAATTAGGTTGAAATTTTAATTTTTATAGATTTTAAAATATACATTTACCTCTACAAAATCCACTATTTTAATATTAAAAATAGAAAAAAAAATTATCATCTATATTGATCAATGTGAAGTTTTTCAATACTGGTCATATATGTCTAATTCATTTAGGCTAGATATATAGTCCATCAAGACTATATTTCAAGTCTAATTAGATAGCTAGTGCTACCAAATATTTTGGAAATATTTTGTCAACCTTGAACCCTAGGTGTTATCCTTTAGATCTTACATATTTTTAAAATAAAAATTCCTTTTAATTGACATTCAATTTTTTACATCAACCAATATCTCTCATTCTTTTAATTTTATTTCTCTCCCTTAGTTCTAGATGATTAGAAAATTGTCCTTTGTCTCTAATTGATTTATTCCTAATTCCATCTTTCATATTTATGTTTCCTCTTTCCCTCCATCTATTTTTCCTTCTCTAAAGTATCATTTTCAAATTGTACTTATATTTTAGGTAAATTCACATGTCACATTAATACATGAAATTTTAATCATACTTAGTAATTCTTTAATATATCCCCTTAAATAATTGATATAAATTTCTACCTACTCATTGATAACTTCAAGAAAATTGACCCTTATTATCAACTTACAAGACTTTATAATTTATTCTCACAACCATTTCATTCCATCACATGGTTTCCTAATTTTTCAATGATTCTAGTCAAGTGTCTACATGATGAACTTATCGTTCAAGATAATTCTATTATATCTCATTTTTCAATATAACTTTCTAATTGAAGATCTTTCTATCATATATTAGCATATATATTTAGCATTATTTTCATAGGCTCGTTCTCTCAAGATTACACATTTTATAATATTTAAAATATTCCTATAGATCAATCAATTAATTAGTTAACTCTTCAATATTTAGATTATTGGTAATTAGGAAGATCAAATTTTTTTACCAATATTTAAAATTTAATCTATTTTATCTAGATGCTCTTATTTCACCACAATTTATTTAGTAAGTTTTCTATTAGCTTTCTAATTTTGTTCATCACTTTAAGTATCCCAATGGTTATATCCCCTCCTTCAAATTCAATCTATAACATGGAGAAGATAGTGACCTTTAACCATGCTTTGTGGAGACATCCTGTACATTCAAATCAAATGTAAACAACATCACCGTTGATTATTTATCAAAACCAAATATGGTTCTCCATGAGATATTCTACCTAACAAATAAATGCTACATGTCTCACTTCTATCTTCTTGTAATGCTTGATTCTAACCTCTAATACCATCTAGCATAATTATTGTGTATAATTAAGACTAGCTTACCACATTACTAATAATAACACTAAAAAGGTTTACATAGTAAACAAAAAGTTCAATCAATAAATTAAATTATTTAATTAAAACAATAATTTACTTATAGTTTCAATAATATTTAAGAGTCAATATTTAAAAATAAAATTAATTTTGTGGAATCTATCAATATATACTACTCTAATTGTCATTGTCTCTAGTTTAATAACTATTAATTACTTAACTTCCATAAAAAAGTAATTACAATAGAAATTTGGGTCAAGTGAAAATAATTTACACCACCCAAGGTACATGTGGCAAGGATTAATACCCCAATAATAAATTATTTTCACTTTAAGATGATCTTGGAATTAAGTGAACCATTTTGAAATGTACAAATTCACCCCTTTTGGATGTGCATTGAGATACACTTCTAAAAACTCGATTTAAATTAATATGTGAAACTTCTCACCAATAATTAAACATGTATCCTTATTACATGATGAAAGTTTAGACAATTTTAGTACAACTAACCCACATGGGTAGTGGAGTTAGCTTGGGTCGTGGGTTTTCTCCCCATAGGTTTTGGGTTTGACTCTGAGGTCGGGGCTTACCTAATGCATGTGGTTTGCGAGTGATTGTGTGCATCCCCAGAGGATTAGTCTTGCCTAAGCTCACCCCTCCTGGACCCTAACTTGGAAAAAAGTAAGACCAAGGAAAGGCTAGCTGGGCTGCTACGATGATTAGTCTTGCCTTAGCTTGCCCCTCCTACACTCCAACTTGGCAAAAAGTAAGACCAAGGCAAGGCTGGTTGGGTCGCTGGGCTGGGTCATGGGGATACCTCTAGCACAACCAAAACAAATAAAAATAATAATTACAACTTGACTAAGGAATTGTTATATATTTAATTGATGACATAAATCACCATGAATCATCACTTAAATATTAAATTACATGGAAAGATTCAAGATTATTAGTACTTATTATGTTCAAATCACAAGGATCTTGAGTTGATCATATGTCATATTGTAAAACTAAATGATTTTTTTTTATATTAAAGCAGTGAAATGGCCCCTAAACCCATGAGTTCAACAAAGCAACAAAATTCAAAATAGAAGCCTTAACACCTCAACCATCAAAACATCAAAAAGGAGGCATGCAAGCCTTTGAGAGACATAAGCATAAACAAAGAGTGCATAAAGAAAAAGGGGCAACAACCTAACACCAAAAAAATAAAAAAGAGAAAGATAAACCACAATAGATGATCACTAATCTTTGGGAGTACAAATAAGGTCCCAATCAGCCTTCATATTTTCAAGTGATTCATGCTAGTCTTGTTCCACCATATTTTTTGTAGTGGTAGTATTCTAAACAATTTCCTCTTGGTGTTTTCCTTTATTCTTCTTAGTTTTTTTTATCTTTTTTTTTCCAAATACTATGCCAAAGATGGCTATGTTCATGATCCCCTCAACAACTGAAGTGCTCTTACCTATAGCCTCTTCCGTTACTGAGATGGGCTATCATTCATATTACCATGATCTTCATCAAATTTGGCAGTTAGAATGCCACTTCAAGATCCTTATTTTGATCATGTAAACTAAATATAGAGGATCGAAGTGAGTCTTTTCCTCTCTGTTAGTGTCCTCCATATCCTCATTAACATTAAAATTTTCTTTATGCCACTCTAAATCGAGGACTTCCATTTACACATATTTATTTTACTTGAAAATTTCCTCCTCCCTACTATACTCTTCAACTTCCTGAATGCTAAATTATTCACCATCTTCTTCCCGTTCACTATTGTCCATGCTTTCCTCATCATCATTAGGAAGAAACTCTTCATTATAAGAATCCAAACATATTTCCTCTAGAGCTAACTTCTTTTCTTTGTTATCCTTGCTCTTGTTTTGACTAGCACTAGCTAGTCTGGCGGATCTCCTTTTTCCTGACCTGCTACTAGAATCATTCTTAAGAAAAGGTTTTGACTCATCACCAATTTCAATAGTGATAGGGCTAGAGGTGCTCAATGATTTTTAACTAGTATTGGAATTACTATTTTGAACCTACAACAATTATATTTAATTTTCATAATATAAATTAACAAAAAAATAAGGAAATGCATAAAAGAACAAAAAAAATGTTTTTTTTTCAATTTATGTTTTGTTAAGGCCTTTGATACTCTTGCATAATTTTTTTAATTATATTCAACGGATGATTGACACATGATAAAAATCCAAGCTGTTGTAAGAGTAAAATATTCTCTAATACAAATAATGTGCATAAAGAAGAAATTTTTATAAATTGAAAATGTTAATTTGGGATTACCATATTTTTGTGTTCTCTCCTAGTTGAAAGTATGCACTAAATTATTTATTATTATTATTATTAGATAAGTAGGGAAGGGCCCTAATCCCATACAAAGCATACAATAGGGTTGAACGATCTAACAATTTATAGATTAGCCAAGTATAGGTACTAGTTAGAAACAACTAGATAAGAATAGTAAAAGAAAACAAACCAGTAACAGGAACAAAGCCACCAATAGAAAAAAAAAGAAGAAAAAAACCTAAGGGAAACAACTCAAGTACCAAAGCTAGAATCGAACAACCTAGCCTCCAAGGGCTTGTTAATCAAAATATATACCTTCTTAATAGAACATTTATTCAAGTGAAGCATCCAAATCAAAGCCAGAAGTGACACCTTTTCCATAAAGGGGGTAGTAGGGGACTCAAGGTATGCAACACACATAGTCATATGAGTTGTCTTATCCAAAAATAGTGCATAAGAAGAGACAAGAGAAGATGCACCATCAACACTAGGAATATTTTGTTGCATAGAAGGAGAAGAAGGCTTAGAATACTTATAATCAAAAGAAGAATTAGCAACATGATACACTGTTAAATGTTCTCAGGGAGCATTAATCCACCAAGTGGAGGAAGAAATAAGATGAGAGCCACAAGGGAAGTCACAAGCCAAGTGTCCAGTATCAAAAAAATGTCTACAACCAAAACGGATGTCTTCATAATCCACCAGTCGAGACCAAGACCAACCATTAACCTGAAGCACTATCTCACCAGGTAAAGCATGAGATAAATCCACCTCCACTAAGATCCTAGATCCTAGTGAAGAATGTTTGAGTAAAAGGTTTGAAAGCAATGTCCCCTAAAGAATTACCAACGTCCTCATAAGTAGAGGGACACCAAAACTGTAAAGGGAGATATGTAAATCTCACCCAAATAGGAATAGCATTAAGGGGTTCTTTCAAAGGGTTAAAATGATAAACCTAAGGCCTCATGGACATGGGATGAGAGTCCCATTCACACTCACCATGATCCAAGATATTCTGTATATCCTTAGAAGAATTAAAAAAAAATAATAAAGAAATCTCTTGCTGAAGGGTAAATTTCTATTTTATCCTCCACTAAAGGTTTTCACTGATTTGAAATACAAAGGTGAAAATCCAAAAGTGACTTGGAAAAAAGTGAAAAATTGTGTAGATAAGACCCAAATTAGAGAAATAATCAATGCATTTTGAGACCTTTTGTCTAAGGGAAATCATGGGAGCAACACCCGCACACAAAAGAGGGCATCCAAGGACCACACCCATAAAACTAGACCACACAAATTCAACAAAGGAACCTATAGCTTGAGCAAAACTAGAAGAGCCGACAATAGGGGAGCTCTTCAAAGCACCCACAACAGGACAAACTCTAGCAACAAGCACACACACACACACACCTAGTGATTCACCATCAATAGAGAGATCCACAAAAGGTTGCACATAGGGGATACAAGCAACAATCATTTTGGGGAGTGAGAGAGGCAAGATAAAGAAGATTTTAAAAATGCAGTAGAACTATTTGAACAAGAGCGACGAGCCATCGGGTGGGAGATTAATAAGTTAACTTATTTTGTTATATCAATAGATCATTAAATTTATTGAATAATAAGAAGTACTTCACACTAGTGATCAAGAAGAATGGTATATGTTCTTTCTTAAGAATAGAAAAAGATCTACTATCCAAGGAAAAAACTTACTATCTTGGACAATAATTTAAGAAATTTAAAGAACTATAATCAATAATTTTTCATGTTTTTATCAATCCCCATCACTAAAAAAATTGTCTTTTTGATTAAAAAATAGGGAACTTGAACCCATACAAAAAGAACAAAGAAAAGAGTAACAAATTAAGAAAGCTAAAATCTTGAACCTAGTAACTTTATCCCCAAGGGCTTGGCATGCAAAAAGGAGTTCATCTGAGGAAGACATTTCTTGGACTCTATTGTATAACTGTCCATGAAAAGTCATCAACCAAATTTATATTCCTTAGACTAGAAGGGAGAGAGGCCCTTTTGGAGTGTCAAACTAATGGAGCAATACCAACAAAAGAGTAAGATGGACAAGAAACAACCTTTTCTAGAACTAGAGCATTGGGAACAATAGGAGATACCAAATTTTGAGTAGAAAGACTATCAGTCATCTCAGTAGCAGTAGGGGACACAAAAGGTGATTGGATTTCCAAATCCTCACTATTAGCAATAGAATCTTCAAGCTACATAGTAAGATGGTCAGGAAGAGAATTTTGTTACCAAGTGGAAGAAGATGCTTTATGGGAACCATAGGAATAGTCACAAGCCAAGTGCCCAATAGAAAAAAAACACCTACAATTAATGGGATTCCCTCATAATCCACAAGCTAGGAAGAAGACTAGCCATTAACTTGAAGCACAACCTCATCAGCTGATGCTTTTGACAACTCAAATTCCACCAAAATATGCACATAGGAAGTGTGGGTAAAGTTCTTAGAAACAAGATCCACTTTCAATAACCCAACAAGAGTATTACCAATGGCCTCATAAATTAAAAAACAACAAAACTATATGAAGAGATAAAGCGATCTGACCCAAACATTAATAATATCAATGAATTCCTTTATAATATTAAAGGAAAGAGCTCAAGACCGAATAGGAAGAGAATGAGAATCCCATTCCCAGAAACTATTATGTAAAATAACCTTTCTATCCTCACAAGAATCAAAATAGACAACATAAAAACCCCTAGTGGAAGGGTAAATCTCGATATTACCCTTCACAAAAGGCATCCAATGCTTCAAGATTTAATGATGTAGATCAACAAGAGGAGGTCACAATTATAAAAATCTATAGATCAATCCCTTTTGGGAGAATCAATCAGTACAGTCAGATACTTCTTGCCCAAGGGAAATCACATAGGAAGACTTAGCAGATGGGAGAGGCACCTGCGGGTGCATCGCAGAATGAAACGCCACCATATTAGACTTCACTACAGTAACAAAGGGACCTGACAAATGAATAGTTGGATCGGAATCAAATGCGTCCAGAGTAGAACACAAAGAACCATTCACTGCCAAAGGAAAAGACAACTCCATCATAAGGGAAAACTCAGGAAAAGTAGAACACTCCACTACAAGGTAAAATTAAGGTAGATAAATCACGCAAGTCGAAGCATGAAGTTCCAAATCCACCACTAGATCACATGTAGGAGGGGAAACGATTTCATTTAGTGGGAAAAAACATTTGAACGAGTAGGAAAGTAGGAGCAGTAGGAGAGCACTATTTAGGGAATTAATTATTTTAAATTTTTATGGAAAATGAATATGCTAAAAAAAATTAAAAGACTATTATTATATTTATTTGAAAGATGATTTAAAAATGGAATCACTAAATATATGGACGATACTAGCATGAGATACATTTAAGAGATATTTTTAGGAAATGTACTGGTGATGAAATTCAGAAGGAAGATTTCAAAATTTTAAATTATTATGATTAATCTTTTTAGGTTCTATAATAGACACATCATGTAGAAAAAGACATACAAAATTAGTAAATTGAAATAAAGACTACAAAGACATGTGCCCTAGAGGGAAGATTAATTCTTGGATTCATAAGAGCATAATTTAAAAATCAATGTTAAATATTATTCCTCTTTAGAAGTTAGAGGTAAAAAATTTAGTCAACTCACTCACCTAAAGCACATACCATCTATATAATTTCTTCAATGTACACTAAATAGAAGTTGGGAACCCCAACAAGACACTTTTTGTAGATTGGAAAGAACATAAAATAAATTTGATAATTTTTCCTCTCATCAACATGTGCTAACAAAAAAGTATTTCTTAGCTTTCATAATGATATGGAGTAAGAGAAAGATATAATTAAATCATTCATGATATAATGAAATGCACATCAAAAGACATGAGCATGAAAAGTATTCTATTGGACTATTGTAATATACAAAATTATTTATTTAGTCAACTAAATACTAACAAATGAATTAAATGATATTATTCCTAGAAAATTGTGGCACGTGTTGATCTTATTGCTAATCATTTCTTTCTATTTAGAAAAACAATCCATGGCTTCATTTAAAAAAACATCACATATAGTTAAACTAAGAAACTTTTACAATAAAAGGACTCAAAATTGTAATGAAGGAAATGTAAAGTGTATTTTGTTTGGGTATGTTTATAAGGTAACATTGTATAAACTACTTGATCCTATAATACAAGATATACATTAAAAAATACATTGATTGACAATTGTGTGAATATTTTATTTGGTAATTATTATGAAATTAAGAGTTAGTACAATAACATGAAGAATATAATAAAAGAAAGTAAATGATTTTCAAGAAAACATTTTATAATAATATAATGTAATGCTAAGCAATGAGCATTTAAGATAAGTTGTAATAGTAATTAACTATTCTCTTGACAAAAGTATTATTATTATTGAAAAAAAAAAAATGAAATACAAAACAAACACAAATCGATAAAAAAATAAATTAAAATTGATAAATAAAATAATTAACTTCTTATTAACCAAAATTGATCACTAAAAACTATTAAATTTATATAAATAAAATATAATTACCAAATATGACACATCTGCCAAATAAATGAAAAAAGTGCTTTGATTAAATTAGAATATCTAAATTACTATGTACTTTAAATAGCCTAAGAGAAAAAAACATTTAAAAAACTAAAAATATTAAAATATTGAGAAAAAACATAAATCAGCGAAATCTTTAAGAATTGGAAGAAAACATAAATCATCTTAGATTAGTAAAGTCATTCTATAAGTTAAAATAGAGATCTCATGTATGATACATAAAAATTGACTCAGCACCTTCAAAGAGAGAAACGACAAGAAATTCCTCTTAGCCATTACAAGAAGTTTCTAATTCTTAGCAACAAAATGGAACAGTCCATGCACAAAACTCCAAACTCAACTTTGACAACAAATTTCACCCTATGAGTATGTAACTTTTTGTTTCTTCCGTGATGTCAGCCATTTCTTTAGTTGTTGGATTTGAACTCACTATTTGTTGTCTCCCATTTGCCTATCACCTCTTTACACTTTGAGTGCCCGCCTTCCTGATCATAGCTGTTTCCGGCCTGTGGTAATTCAATCCTCTTCTTTAGTGCCATTTGGCGTATTCTTTCTAAACAAAATTTAGTACAGGAAGAGTTGAGATACTCAGTTTGATGATAATGTTGCTTTCGTTTGCATTTCAACACATGATTCTAAACATGAACAGTTTATCAGAAGAGCCAATTCAAGTGTGAGTAGGTATTCCGTCTTGTCTTCCAGTTGACCCGTGGCACGAAAGACATCCATATACAATACAAAAATATATTGCAACAAAAGTATACAGATACTTGCACACAGTTCACTTTTATGCTCCCTATAATTTTGGTCCCTTGTGGCGTTGGTCTTTCTCGCATTCCTTGTAACACTAGCATCTCATATCTTGCTAGTTTATGGGTCTCCACATGCCTTACCTCTTTTAGATACTCTTCAGAGTTACTCTACAACTTAGTTTGTAGTGGCTGATTGATGAGCATATCATATGGTTCCTAGGAAAACATCATTAGAAAATGCTTCTTTCTCTCATTTTCCTTCTACTCCCCCTTTTTTTCTTATTGTGTTTATTTTCGATCTATGTATTATTTTAATGATGTATTTCCTTTCATATATAATGTTCTCGTTTATAACTTTCATAATCTTATTCAAATTGTTTTTTAGATTTTATATTATTCTCATCTTCATTATTTGTAGAAATTTTTTTCTAATGATTTTTTTTTGGATTTTCAGTTTGCAGGAATATTTATTCTATTTCAAAAATATTGATCCTTTAGAGTATCCTTTTGGTATATCTATTTTTAAGTCTTTCTTATAGTTACTTAGAATGCATATGTTAGTTTAGATCATATCTCCAATAAAGTTGGGGGAAAATTTAATTTCAAATATGGAATACCATTACAATTTCTCATTGTATTGCGCACTCACATTGGTGTGTTAGTTTGCATTATCCATATGACAATATGTTAGCACTATTTTGATGTACTTTTCTAAATTCTTGTATTGTTACTAACCTATTGAGCCTCTTTTTCGTTTGAATTTTTGGACATGAATGCTACACACAAATGTCTACATGCCATACTAGCATCATGTTCCAATTTATTCTCCTAGTGATTGTTTCGAGCATTTCACTCTCCTTTGTTAGGTTTATCTTATAGAAGGTAATCATCCTAGGTAGGTTCTAGATGGTTAACCTTCCCTTAAGCTCCTCCTTAGCCATGATTAAAACTATTCCCTCAATCTTCTCAAAATCTATCAATTGGAAAAACTCTGTTAGCAAAAACCAACTACCTTCATTATGGATTTTTGAAGCTTTTACCAATGTTCATTGCATGCAAATGTTATAATATTTCTTCTTACATTAATGGGGATTTGAATTTTTTTTTCTATGCACTATTATCATCTATCTTCACTACTTTAATTATTGGAGTTGATTTTATTCTTATTTGTTCCAATTTCTTCTGTCTCTTTTATCTCTTGCATTGTTGTTTCCTAGGTGCTAAACACTTTGGTATTTGGTATCATTTTCATAGTATTATACTTTATGAACTGTAGAAAATAGGGTTCCACCTTTTGGGAGATGGAACTAGGGGTACCTATTTCACTCAATTCATTAAAGGAAACTAGGTAGAGACTTCCACCTAATGGTTCAATTGAGGGAGTTATTAGGACACAAGAGGGGGTTTCCTTAGGTGTGATTAAAAAGGGGTTCACCACTAAGTAAATGGTTAGAAATAAGGAAATGAAAGCAATATGAAAATCTAGCTATGTGACCTAGAAAATGAAACTTATAATTAGAATGATGAACTGAGTATAAAGAAAGAAGCACCTGAAAGACTCGAGAGATTAGCAACCTCGAAGTTGTAAATTTGATGCTTACTGGGACTAAGATGTCAAATTGGGAAATTTAGTCCTAGTTGGGGTTTTTGGGCTAAATTTGAATCGGTTGCCGACAAACCAAGATGTACAAAAAACTGTTCAAAAGGTGTATACTGGGACTCATATGCCCAAGGTGACAATTTAGTCCCATTATTAGGGTTTTACTAAAACTTTTGGATCCTGGAGTAATCTTTTGTAGCTTTCCTCTAGTCTGATCTTTAGGTCTGAAAAGTCTGAATTCCGATTTGTAGATGAGTTTCTATGAAGATAACAACTTCTTGACAATTTTGACAACTTTCTTCAATCTTGTAATTTTGTCTTCGAAGGATTTTCAATCTCCAAATCACCTAGATCTGCAATCAAACATGAAGAGGGAACAAAAATGTTGTCGTGTTAGGGAATAGGGGTTTTCCTTGGTCAAACCCCATTTAGATAATTAAAAATTGAAATGAAATGAAATAGAATTCAAAGGAATGATGAATGAACAATATGCAATGTTGCAACTCACCAAACCCTTGATATAAAGGCTGTAATCTTGTGTGAAATGGCTCAAATGGATTTGGATCTTGACTCTTGATCTTGATATGAAATAATTTCTTTGAATGCTTGCTTGAATCATGGAAACCTACATCACAAATGTTAGCTCAACAACACACATGATGCATGAGGACTTTGACATGATGCTTGAATCTTGAATGCTGCTCCAAAATGCATGATAATTAGCTCTTGAATGCTATTAAATACTTTTGAATACTTGAATTGCTAGACACACTTGCTCATGAAAAATGATAGGATAAAATATGTGAAATAACCTTGTATTTATACTTCTTTATGCCTTGGAAATTTCCCAAAATTACAACACTACAAGCTGACATCAGATCTAGGAGAATAAAATCCTTCCAAGAATTGAATTCAAAATAATTCCAAGCTAAAGCGAGACTCATATTCCAGTTGTGGCATGCAAGTTCTAGTAGGTTAAACTTGGGAAACAAATTTCAATAAATGTTAAGTTCAATGCAATATTAAGGATCAGACCCCGAAAAACTAGGTGGGACCCAAATGCCCAAAGTGGTGTATGAGTCCTAGATCACTAGATCTAAAACACACAACCCAAAAACATGAATTATGATTGGTCATTTATGGAATGTCGGGATTATCCTTAGATAAATGCATTAAATAAATCTTGTGGATGCAAAATAGGACTAAATAAGGCATAAAGAAGCCCAATTTTAGCAACGAGGATCCAAACAAGTATGAATGTGTAAAGGGATACATTTTTCTACACTACATTTAGCCCCCACTTTAGTGAGAGGAGGAACTTGCTTCAAACTCACACTAAAGTAGAAAAATTCACATCAAGAGGGGTCAAAATTTACCAATGCTAGTGAGATTGGATGACAACAATCAAGAAGGTTGCAGAAGCCCGTATGATCAAGATCCTATGGAAAATCAACATAGGCACAAAAGAACATACATAAGATTGATGTATGATGCAAAAACAAGGTATATTCATACAATATCAAAGACATAAAGAAGAATAGAAAATAAAATAAGGGGTGGATCAAGCCTCAACCATTTTTTTAAAGTGATGTGGATTAGATCTAAGTTGTTTGTCCAAAAAAAATTTACAAGTGGAATGCGATGTCCACTATGCAAACCAAATGCATGATCATAAGGGCTAATGGAACCTCAGACTGTCAACTATGTGAGCCCTTATCTAGAGACACATATGCACATAGCAAGTATGCACTCACACAGATAAGCAAGTGGCTATGGGAAAGTCATACCTAAGTTCAACTGCTAGATGCTAACCATACCAAAGCTATACCTCTTGATAACTTTGATAAGGTGCCACACAACATGAACGAAAGGATCCATGAGGTAAGAAAAATTTTGTGTGCTAACTCCCATGAAAAAAATAGATGGCTCCATTGGAAAGCAAAGTGTGTTATGCAAGGTGGCCATATAATAGTTATTGTAAATACAAAATAGTGTAAGGTACGTTCAAAGGAGTTTTGCTTAGTTCGTGTAAGGTCTAAATCTATGGAACAACATGCATAGTGTTTCCAAGAGAGGAAAAAATAGAGAATAGAAGATTAACAAGTTAGGGGATTTAGTGTGTCGCATCCACTAAGAGGAATATAATATGCTAAGAGAGATCACTCTCTTGAAGGACATCACACCCAATTTCATTACCAAGAGAAAGACACATCACATGAAGTAAGAAGACTACACAATGAAACATGAGAAATGCTAAAAAAAATGCCTATGTACACCCCCACTTTAAATAAATTGTTAAACACCATGTTGTGAGAAATTACTTTAAAGTAGAAAATGATAAATGCTAACAATAAAGAGGACATGAGAGCTTATTTGGAAATCCCTATGCCAAGTCACATGTTTCCAAATAAAGCTACGTCATGAAAAGGGATTGCCCCCAAAATGAAATCCCAAAATCACACCAGGGATCCATGGATTTAGGGTCAATATGTCTTTGCTACAATGTTATTAGAGAGCTTGGAACTGTCATCATTCCCCAAATACTCATGGAATGGGAAGAATGACACAAAGAGAGCAAAAATAAAGAAAAGTTATTGGGTCAACATGGAAGAGACCTAAATGTCTCAACGCCTTGTGTCATCCCCAAAAGGAAATTTACACAAGACAAAGAAAGATGAAGGAAAATATTTTGGGTCATCATGGAAGAGACCTAAATATATCAACGCCTTACGCCATCCCCAAAAGGAAAACATAAGACAAAGAAAAGTAGAAGGAAAATTTTTTTGGTCAACATGGAAGAGACCTAAATGTCTCAATGCCTTGTGTCATCTCTAAAAGGAAAAAAAAGAAAAAGAAAATATAAAAGGAAGATGTTTTAGGTAGACATGGAAGATACCTAAATGTCTCAATGCCTTGCGTCATCCCTAAAAGGAAAACACAAGACAAAGAAAAAGGATAAAAGGATTTACAACATATAGAAGAATGCATATACAAATAGAGAAATGTCACAAAGAGAGAGGTACATGAAACATAATGATATGAGGAGATAAAATTATGCACATGCAATCACACACATAACATGAAAAAGAAAGCAAAGAAAAGAATAGTAAGGCATATGTGAGCCAGCCTATTATAGGTCATCAACATCCTAATCTTGTTCATCATATACGGAAGGAAGACAACTAGCCAAAGGGACAACATTGAGTGTGATACTAAGAGCATCACCAAGTTCAACACTCTTCTTTGGAGAATTGTCATTTAATCTCATAGAAGAGGAAAATGATGTATTCTTGATTCATTATGCACTTCTTCATCAATTTTAGCAATCTCATCATCATCATCATCAGGTTAATCACAACAAGAGGTCGAATTATAACGTCCAAAGAGGGTTCACAAAAATCAACCATAGGAAATAGGGTTCCACCATTTGGGAGATGGAACTAGGGGGTAACTATTTCACTCTTAGTTCATTAAAGGAAACCCTAAAGACTTCCACCCAATTGTTAAATTGAGGGAAGTAATAGGAAACAAGAGGGGGTTTCCTTAGGTGTGATTAAAAAGGGGTTCACCACTAAGCAAATGCTTAGAAAGAAGGAAATGAAAGCAATATGCAAATATAGCTATGTGACCTAGAAAATGAAACTTACTGTCATAATGATGAACTAAGGATAAAAAAAGAATCACATGAAAGATTGGAGAGATCAACAACAAGGTTAGCAACCCTAAAATTTTGACTTTTGATTCTTACTAGGACTGATATATGCCAGGTTGGGTGATTTAGTCCCACTTAGGGTTTCTCAGCTGAATCTGGAATCATCCATTGACAAACCAGGATCTACAAAAAAATATTGAAAAGGTGTATACTGGGGCTCATACACCCAAGGTGAAATTTTTTTCCTAGTATTAGGGTTTGACTAAAACTTCTACATCCTTGAGTGATCTTTTTTAGCTTTTATCTTGTTCGATCTTCAGGTCTGAAAAGTCTGAATTTTGATCTATAGATGAGTTTTCATGAAGATAACAACTTCTTGATAGCTTTGATAACATTCTTCAATCTTGCAATTTTATCTTCAAAGGATCTTCAATGTTGTTGTGTTAAGGAATAGGGGTTTTCCTTGGTCAAACCCCATTTGGGTAATTAAACCTTGAAATGAAATGAAATATAATGAAGGAATGATGAATGAACATGTAAAATGTTGCAACTCACCAAACCCTTGATATAAAGGCTGCAATCTTGTGTGAAATGGATCCAATGGATGTGGATCTTGACTCTTGATCTCAATATGAAATAATGTCTTTGAAGGCTTCCTTGAATCATGAAAACCTACATCGCAAATGTTAGCTCAACAACACACATGATGCATGATGAATTTGACATGATGCTTGAATTTTGAATGCTGCTCCAAAATGCTTGATAATTATCTCTTGAATACTCTTGAATACTCTTGAATACTTGAACTTCTAAATCACACTTTCTCATGAAAATTACTAGGAGAAAATATGTGAAATAACCTTTTATTTATACTTGTTTATGCCAAATTTCTTGAAATTACAACACTACAAGCAGACATTAGATCTAGGAGAATAAAATCCCACCAATAATTGAATTCAAAATAGGTCCAAGCTAAAGAGAGACTCATACGCCAATTGGGGCATATGAGTCCTAGTAACTTAAACTTGGGACACAAATTTTAAGAAATATTAAGTTCAATGCAATATTCAAGATTAGGCCTCAAAATTTAGGTGGCACCCATATGCCCAAAGGGGCATATGAGTCCTAGATCACTAGATCGAGAACACACAACCCAAAATCATGAATTCTAATTGGTCATTTATGAAATGTCAAGATTATCCTTAGAGAAATGCATTAAATAAGGCTTGTGGATGCAAAATAGTACCAAATAAGGCAAGAAGCCCAATTTTAGTAGGGAGGGCCCAAAAAAGTGTGAACATGTAAAGGGATACATTTTTCTACACTACACTTTATTTTTATGTTGCATTTCATTTGGGATAGCATTTATCATTTTTATTTTCAATATCCATAAAAAACAAGGCTACTATGAAATTTGAAAGATCAATATAAGGATTTGACTAAGGAAAATCCCTAAATAGACATGTACACATATTTTCTTTCCTTTCCATGTATTTTAGTTTGTATTGAAGAAGAGACGTTGAGTTTACATTCTATCTAGTAACATATTCTCCTTTTATCTCTTTTCCATTTTGTGAATTTAATGCACTAGAATAGTCTACTTTAATGTCAATTTTGTATCCCAATCAATATAATTTTCATCACACTTTCACCATTTTCATTTTTGTATGTTAAACTATATTATATTTTTTTTCGATAAAACCATATTTCCAATTTTCTCCCTATGTAAGATGATAGAATGTTATATTGTACTCTATGCACAATTCTTCCACCTGATGTATAGAGCTCTAGATTTTCAAACCAAGTTCTTTATTTTTTATATTTTATATTTTTACATTTAATTTATGACCGCTTTTTCATAGTCTTCAGTATTTAGCAAAATTTTAGTTATTTGAGTCTTTTAGTTCAATTAGATTTGTGTTTAAAACTATAAATAAATAAATGTATTAAAATGTATAAATATCATTATTAGATTAGAGTTAACCAAAACCTTGGCTACTTAACCCTAGTGTGGTGATTCTAAATCACACTCAAGGAAAGCTTGTTTGTTTTCAATAGAATTGTGTTTCATTCACTTCACAACTATTCAAAAAACAAATAGAAAATAATATTCAATTTAAAATCCATTTGTACAAAAATCCAATTGATGTTGAGGCTTGGGATGGATAATTGTTATAATTTTTAATTAAATATATTTATAATAATAATTTTGTAGGATTATATATATATATATATATATATATATATATATATATATATATATATATATTATGTCTAGAAAATCATTAAAAATCATGAAATAGGTTGAAATTTTAATTTTAATATATTTTAAATTATAGATTTACCTCTAAAAATTCCACTAATTTTATTAAAAATAGTAATATAAATTTATCATACATTTTGATCAAAGTGAAACTTTTAGTATTAACCATATATCTAATTCATTAAGACTAGATATCTAGTCTATTTAGACTATATTTCAAGTATAACTGGATATTTATTGCTACCGAATATTTAGAAAATATTTCATTTCAATCTTCCATAAGTTCTATCCTTTAGGTGTTAGATATTTTTTACACAAAAAAAATTCCTCTTAATCAACACTCACATTTTTACATCAACCAATATATCTCACATCAACCAATATATCTCATTGTAGTGATTTTTCTTACTCTCCCTTTGTTTTAGATCCTTTAAAAAAGTTCATTTATTTCTAATTTCTCTATTTCTAGTTTCATATTTATTAAATATGTTGCCTCCTTCTCTCCATCTATTATTCCTTATCTAGGGTATCATTTTCAAATTTTCTTTAGATTTTAGGGAAAATTTATATCCCTCGTAAGCAAATTGAGTTATCTGTGAGGCTATTAAACATAGTTTATGAAATGAAGGGAAATGGGTGCACCAAAATAGAGTGGGGGGATTTGGTTTCCCTCCTATTTAAATGGGGGTTCACTAATAATTTACTATAAATAGAAAGGGAAAAATGGGGTATCATACACCACTCCCTCTATCTCATTAGGAAAAAGAGATCTTTTAAGCCAAGGTTGACTTTTATCCCTTAGGTGAGTCAACCTTGAAGGAGATCTTTCTATTTTCCTTATGAGCTAGGATAGGCCAGATCTGTTGAAACAAAACTTTTGGGAGAAAGACAAAAAATAGTAAATAAACTAGAAAAATGCAAAGTAAGACATGAAACTAGAAGATTAAACCTTAATCTAATGAAACCTATAATTTTCAGGCAGATTTGAGAAGGTTAAGTATTTTTGGACTTGGCATCTAAATGAGATTGTTGAGTTTCCTCTAGGACTCACTCCCCTAAGGGAAAATGGGTCTTTGTAGGGCTTTCTGAAATCAATTTATGGGTCCTCTGGTCCTATGTCTACACTCTCAAATTGTATGAATTTCATAGTCGAAAAATCAAAAATAAATTCTGAAAGTGAGTATTTGTGGCTTGATGACAACTTTGACAACTTTTCAAAATTTTCTATTTAATAGATCTTCAATCCTTCAACCTAAGATCTGAAAAGCATACAAGAGGGAAAAATTGTTTGTTTTTGGTGAATGGGGGTTTGCCTTGGTCAAACCCCATTTTGGTAATTAATCCTTGAATTGAAATAGTGAAACATGAAAGGAATGATGAATGAACAAATGCTATGTTGCAATTCACCAAACTCTTGATTTGAAACCCTTGAAGGATTGCAACTTAGTAGATATCTCCAAGGTCTTGATCTTGCATGAAATGGATTGATTGGATGTTGATCTTGATGCTTCAAATTTGGATTGAATGCTTGAAACCTACATCACAATGTTAGCTCCAAAAACATGCATGTTTCTTGATAACTTTTACATGATGCTTGAGATCTTGAATGCTACAAAAATTGCTTGAGAAATATGCTCTTGAACACCTTTGAAAATAATTTTAGCTCTTGCGAAGTTTGGATTATGTTGCTTAGAATTGAATTGATAAAAAGACCTTGCTTTTATAGATAATTTTCTAATTTCCCAAAAATTAAACATTACAAGCCAACACTTAAAACTTGAATTTAGGAACTTAAGATGCTTTCCAAAACATGTTTAATATTTTAAATTTTGATCTTAAGGGGGACCCATTTTCCCAAGGGTGAATGGGTCCTGACTTAAATAATCAGGACCTATTCATTTCTTGGTGTTAAAAATAATAAATGCATTAATTAAATCATAGTTCCCCTTTCAAAAATTACAATTGATTAGGTTTGTAAATGAAAAATTTAGGAAATTAGAGGCTTAATTAAGTCTAATTAATTAAGGGTCCCAAACATAGTGTGAAAATGTAAAGGAGTACATTTTTTGACACTACATTTAGCTCCCACTTTAGTGAGAGGATGAGCCCCATGCTAAAAGTCACACTAAAGTAATCAAACTAGTGTAAAGAGAGGTCTAATTGTACAACTATTGGAAAGATGATACAACAAAGGTCAAGGAGGATGATCAAGCCCCCAAAATCTAAGATCTCACAACAAACCAATGAAGGCACAAAGAGACACATTCCTTTGTTAAATATGCCGCAAGATACAAAAGCATACAATGCCAAAATTAGAGAAGAGAAAAGGGGTGGATCAAGCCCTGACTATTTTTCCAACTGGTATGGATCAAGCCTTAGCTATTTTTCCAAAATATGTTTACAAGTGGAAACCTGCTATCCACTATGCAAACCAAATGCACTCACATGGACTAGTGAAAAATCCTCTATCCACTAGGTGAGACCCAAAAAGGGGCTAATGGGAATTCGTGCCAAGTCTAAGCTCCCATTGTACTAACCATACCAAAGTTATACCACATGATAACTTTGATTAGGCACCATGAAACTAGTCACAAGGCTAGCAAATGGCTCCACTGGCAAGCAAGTTGTGTTATGCTTGGTGGCCATGATACATGTGATAAGATATTTAAAGGGGTTTTTCTTAGTTCATGAAAGGTCTCACCTTAGGGAACATCATGCTTAATGTCTCCAAGAGAATACTAGTCAAGGACAAAAGATTCATAATGTAGGGAATGCAAGTTGTAGCATCACGACTAAGAGAAATTCCATATGCCAAGAAAGGTAACACTCTTGAAGGACATCAAACCCAATGGCACCATCAAGAAGACACATCACGTGAAGTAAGAAGACCACACTTTGAAGCAAACAATGAGTGGGGAAATTTATGGCCCCACTTTAAAGAAATTGCTAAACACCATGTTGTGAGCAATTACTTTAAAGTAGAACACAATAAATTCCAATACATGAAAGCTTAATTCAGAAAGCCCTATGTAAAACATATGTTTCTTATTAGAACTATGTTTCATGAAAGGAGGGATGCCCCCCATATGCAATCCTAAGATAACACATAGGGGATCCATGGATCTAGGGTCAACATTTTTCATTGTTGTAGTGATATAATCAAGCTTGAAACCATGATCATTCCAAAAATGACTCATGGAGTTCAATGAGCACAAAGGAAGAATGACACATAGAGAGAGGAAACAAAGGAGAACTTTTGGGTCAACTTGAAGAGACCTGAATGTCTCGATGCCTTGTGTCATTCCCAAAAGGAAAACATAAGACAAATGGTTACGATAAATAGATGAATGTATATACAAATAAAATAATATCACAACATATTCACTTCCTTTTTATCCTTGCACCAACGGAGTGACAAGGGTCATCCAAAGTAAACTCACAAATATATAAAGATATGCCAAGTAGCACATTATGGGGGATCACATTATGCACATGTAATCATAAAAAACATAAAGACAAAGACTAGTAGGGAACATGCAAGTCAACCTATAGCAAGTCATGTACATCCCAATATTGTTCATCATATGCAGAAGGCAGACAACTAGCCAAAGGGACAATGATGAGTGTTGTACTAGGAGCATCACCAGGTTGAACCCATGGTGAGTCACTCTTTATGGGAGGATCATCATAGTTGTTATCATCTAATCTAAGGGAAGAGGAAAATAATAATTTTACCTCATTATGCACTTCCTCATCAATCTTATAAATCTCATCATCATCATCCAAAATAATCAAAATTGGAGGCCTAATGACAATGTCCATAGAAGTATCTTGTTGTTTTTGTTGTTGTGGGGAAGGTTGGGGATCTTTATGTTTTTCTTCAATTATTGTTTGATCATAATTTTCTATTTTGTCTTCTTCTTTTAGTCTACAAGAAATAGCACGATGTCTACGCCTAAGCTCTTTATCACTTTTATTTCTCTTTGCATGATTTTCAAGTTGTGATTATGTAGTAGCGGGTTTATCAACCATAGGTTTATTTTCTTCCTATAAGGGATGAACATAAGGAGCCATGGAAGGTTATTCAACCTCTTTCTCTTTAACTTTATAAACTTGTTTGATCTTAGAAGGGGCAATAAGACTTATTTGGTTATTTCTTGGTTATTTACATAGGAAATAGGAAAAGGATTTATCATGGGTTGGTCTTGGTTACATAGAAGAGATTTTGGTTCAATCATGGTTTCATCAATGATAGGAGGCTCAATCATGGGTTGAGGCATGTTGGTAAGGGATAATTTTTCTATGCACTTTGCCTTAAACTTTTGATAAGATTTGAAAAATAATTCCTCATGAGGTTTTATAGGCTCCATAGGTTCGGGACCAAATAAATACAATTAGAAATTCCCACAAGAAGACACAAGATTAAAATCCACTATGGTGCACAGTAAATTTATCATTTTCAAATAGAAACTTTAAACATTTATGCACTACTGATGAGATGACATCCATGGAGTCTAACCATGGGTAAGAAAGGTTCACATGAAAAATGTTTGACAATAGCATGATGGAGAATGAGACATGTAATTTTTTTGGTCCAACTTGTAGAGGAAGAGTGATTGAACCTATCACAGGGAAAACAAAACCATTATGCATTTTGATCCATTCTTTCAGTTTTTCATAAGAATCTTGATAAAGTTCATGCACAAATAAGAATTCCTCACTAATCAAATTCTCTACACACATGGCATCAATTAATATTCTATTAGTAGGTTTGTCATTGATTCTTCTAGTGATGTAAAGAGGACCATCAGCTGCACATCTAATTATGTAATTTTGTGAGAAAGCAATGTTAGGGGGCAACTTGGTTTGGCCTTATGAGTTTACATGCCCATAAAGTTGACCATACATTCTATGTCTCCTTGATTTTAATTTATATCATCATTATTTGTATCTTCAAGCTTGTCAACATTCATCAAATCATTCTTGGCATGATTAGCTTTCAGAAAAGAGATATTATGATTTGGCATGGGGTTCGTAAAGATTTACAAATTTTGGTTGGGTGGGGAAACATACTTATTTCCTTGATCATTAACACCACCAATTTGAATATGATTAGAATCAATGAGGTCTTGCACAATATTTTTAAGATGCTTACATTTCTCTATATTGTATCCATTTTGTCGATGATAATGGAAAAGGCATTCAAGTTAAAGTTTGGAGGTAATGGCTTAGTTGTATCAATGAATCTAACAAGAGGTAAGGTAACTGAGTTCTTACTCAAAAGTTGCAATATAATGGAGTGAAGGGTATTGGATAAAAGGTTAAATTGTCTACTCCTCTCCCTAAATGAATATGGATTTTTTGTTTTTATAGCAATCACTTGGGTGTTAAAATGTTAATTTTTTTGAGGTGTGTTTATTTGTAAAAAGCCTTTGTTTTGTTTCTTGAAAGGCTAGAAATTATTGTGGGGCACAAATTCAAATTTTTCCAGAATTGTTAGAAGGAATTTTTGCTTCATGATAACTAACTGAATTTTGATAGTCATGAAGGGCCATGCACAAATGTGTAAAGGAGGGGGACTTTAACATCTCAAGTTTGGCTTGAATACTAGTATGTAAATTCGCTATAAACATTCTTTGAAGGTCAGCATCAGGAATCAAGTAATGTTTATTTGTGAGTAAATCAATTGGTATTGTGCTATGAAATCGGTGACCTTTTCATCTTTGTTTTTTTTACAATGCATTAAATCATCTAAGCTCATCTTGGGACCCATGTGCACTTAGAAATGGTTAAGAAAGGAATCAACAAGTTCGTTGAATGAACTAATTGAATTATGCAGTAAAGAAGAAAATCATTCCAAGGTAGTGTCTTTTCGAGATCTAGGGAAAAGTATAGCCAATAGTTTATCCTAAAAAATGAAGTCACTACATAAGTTTGTGTATTCTGAGACATGGTTGCTAGGATATAATTTTCACCCATATTTATCAAGTCTATGAATCTCTATGCCTTGTGTCATTTGTGTTCTCAATATCTCCAAGGATAAAGGGTTTCTTTTAACATATTGCGAAGGTTGGCCATTTTGAATTTGGTTTAATGTAGAAAATTGTTGTTGGAGGGATGAAACATTTGGTAATAGTTGGTTAAGGACAAGATCATTGTTTGTGTTATTATATGGAGGTGAATAAGGTGAGGGTGTGTATGTATTCGGGGCCCAAAAAGTGCATTGTAAGTTTGTGAGGGGAGATGGTTAGGAGATATGAGATTTGAATGCACAAAGCTAAAGGGATTCAAAGTGGAAATACCTAAGGTTTTATTGACATTTCTAATAGGTTGTTTAGTTATTGGAATAGTTGCATTAGTGTATGCCAAAATAGAGGTCATAGTTGTGGAAGGAAGAATTAGATTTCCACCTTGACTTTGAGTGTACCCCAAAGTTTGAGCACAACTATCCATTGTAGGGACATGGTTGTTATGATATCAAATAAGATATGCATAAGTTCTATTACTTGTTCATTATCAATCATTTTCCTCATGTTGTATATGCCATGAATTGCAATAACAATAATGTATTTAGAACTCACAATTTTTTTCAATTTCTCTAATTCTTCATCTATTTTTCTTAGTTCTTCTTAAGGGACATTAGAAAAAAATGTGTCAACATCAGTCACATTGGTTGTAGGTAGGGTGGTCATGGGCTATGAGGTATCAAAGCTATGGTCCATAGTGGGTTGAGTAGTATCAACACTATGAGTGAAAGAGTTGGAATACTCAAGGTCCATTGTGAATGTTGGAACATGAGATGGCATGAGTGTTGAACTACATCTCACTATAGTATTGGTAATAGGACAACAAGTTGTGAAGCTCATACAAGTTTCACCAAACCTAGGTGCACCCAAAATGGAGAATAGCTTCTAGATAACTACAATCAAACACCCTAGAATATGAACTGCAATGGAAGTATGTAAAAAGGGAGCAATTTTCAGATTTTGATTTGAAAACAATGCACTTAATAAGACCAATTAAACCTAATGAAAAAGATGACATATTTTTTTAATTTTTGAAACTAAAACCCAGATTTAACAGTAGATTAGAAGAATGCAAACAAAGACAAATCATTGCCCAAATTTTTGAAGAAAAACCTATATAGGGATAGATTTTCCCTAGGATGAATGTGTCCTAGCATAGGGGTTACAAAAATTTGAATTTAAGTTTGAAGTTTAGATCTAAGGTTTCTTGTTTCAGGTTATAAACTATACTTTCAGTGACTAATTTATCTAGAATTCGATATCTAAATGCAAGTGCAATGAATAAAAAATAATGAAAAATATGACACTTTTTTAAATCTAATTTTGACTCAATTTTTGAATATTAATGATTGAAAATACACTAATATGAAAGTACTATGCAAAATCAATCTAATATGCATGCAAATTTTTGAATTTTTTATATTTTAAAGGATGCAAAATTCAAACCTAAAACCCTAAATGAAATACAAACTAATGGAAGTTAACAACCCTAAAGGAGATTCAAATTAATGCAATGAAGTGTAAATATTAGATATAGGGTTTTAATGGACTCCAAATCAGAAAATTTATAGGGCAAGAATGTCAGGTTCACAAAAATAAAATGAAGGGAAAAGGGTGCACCAAAATGGAATGGTAGAATTTAGTTTCCCTTCTATTTAAATGGGGGTTCACTAATAATTTACTATAAATTGAAAGGGCAAAATGGGGTATCATGCACCAATCTCCCTCAATATCATTAGGAAAAAGAGATCCCTTAAGCCAAGGTTGACTTATAACCCTTTGGTGAGTCAACCTTGATAGAGTTCCTAATATTTTCCTTATGATCTAGGACAGGGTAGATATGTTGAAATACAAATTTTGGGAGAAAGACTAAAAATAGTAAATAAACCCTAAAATGAAAAGTAAAACATGAAATTAGAAGATTAAACCTTAATCCAATGGAACCTATAATTTTCAAGTGGATCTGAGAAGGCTAAGTATTTTTGCACCTATCATAAAGATGTTGTTCAGTGTCCTTTGGGACTCATTCGCCCAAGGGCGATTTGGTCTTTATAGGGATTTCTAAAATTAATTTTTGGGCCCTCTAGTCTTATGTCTGTACTCCTGAATTCTCTATATTTCATAGTTAAAAAGTCATAAATATATTTGGAAAGTGAGTTTCCATGGCTTGATGAAAACTTTGACAACTTTTCCAATGTTTCTCTTTAATAGATCTTCAATCCTTCTTCAACCTAAGATTTGCAAAATAGACAAGAGGGAAAAGATTTTTTTTTTTTATGAATGGGGGATTCCCTTGGTCTAACCCCATTTTGGTAATTAAAGCTTTAATTGAAACAATGAAACATGAAAGGAATGATGAATGAAAGAATTCTATGTTGCAACTCACTAAACCCTTGAAGGACTGAAACTTAGTATATCTCTCCAATGTCTTGATCTTGCATGAAATGAATTGATTGGATGTTGATCTTGATGCTTGAAATTTTGTTTGAACGCTTGAAACCTACATCACAATGTTAGATCCAAAAACATGCATAATATTTGATAACTTTGACATGTTGTTTCAGATCTTGAATGTTGCAACAAATGCTTGATAAATATGCTCTTGAATTCCTTTGACAATTATTTTAGCTCTTGTGAAGTTTCTTAGACTTGAATTCATAAAAAGAACTTACTTTTATAGATAATTTTCTAATTTTCTAAAAATTAAAAATTATAAGCTAACACATAAAACATGAATTTAGGACCTTAAGGTGGTGCCAAAAACATGTTTAAAATTTGAAATTGTGATCTTAAGTGAGACACATTCACCCAAGGGTGAATGGATCTTGACATAAATAATAAGGACCTATTCATTTCTTGGTGTTAAAAATAATAAATGTATTAATTAAATCATAATTCCCATTTTAGAAATTCCAATTGAATCGTAGGAAATAAGGTGTGCTCCACCCTTAAGGAGACGAAAAACACACAAAGGGAGTGTAAGTCCTATTTCACTCTTACTTCATTTAAGGAAACCCTATAGATCACAACCTAATGATTCAATTAGTAAAAGAGATTGCTACAAGGTCTTCTTAGGTGTGATTAAAAGGGGGGTTCACCACTAAGCAAATTCTTAGAAAGAAGGAAATGAATGCAATATACAAATCTAGCTATGTAAACTATAAAATGAACTTGAAATCAGGATAACAAACTAAGGCTAAAGAAAGAAGTACCTGGGTATGTGCAGGATCATCATGGAAAAAACAAGCCCTTAAGTGGCAAAAAAATCAGAAAAATCAGAGTTAGGCAAATTGACGTAAAAATTTGAATAAGTTATCTATATTATTTCAAAAATATGTAAGAATAGAATCTGTAGAAAATTGAATGTAGTTTCTAAACTACTAGGTTTGTTTAAAAAAAAAAATCTATTTGGTGAAAATTTTAAATTTCAATGGAGTGGTACTTAAATTTTAGGGAAAAATAAGAAGTAGGTGTCTGTCTGACCACCCTAACCACAATAATATGATAATATTTTTTTATAAGATTTTATATATAAGTAGAGGACTCATGCCCTGATGTGATGCATATTTTTTAATAATTTTTTTCCAAGTAAATTATTAATTATGAATTTTTTATTACAACTTTTTAAAAAATATAAAAACTCGTATGTCTGACCACCTTAACTTGGTCAAAACGTCATGAAATTCAATTATTCTTTTTTCAATCCTATATTATGTGAAGCATAGAATGTGACACATGTTTTGGATTCAAAAAATGTGATATTGTTTGAAAGTTGTAGATGTTTTTCAATCAACCTATCAATCGGGACTTTAGTCATAATTTGAATAGAAAATGAATAATAATTACTTATTAAATTCAAAGTAAAGCATAATTTATATTGGTGGAAATCTTAGAATCTTCTTTAAAAACCCTTTTTGTTTCATCAATTTTGGGTAAAAATATAGTCGTCAACCACATACCAATCATATTGCCACTTTTTAGCCCATCATGATCCTGCACATACCCACCTAGAAGAATGAAGATGCTCAAAACAAGGTTTGCAATCTTGAAATTATGACTTAATGTGAACTAGGACTCATACGCCAGACTAGGCGATTTAGTCCTAGTTTAGGGTTTTTGGCTGAATCTAGAATCTACAACTGATAAACCAAGATCTATAGAAAATGACTGAAAGTGGTATACTATGACTCATATTCCCAAGGTGGTGATTTAGTCCCATTATTAGGGTTTTTTTGAAACCATGGTATCCTCTAGTTGTCATCTGTAGCTTCTCTCTTGTTTGATCTTTGAGTCTAAAATTTTGAATTCTGGCCTGTAGGTGACTTTCTGTGAAGATGACAACTTCTTGACAACTTTGACAACTTTCTTCAATCTTGAATTTTTTTCTTCAAAGGATCTTCAAGTCTCAAAACACCTAGATCTATAATGAAACATGTAGAGGGAAAAAGTTTTATCTTTTAGTGGATAGGGGTTTTCCTCGGTCAAACCTCGTTTTGGTAATAAAACCTTGAAATGAAATGAAATATAATGAAGGAATGATGAATGAAAAATATGTAACATTAAAACTCACCAAACCCTTGTAATAAAGGTTGCAAACTAGTGTGAAATGAATCTAATGGATGTGGATCTTGATTCTTGATTGTTGATATGAGATAATGTCTCTAAATGCTTGCTTGAATCATAAAAACCTACATCACAAATGTCAGCTCAAAAATACACGAGGCATGATGAATTTCACATGATGCTTGAATCTTGAATGTTGCCCCAAATGTTTTATTATCAGCTCTTGAATTAATATAATGATCATAATATCACTTGAATTCACTAGCATCTTAGGATAAAATATGTGAAATTTAACCTTGTATTTATACTTGTTTATGCCAAGTCTCTTGAAATTACAACACTACAAGCTAACATCGGATCTAGGAGAATAAAATCCTACCCTGAATTGAATTCAAAATAGGACCAAGATAAAGTGGGACTCATTCACCAGTTGGGGCATATGAGTCCCAGTAGCCTAAGCTTGGGACATAAATTTCAAGAAATGTTGAGTTATATGCCATAGTTAGGCTCATGCCCCAAGACCTAGGTCGGACCCATACACCCAAGGTGGGATATGAGTCCTAGATCACTAAATCTTGAACACACAACCCAAAAACATGAATTATGATTGGTCATTAGTTATGTGTCAAGACTATCGTCGAATAAATGCATTAAATAAGGATTGTGGATGTAAAATAGGACCAAATAAGGCATAAAGAAGTTCAATGTTAGTAGGGAGGGCCCAAACAAGTGTGAAAATGTAAAGGGATACATTTTTCTACACTACAACAATTAATTAGGCTTGTAAATGAAAAAAATAGGCAATTAGATGATTAATTAAGTCATGTGATACAATGTTATTTGTACTATCATAAATTATGCAAAACATAAAGAAATGCAACAAAAGAGAAAAACAAAACCACAATACCTCAAGATTAGCCTAAGTTGAACTTAAACAAAGAAAAGATAAAACAATGATTATACCTTGTCTAAGTTGATCTTCGTGATTGGCCCTTTGATGTAGCTTGAATGTGTGCTCCTTGATGACAAATAGACTAAAAATGGATGAAAAATGATGAGGATGCAATGAGGATTCAAATGATTCAAATGGGTATGTGAATGGATGAATGCAATGAAATCTTGGTGAATGCAACAATAGAGGTTGTGAATGCAAAAATTCTTGAAGTTGAATGCTTGAGTGCTAGAGCTTGAATGGATGAGTGCACAATGTGAAGGAATGAGAAAAATGAAGCCAAAAATACTCTATTTTAGGGGAAAGGCCTCTAGGGATTTGAATGGCTAGGATTTATCCAACATGGACAAGATGGATGGTTGTGGTGAGTTGCGGACTCACAAGCTCTCACATCTTGTCATGTAGAAATTAGATGGAAAAAGGACATGTGATTGGAGAGAGGACATGTGAGGTGGATGTACTTGTAAGTACCTTGGGATTATGGGAGATTTCCACAAAAAGGAAGTTTTTGTCCCCATATGAGGATGATGGTGACAAGTGAGGAATTTTAGAAAGTCCTCTCATATCATCATGGGGATGAGAGAAGTTATTAGAAGAATAAATGTGAATTTTAAATTCACATGATTGGAAGTACCTTGGGGATAAAACCAGGTTCTCAAAAAGGTAAGTACTTGTCCTCATGTGAGTGATGTGACAAGTGAGGAGTTCTAGAAATCCTAACAACTTGCATGGGGAAGAGGAGAGTATTAAAAGGGAAAGCACTTATGAAAGGATGACTTGGGGGACATGCACCAAAGATGGCATGTGATTAGATTAAGGTTGTGCAAATAGGTGATTAAGAAGATTAATGAGGGATTAGAGGCAAGTGGCCAAATATGGAGGATGTGACATTAATCTTGATTAAGGGTGTGCACATCTTAATCATGGATTAATTAGACTAACCCAGATTAGAAGAAGATTATGGAGGCTGCGACAAGGAGAGAGAAAATAGTGAATTTAAAATTAATTTAAATTCAAAAAGGTAAATGACTAGATCAAATAAATTGATGTATTTATTTAATTTAGAGAAGAAGGGTGAAAGGTAAAGTATTTAATTATTAAATTAAATACTTTAGAAACCTTAGGAAAAAAGTGAAATATTAATTAAATAAATCATTTAATTAATATTGATGAAATAGATTAATAAATGAGACAGATTTGACCATATGAAAGTGGTCAAATTTGGATGTCTACAAGTCAAATTAATTAAGGGACCCAAACATAGTGTGGAAACATAAAGGAGTACATTTTCTGATGCTATAGTTTAATTTTCTTATATATGCTAGATATAAATTTTCTTATGAGGGATATTCATTTCTACGTACTCACAAATATACATTTTCATATGAGGGAAAATTAATATTCCTCATAAGAAAATTGAATTATTTGTGAGGGATATACCATTGATATACATTTCTACTTACTCATAGATAACCTCTATTTGATCTTTATTGTCAACTTATAAAACTCTTCACTAGATTCTCTCACAATCATTTCTTTCTATCACATGAATTCTCACTTTCTAATATATCCAATTAATTTTCTACATGATGAATTTATCCTTCGAGTTATATGCTATTCTATTCCACATTTCAATATTCATTCTCATTTTAAGATATTTCTATGAGTGATCCCACAATAGTGGTTTACACCTTTTAGGACATCCTAATTTTTACTGAAATCACATATTTTTGAAAATATAAGGATTTAAGCCTTGAAAAGTTCCATTTAAAGGATTCCAATTGAATATGGTTTGATCAAACTACCTTAGATAAAACCCCCTTGGATAGAACCCCGCTAGTTTTAAACCATTCCTATAATAGAGTCTCGATAATTAAATTAACCATTTTGATCTAATTATCCTATTTAATTAAATAATTAATTTTATTTGATTAAATCTCTTAATTCTATCTATTAAATTAAATAAATTAAAACCTTATTTAGTTTAATCTAACATAATCTCTTTTAATTAAATAAATCAAAATCTTTATTTAATTAGTCCCTTATCACATTCTTCTCATATTTGATTTAAATAAGTCCACAAATTTAAGTCAAATAGGTCACATCATTTAGCCCCCTTCATTAAATTAATTAATTTTTATTAATTTAATCTCCTTTTATGTCCCATCCTCCATCTTTTACCACTTGCACATGAAAATAGATTTAATTTATTTATTAAATCTCTATTTTCCTCAACAAGGCATCTTTTAAGGAATATCTTCAAGTTTGAATTCAAAATCCAAGTTGACATGTACATCCAACAAGATATTTACTCTCTCTTACATGTCCTTTGCCTTGAGCCAAGTGGAATTCAATGCATTTTTCCTTCCCTCTTGCATGTCATTTCAACAAATTCAAAATTCAAATATATGCATTTATTGGCACAATCATCAAAACTTGCACATCCTACATCCACTCATACACTGACAAGTGGCACTTTGCCATTGGTTAATTCTTAGTCCCACATTGCTCTATTATGGGCATTCATCCATCAATCTCATCTATAAATAAGAGGCTAAACTCCTCATTTCATCATCCACAATTTGAGTAAACTTACTATGCTCAAATCATTAGCTAATTCCATCCATTATCATTGAATCTTAGCTAGGTTATAGAGATTTTTCCATTGGAGTACTCATCAAGCATCAACAAAGTGGATCAAATTTCTTCATCAAATTAGCATTGCATCATTGGAGTTGGGAAAGGGCCAATTTTCACATCAAATTGGCACCAATTCCCTCAAGAGATTAGGAGTTTGTTTGCTTTAAAATAGGATTTGATATGCTTTTAAATTTCATTGTGTTCTTTATTTCATATTCTATCTCTTTTTCTATTCAAATGAATTTCTTGAGGAATCCTTGTTCTTGCTTGCATTACATCTTTTAATGTGTTTATTCATTTTGTTTTGCAGGTATTAGGGTTGGAGTTTGCACATTTGGCGCTAGGAGGGAAATCTCACCTTTCAATCACATTTTTTTATAAAAATTACACATTTTTCTTTGTTTACAGGTTCAGCGTCTTTGTTCAACACCACTAGTTCTCGAGTGTCACTGTACAGGACCATTGGAAATTCAAACTTCGACGCTGAAGTCTTCCCACCCAAGATTTTAAATTTCAATCTACACTGCTTGACCAATCAGACCCGTGGGAATTTTCAAAAAAATCAAACTGCATCACTGGGAAAAAGGGCTACACATTCACGCTCACTGGCCTGACTGCAGAGCGACACTGACTAGCAAGTGGCGCTATATAGCATTCCTGGAGAAATAAAACTACGACACCTTCATAGATTGCACCACATGAGGGGAGTATGAAGTGAAATTTAATTTTCATCACGTGCTTTTTTTCAAATTATGCTTCTTCTGTCTATTTTCTGTCTTTTTGACCTTTGTTATGCAAAATATAACTGATTTTTCTTGTAGGTTGAATAGATTAGAAGAGGAAGAGGAAGAAAAGCATGATGAGGTCATTTCATGAAAACAAATGTTTTTAAACACTTTAATGTTTTTTTGACACTTTGTGAGGATTCATTATTCCTCTTAAGGAAAATTTGTCATCTTTTTCATGCTTAGGATCCACTAATTTTGTTTGGGCTTTAAAAAGAACATTTCAATTTTGCTACAAAAGGCTTAAAATGAATAGTAGGACTCCAATCTACTAAAGTTTGTTTTGGGATTAAAAATTGAACAAGGCAATTTGTCACACTTACTTTGGTGTTCTTAAAACAAACACACAATTGCTTTGAAATGGTAAAATAAACATGTGCAACTTTGTCTTTGTGATTGCTTACTTAAACTAACATCATCGAAAATGATGTATGCGCTTCTTTCACACTTTATAGTGATCTTGAGAATCAAAAGGCCTTTTTTATGATCTTGGTTGAGATAAAGTAATCACCTCCACACTTCATTTTGGGCTTAAAATTGAACAAAACACTTTACGAGTGTGAGTAAACTTATTTCATATGTTCTCCCTTTGTTTCTAAAGAAGGGTCGATCGAACTATGAATATGTTTATTCAATTTTGTTTATCTTAGAGGGCCTGCCTTGGGGAAAAAGTACTCACCCAAGGGAACGACTCAACCAATAACAATCTAAAGCCAAGAGTATTTCTAACTGGGATATAAATGTTGGTATTAGAATAAATGCCAATATCACGCAGTTGGCTTTGACAAGATGGATCTGAAAAGGGACTCTCGTCGTATGGGTCAATCTCCATGAATGGAAAGTCCTAATTAAAACCCATGTTTTAGAATTTCCAAAATCCTTGGTCTATTTGTTGTTGCAAGAATGGTCACTGATACATTTTGAACCATTTTTTGACAACAGCTCATAGGAATTCTGACGACTATTTGTCACTATTTTTGCGTCATAACTTCGACAACATTTGAAATGTCAAAATTCTGGGCTGGCATTAGACAAAAAATGGTTCAAAATTTATCAGTGGGTCATTTTGAAGCCTCCCCACACTTTTACGATCTTTTAGTAGAAATTGAAAGCATGCCATGATAGTTTCATGGGTGTTGATGCTTGGCTGCCCTATATAAGTGAGTGTCATGGAGGGGAGCCTGTGGGGTCAAGCATCTAACCATTCACTAAAGATAAGAGTAGCTAGACTTGTCCAAGTGGGGACTCAAAAAATATTGTCTTTCATATCCATAAGGTTGTACTTATTCTTGGTTACAAAATTCTTTGCTTGTTCGAAAACATCTTGGAAACAAACACTTAAACATCATCATCAAAATTTCAAACCCTTTATGAGACAAATGCAATTGACCCAATTCATGTGTTATTGCATTCCCTTGGGATTTTATCCTTAGAGGTTTCTGAACACTTGGATTACATCTCAATTTTTCTACTAAAGCTAAACAATAGGTAACCCTTGCCTTGAATTCATCAAATTTCCACATAACATACTTTGTGGGATTCAAAGAAATTAAGACATTGGACATCAAGTTTGGAAACTTAATCAAATAAGTGTTTGTGGTAAAATAAAATCACTAAGAAAAGATAACAAAATGGACTCTCACATGTGTTGAAACCTCATGATTCCTAAGAAAGTCAAATCTTGAAATGAAAGTCCTTGATTCAAAAATCCAGAAATTTATGCTCAAATTGAACCACTTCTTATTTATAAAGGTCCATAGGAGCATTGCATGTTCTTGAATACCGAGGTTTAGGTACAAAAAGTGTCTTTTTTAGGTACATCTTAGGATCAAAATCAAAATATTTTCACCCATCCTTCAAACATCAAACGAAAAATCATCTCACCATCATCTTTTGAGAAATCTTGAAACTATCCTTCATGCTAGGCTTTTTGGAAAAAATCAAAATCATCAAATCTTTGAGACAAAATCCTTGAAATCTTTATCCAATCATCTTTGGCTAGGTATGTGTAGATGGATCCTTTTGCATATCCAAACTATCAAACCATCTTATTCAGCTAGGTATATGTAGATGCATCCTTCTTCATATGCTTGGTTAAATTATCATCTTGTTTGAATAGGTGTGGGTAGATGCATCCTTCTACCTACACATATTCAAATTATTATCCTTTGAGCAAGTCTACCCCTTAGATAATCATCCAATATCTTAGGGTCTATTTGTTCAAATCAAAGCAAACCAAAATCAATCAAGTCAAGGGCAATCCAAAAAATCAAAATCAAAATCCAAAACATATCCAAAAGTCCTAAAAGTCTGGCCTTCCCCTCAAGATTTAGAAAAAGATCAAACATACAAATCATCCATCTCTTCCATTACCATATCACCTTTTGATCCTCAAGATATCCTAAAGATTTCTCTTTTGTGCATAAAATAGGATCAATTCAATGAACTAGAGATTCATCTCCCATATTCTTGAAAATTGATCCTTGTTTTATGGTTCAAACTAGATCTCAATACAAGAAGAACATGGAAGCTGACAAAGAAACACTCGCTTCAAGTGACCTACGCCAAACGAATGTCGAAATGAATCATGTCGAATCAAGCAATCCTTTGAATATCTCATCATCACAAAACCCACAAGAGGAAATTCAAGAAGATCTTACCTTTGGGATGCCGCATGAAGAAATAAATGAAATTCTCTAAAATCTAGAAAACCATAAGATCATCAACATCATGATGAGGCTCAACCCTTCACTATACATGCTCGAACTAGCATAACAAAGGGCCAAATTACCTTCTGATTTTGACGTAAGCTCTATAGTGGAACCATGTTTGGAGATCATGCCTCTAATTTCATCTCAAGGACCAACCACATAGATCGCACCATCCACCACTCAAACCACCAACACGACATCACCGCTCACCACCACCACAAGCACCATTTTGCATGCACCACCACCCCCACCACCACCAAAATCCAATTTATCAAGCCAATACAGCATGGCATTGCAAGCCACTCAACAATATGCTTATCAAAATGCATTCCTGCAAGTGCAAAAGAAAAAAGCTGCACAAATAGCTACCCAACAAACCACACAAGTAGCGCAAAATGCTCAAGCTGCCAAAATTGCATAGCAAGTGCAACAAGCCACACAAACCCAAGCTTTATTGCAACAAAAACAACAACAAGCCGCTCAAGCTGCACAAGCTGCTCAAGCAACCCAAGCTGCATTACAAGCACAAAAGGCTGCCCAAGCCAAAATTCTATTGCAACAACAAGTAGCACAAGCCCAAGCTCAAGCTCAAGTGTACGCCCAATATCAAGCACAACAAGTAATAAAACAATATCAGGAGCAACAAGAAGCAACCCAAATAGTAGCCCAATAACAAGCACAACTGTAAGCTCAACAACAGGAAATCCTAGCACAACAACAACAAGCTCAACAACATGCAATCCTAGCACAACATTAACAAGATCAACAACAAGCGTTGTTTATATAGCAGTAAGTGGAAGCATACATGGCTCAAAAAAATTTGCAAATACCATCAAATGACACACCAAACAACCCACCTATCCAACCCACAACTGAAACACCCCAGAACACCTTCATCCCACCCCCTGATCTGTAAAATGATGTAATGGTCCACAAATCAGGTTTCTCTCGCAACAAGTGTTCGATATTCAATTAGGGAGAACCACAAAAACACCAAGCAACTTGTGTCCCTATCCATTTTACAGGAGCCATGTGATGAAACCATTCCTGAAGGGATTTGAAATCCCCAAGTTTGAAAAATATCGTGGGACGAGAAACCTTGAAGATCACATCAGGGAATTCCAGGTTCATTGCATGGAAGTCGCATACGACGATACCTATCTGATGTAGCTATTTCCTAGGAGTTTGGCTGGCCACGCTATGGAATGGTTCTCTCACCTACCTACAGGCATAAAAACATTCCAAGAAATTATAGACGCATTCATTAAAAACTATGCATGCAATATCGCAATGGATGTCAGTCTAGAAGAAATCTCAGCTCTGAAACAAGGTAAGAATGAATCATTAACTTCATTCCTACAATGATGGCGATCCAAGGCCAATCAGAGCAAATGGACCATGCCTGAAGAGCAACAAGCTTGCACCATCGTATCCAACCTTGAGGGCCTCTTGGAATTCCATCTCAAGGTACAAGGGATCACCACATATGACCAGTTGATCTCCAAGGCACTCAACATTGAACCAGCCCTTATGACACAACCCGTGGGATCAACTTCATACCTCGAACAATAAAAAAATTGCCCTCCTACCAATTACAACGAAAAACCTCGCACATGGGAAAGAAACAAAAAAATTAATAATGATAGTGCCGTTGACGCCAAAGTGGTCATTAGTGCCCCACACCAAAATACACCCATACCACAAATCCAAACCCAATACCAAAACAATCATCAAGCAACACAACAACCAAACAACAATCAAGCAATTAACAATCTCAATGATCAAAGGGGACCACCCCAATGGAACAAGAATTACCCCAAGTGAAAGTACACCGCTCTTGGGGAACCACTTGAATTCATCATGAAGAAACTAATAAACAAAAAACTCATCAAAGCTCCCACCTATGAGAATTACAAAGAACCGGATGTGAAACCTCCTTGGTATAATGAGAATCAACTCTGTGACTTCCATAAAATCAATGGGCATACCACGAATAGTTGTATGAGGCTAAATTACATAATTCAAGATCTCATCGATCAAAGAATTATAAACGTGGAACAACCAACAGGAAACCAAAACCTTAAGATATACACAAATTCGATGCCTAACCATGGAAATAAAGGGAATAATAACACAAATAAGGGGAAATAAACATTCAAGAATGTAAATCATGTGTATGACCACATTGTTGCATCTCTAGATGACTACTGTGCTACCATCACCATCAAAGGAGCCCATGTTGATTGTGGAGTCCCCACAAGAGGGGGCAAAGTTACCATCACAGGATCATCCCAACCAAACAGAGTCCCTACACCTAGATTTGTCCCCAATGGATATAACGTCCTTGATCAGCTCAAAAGAACACCAGCCTAAATCTCCATCATGGAGTTACTAAAAATCTCATATGCCCATAGGAAAATCCTTGAGGAAGCACTGGCTTTGTCCACTGTCCCCACATATCTTGATGCGGAAAAATTCCAAGCTATGGTCAGAAATATCATTACGCCCAATCTCCTCACATTCTCCAACCAATATTTTCCTTCCCAACCATCTCATAACCATGCACTCCACTTAGAATTCCTAGTACAAAAAAGAAAATTCAAAAGGGTCTTGGTGGATGGAGGTGCGGGCTTGAATATTTGTTCTCTCAAGCTCATCAAACAATTAAAAATCTCAGAGGATTCTATTGAAAAAGGAAAGGGTATCACAATAAGAGCATATGATGATCAAGAAAGAATTTCCTAGGGCACAATCAAAATTCCTATTCAAGTAGGGTCATCTATCATGGAAACCACTTGTCAGGTCTTGGACCTTGACTTGCCGTATAACATCCTCCTAAGATGCCCATGGATTCATGCAATGCAAGCAGTAGCGTTAACTTTCCATCAATGTGTTAAATTCACACATGAAGGACAATAAGTTACCATCCATGGAGATCCCGAACCATTCTCCTATTGCAAAAGCCTCGAGGAAAATTACTATGAAATCCCCCAAGTACCAAAAAATGATGAGGTCCCATGTACACCATACATTGATCTCGCCACTCTCGCTTCCACTTCTACGACAGAGACACCCATCACTCCCACCATCTCCACCATATCTGACATTAAGGTCAACATCCAAGATAACGGTTGTGGAAATTACATGATCCCTAAAAATTCTTTTGTGGTAGGAGAGTTACCACAATCTCCTAGATCACGGGGACATCCACAAGTAAATGAAGCCTCCACATCTCAAACGTCTCCTGAAGATTATTCCAAATTTACAAGCTGGGGAGATCTTGGCCAATAATTTATCGAGGTGGATCCATCTCATATGCTATACCAAGATGAGATACCAATAGCTTATTTACCAATGGATGACAAAAGCAAGGGTCTACAAATGATGCTCGCAATGGGCTATGACAGAAATCAAAGACTTGGGAAAAATTATAATGGGCTTATAATACCTATCATTCCGGAGACATGAATGGGAAGTATTTGCCTCGGATGTACCCCTACAAGTATAACCATATGTGGCCAAGGTCCTCCAGTTAGAAAGGTCAAAAATCATCCTCAACAAACTGCAGCTGAACTACACTTAATAGTATCTACAAGTCGCGTCATAGATAACTTCACATTTGACATAACTAATGTCTATAGTAGTAGTGATGACGAGGATCCCATGACCAACTTACCTAGGCTATTTTAGGATACCACTCTTTTCATGATTAGCACCCTATCCTTTGAATTAGACCATCAAAATCAATAAATCTGCCTAGTATACCCCCAACTCATCGACTATGACCAACGAGGACCACTAGTTCTTGATACATTCAAAAATGATGAGGTGCTCTCAGAATTCATGGGACTACAGGATAACATTCTGTGTGGGGATGAAAAAGCAGGGTTCATAATTGAGCTAGATACACATGCCTATTATGGGGAAACAATTGAATCCCTTAGTCGCAAAAGTGAAAAATTAAGAATAATATCTAAGTCCTTGAGTGAAAATCACATTGTGGCACTCTCCGACCAGAAAAAAGTAAAATGAAAGGACGCATCCAACAGTGAAAACCTCTTTGAGGTGCTTGAGGATAGGGGATTCAATATTCCTTTTAGAGCTCTTCATCAAGAAAAATTAGTAGTCTTGGTAGAAAAATGCAATCTGGTCAACCTAGGAACAAAGGAAACCCCGCACATCACATTCTATACGAAATCATTACTATCAGAAGAACAAGATCTCCTAGAAACCTTCCTAAGAGAGAGGCAGATAAAATTTGCATGGAGCTATGCTAACATGCCAGGACTTGATCCAGAAATTGTGGTTCACCACTAAGCAATATACCCAGAAACAAAACCTGTTAAACAAAAGCTCAAAAAAATGCACCCTCAGATCACCCTGTTGGTAAAAATGGAACTAAAGAACCTATTAGATGTAGGATTCATTTGACTAATAGATTATCTAGAATGGGTGTCAAAATTTGTGCCTGTCTCAAAACCTGATGAGGGCATTAGAATGTGCATAGACTTCAAAGACTTGAACAAAGCATGTATGAAAGATGATTTCCCATTGCCCAATATTGACATGATTGTAGACATGATGGCAAGACATGAAATACTTTCCTTGATGGATGTATTTTCAAGATATAAACAAATAATGATTGCTAAAGAAGACTAACACAAAACAACCTTAACTTGTCCATGGGGGACTTACTGCTAGAATATGATGCCATTCGGCTTAAAGAATGCAGGAGCAACATACCAAAGAGCCATGACGTTAATCTTCCATGACACGATCCATAAAATGGTCAAAGATTATGTTGATGAAATTCTAGCCAAATCCAGAGGGAGAAAGGATCACATAGCAACAATAAGTGCCATTTTTGACAGGCTAGAAGAGTACAAGGTCAGATTAAACCCAAAGAAGTGTGTCTTCGGTGTACAATCAGGAAAATTGCTAGGATATATATAGTGTCAATGAGAGGTATTGAGGTAGATCCAACAAAATTATAAGAAATCCTTGAGATGGAGGAACCAATAACATTAAAGAAATTGAGAGGTCTCCAAGGCAGGCTTCAATCCATTCGCATCACAAGGGAGTAGCATACAAATGTGATAACAAGTGTGAAGAAGCCTTCAATAAAATCAAAGAATATCTGCTTACACCACCAGTCCTAATGCCACCAATCCCAAGAAAACCATTAATTCTCTATGTGTTAGCAATAACAATAGCCCTTGGAGCTCTCCTAGCTCAGCATGATGAAAATGGAATAGAAAGGGCCATCTATTACATCAGCAGAATAATGGTTGGGCATGAGATAAACTACTCATTCATAGAGAAAGCATTCCTAGCAGTAGTGTTTGCATTGTAAAAATTCAAACATTACTTGTTGGCACACAAAATAAAACTCATCACCAAAATCAACCCTCTCAAGTACTTATTGTCAAAGGAAATGCTCACTAGAAGAATGTCCAAATGGGTGATGATACTATCAGAATATGACATTGAATATGTGGAATGGAAAGTAATCAAAGTCCAAGTCATTGCAGATCAGCTTGCAGAAGCACCAATCTATTCAGAGAATCCTCTCATCTCAGATTTTCCAGATGAATCCATTTTTAATCTCAACGTAGCTAACCATTGGAAACTCTACTTTGATGGCTCATACACATAGCATGGATCAGGAGCCAGTGTCTTCTTTATAACCCCACATGGGGACTGCATACCAAGGTCCTACAAAATGGAGTTTCCCTACACCAATAATATTGCAGAATACGAGGCTTTAACTATAGGTCTCAGAATAGTAGTGCAGTGGAACATTATAGCTCTCAAAGTATACAAAGTTTCTCAATTAATAATAAACCAAGTGAACGATGAGTACCAAACTAAAGATGATAAGCTCACTCCATACAAGAAACTGGTGGAGACTCTTAAAGAATCCTTCATCGAGATTACATTTGAGCAAATTCCTAGAGCCAACAATAGAGCAGCAGACACCATGGCAACAATTGGATCCTTACTGGACATCCCCCACAATGTTCCAAAATATGAATTCTTGATAGAGAAGCTTCTTGTGCCCGCATTCAAGGTACCAGAATCAGAATTTGTGTGCAAAATCATTTGTCCTGGTGATCCTTGGTACTATGACATTTATACATACCTTCTAATAGGAGTCATACCTGCCGACCTACCTTCAACCCTAAAATAGACCTTTGTCAAAAAGGCATCCCTATTCATCATCCTAGGAGATACCCTATATCGTAGGAGCATAAAAGGAACCTTACTCTGCTACTTAAACACTAAGGAGGCATTAACCACTCTAAATGAGGCACATAATGGTATCTGTGGTTCACACTCGAGTGGAATGACCATAGCCAAGAAACTGTTGAGGATGGGGTATTATTGGCCTACAATGGAAAGAGAGGCACATGACTACATCAAAATGTTCCTACAATGTTAGTAGCATGGAGACCTCATCCATTCTCCAGCTCAAGGACTTCATCCCATCATCACATCATGGCCCTTTTCACAGTGGGGACTCGATCTCATTGGAAAAATCATGTCCACTTCATCTAATGGCCACATGTTCATCATAACCACCATGGAGTACTTTAATAAGTGGGTGGAAGCCATACCCATGACGTATATAACCAGGAAGCAGATATCAAAGTTCATACTAAACTATCTCATTTGTTGCTACAGTGTCCCACAAGCCATTATCTTAGATAATGGGACACCATTCAAAAATCAAGATGTCTGTGACTTATGTGAAAAATTTAAAATCCAACATCGCTTCTCCACCCCATACTATCCCGAAGGCAATGGCTAAGCATAAGCCACTAACAAAACCATTTTGAAAATCCTCAAGATAATAGTCAATGACGCAAGTTGTGATTGGCATCCGCAACTTAATCCCACCATTTGGGCCTACCGAACTAACATTCACACACCCACTGGCGCCACCCCTTTCTCCCTGGTCTATGGATCAGAATTAGTACTCCCCATTGAGATCGAGCTCCCATCACTAAGAATATCACTGTAAAACCTCATCAAAGATTAAGAGTACCGAGTATCAAGATTGAATGCGTTGGAGGTACTAGATGAGCGGTGTATAGACACTTTAAATCACTTGCAAGTCTACTAGAATAGACTCAAGAGGAGCTAGAACATGAAAATCAGAAGTAGGACTTTTCAAGTTGGAGAACTAGTACTAAAGGAGAATCAAAAGAATGTCACAAACCCAAGCAACAAAGAAAAATTTGAACCCAATTGGTTGGGACCATTCATTATCACTACAAGTTATAAGTCAGGGGAATATCGGTTATCAACACCTGAAGGGGAACCTTTGTAAGATCCTATGAATAGCTCCCATCTCAAAAAGTTTTATGCCTAAGGTATAGAACCAAATATACAAAAAAAATTGAAAATGTCCTGAAGAAATGGTTACTTTGGAAAAAACCTAACAAACAAGCATCTTGGTAACAAAAAAATAAAAAAAGAAAAAAATCAAAAAAGGATTAAAAACAGTAAAGAGAAAAATTGTCCTCTAGTGAAAACCACTTCGGTGGCACTTTGGACAAGTACCTTGGTGAAAACCTGGAAAACAAGCACCTTGTGTAGATAATCACTTTCCATCCACCAGGATCTTGATGGCTTGTTCTGCATCTTCCATCGCATTCAAATCTCCATCCATCACTCATCCACCTACATCTGCACCATAGCTTGGTCCTATTTTCATATCATGATCCCTCATAGTACTACTCGGCCCATCCTCAAGGTCAGTTTGTCCTACCTTTATCAAAGTAGTCTATTGCATCACATTGGGGGCATGTTCTCATCAGATCGGATTCATGTATATCCTTGAGGTTAGAAAAATTAGAAAATCCAAAAACATCAAAAAAGCACAAAAATCCAAAAACATTCAAAACATATCAAAAAATCCAAAAATAGGTCAAAAAGCCAGAAAAAAAGTAAAAAAAAAAGTCGTCTGGTTGAACTACGGGTCTCTGAGCCTTGAAAGTAGGCAAGGTTGATCTTTGATCATTCCCTAAGACACTTAGGTCAGCCCTTTAGGAGTCCGTCATAATAAACTGAGATTTCACCATGTATATCTTCATCTGTAAATCGGTCAACTCATCAGTCGAACTACGTGGTCTCTACGTGTATAACATAGGCAAGGATAATCTTTTGATCAGCCCCCGAGGCCCCTAGGATAGGTTCTTAGGTTATTCCCTTGGTCAAAATCTCAGAAAACCCCAAAACATTCAAAAAATAAAAAATCAAAACATTGGAAAATCTTGAAAAACACCAAAAATAGCCTCAAAACATTACAAAACTCTAAAAACATCCAAATATTTGAAAAAATCCATCTGTCTCATCTTGCTTACACCTGCAATAACATCACTCATAATAAACAGTCATCATCCTCAACCTTTGGTAAGACAATCAGAAACAAGTCTAGCAGGTTAAAAGTGAAAACTCAAAATGTCAAGTCTCAGGTCTAAGTCAGTACGTAAGCAAGTTGGTCAACTCTTTGTGTCGATAACCTATCATCCAATTGGTCCCATATCAATCATTTGAAATAACACTTAGGATAAACAAAATGATGTGCCACCATCCACTAACATGTCCTAGGATGCATCCTTCCTACAATGGGCATTATCTTTTGGCAATAGTTTTGGTTCTTATCCTTAAAAACACATCCCCTTTTGGTTAGCCGTATTGAAGAAAATAAGCTTGTTTGTTTACTTTATCTTTATCTTTTGACTTATCTTATTGTGCTCATTCCAAGGACATCTTGATGATATCTGAACAGAGGATTTAGAGAAATAGGAATGGGGTAATGATCATTATCTTTTGTCTGTTGTGCTTGTTGGACGTTCTTGTAATATAACTTGGTGAATACTTGCTTTGTTAGGTATGTACGAAGGAGGTTTTGGGCAGCTTTTTGACTATTGCATTGATAGGTTATACCTTTCTATGTTCTGGTCTGAGGTGTTTGAAACTTCTAAAGTGCATCCTAGCAAGGTTTTCATATGTCAGGTGTGAACAAGAATACTCCTATTTTTTTGTCAAGTCAAATTTTATCACATTGGGTACAACACCATCCTAGTTCTCTATACCTTGATGCATCGTACCACGCGTGTTATCAAACATAAGAAAAATGGCCCTTTGAAAATCCCAACTCCTTGGCAAGTAGTCATCATCATTTGCATATTCATCATCTTGTGTCTTTTTGAAATGAATTCTTCTCTTTCATCCCTTCTTTCTCATCACACTAACAAGGTACTATGACAATTGATCATCATCATCATCATTGTCATCGATCCTGCATCCACAAATCATTACAATATTGCATAAACTTATCATATAGGAAACACATGCATGGCATTTCCATCATCATATAAACATGTTATTATAAGAATTTTCCATAAATAAGCACACCCCTTTTTCATTACATTGCATCCATTTTTTCATCACACTGCATTCATCACATGAACCATCGCATAACATTCATTTGCATAAACATTTCATAACCATTTCACATTACCACCTACTACATAATCATACATAATAGGTACAAGAGCATTATAGATAATCCATTGCATACATACTTGCATAACATTATAAAGTCATCTCCCACATTACATTCATTTTGAATAAAACATCATAATATCATTTCATATATTACATCACATCATAGTAAATGCATCACATACATTACATGTTTAGGATAATATATTTGTTATTCTAAGCATCTCATTTGCATCATCAATGCATATCATATAAAACATGACCATTGCATTTTGCCGCATTATATCGTCCATTAATCATCCATGATATCATCTCATAAATAGAATCACAATCATTTTTTTACATTTCATTGCATAAATCATTCCACATCATTATAAGCATAAATAGGAACATAAAAATCCATTACATACAAAGTGTACATGATCCATCCATAATCATTTTATAAGCATGGTTCACATATCATTTCATGTATACACCATAGATCATCGCCATATCATTTTACATATTAAATTTCACATCACATATCATATCATTTGCATCAACATACATAGATCATCATAGGAATCATCATCATCGTCCATTCACATCACATATCATATAAATCCATCTGCATATCATGAATAAAACAACATAATATAAGATCTAGTCGTAATGCATACATCATCAGAAAGAAATGCATCCATCGCATCACATCATAAACATAATTGCAATAGCATATAGAAATAGAATCATCCATAAATGCATAAATAAGTGGTACACATAACACATAACAAAATCATCATCTGATATATATCATCATCGGGTAATTGTCATAGTACAAAATAATTGGATCACTATACATGTGTGTCAATAAGTACAAAAAGGCCCATCGGGCTATCAAAAAGGAGCCCATAAGGCACGAAAAGTATCATCTCGATCAAAACAAGGTCTGCCCATCCTATCTACTATCCTCACCCCTATCACTACGACCCTCTGTTGGTCTATGGCTAGTCCGCTGTGAGTAGTCTTGGGCCCACTCTACTCTAGGCATGGTTTGTTGATAGTGCATGCGGTAATAATATGCCTCCCGAATGGCCTCCCTATAAGACCGAATGGACACTGTGCTCTGGGAGGAGGAGGTTGCCATGCTCTCCAACTATTGTCGCCAACCCATCTTTGTGGCTGACTATAGCTTTGTGGCCTACCTCTGCGAAATGACCTGGTCTCTCTCGATCTTGGCCTGATCCCTCTTCGTTGTCACAGTCTAAACTTGGGCCTGCAGCTGTGCAATCAATGCATCTCGAGGATCCAACTACCTTGCTGGCTACCCTCCTGACTATGCTTGTGGAGGCTATACCAAAGGCTAATCCTCACTCCTAGCTTGTGGTGGTGCACCTTCTTGCTCCTACTATCTAGCTGGTACCTGCTGTTGATCTTGCATCTACACATCAACCTGACCTAGCTGAACTAGCTGAACTAGAGCCCTGACTGGATAATCTTGCCATGCATCGTCTCTCTATCCTCATCCTCCCCCTCTACCTCTCATCCTCCATTGAGTGAGGACTGCTCCTGGAACTGTCAATCATAGGGGAGGCCGAAACTAGTCTCTATATGCCTTTGTGACGCCTGGATCCGCAGGCCCCTGATCGTAAACCCAAGGCTGGGCCACCAACTATATAAAGCTTTCAACGGGCTCTAAAGCAGGAATGTACCAACCCCATGAAGCCTGTGACATGGTACGAGAAAATATAGCCACATAATCATCATCTGGCCGGTCCTGTGGCTCGCCGAACTGTCGTTGAACGCGCCAGAGTAGGTATCTCTCCACCATAGTATGCTCTTGCCCCTACATAAATCGATCTTGGCGGGCAAAGAAAATTTGATTTGCATCATCAGCCCATCCAGGTGAAGCAAGGTATGGGCACCAGGTAAAAGTATGCATCTTGTCTAGGACTCTCCTCCAGTAGGGAATCCTGTGCTCACCCATGTGTGTGAAGGCACACCCCCTCTATAACGCCATACAAGGGGATCATCAGGCCCCATCGGTACTACAATGACCCGTAGCCAAAAAACAATGATGTGCTCCCATGCCCATACATGGAGAAGTGTCACACCGGCCCCAAGTACTCTACCATCGAGGTAGATGTACTCATGTAAATCTTTGTACAATGAAGCAAGAAGAACATGCCCTCAAGCAAAATGAGTAGGCCTATCACGCATCACCATGCGCTCCCAGTAGAGTCCCCAATAGGACTGAAGTACCAGCCTTGCCGATCTAGGGCAATGAGACCTAAAATGATAGCCACAACAACCAAGTAGAAAAGGGAGGTGAGATCCCTATGACGCTCAAGCTCAGTCTGACCCTCGCAAATGATAACATCCTTTGTGGTGAGGGCTATGTGATAGGCGTCCCGCCTGACATCTATGTCAAAAATAATGTGCCAACCATGAATTGGTAATCTAAGGATGCGCCACACATCCTCCAAGGTAATGGTGGCCTCACCGGTAGGAAGGTGGAAAGACGAGGTCTCACTGTGCCATCTCTTGGTAAGCATCGACATCATCCCAAGGTGAGTATGCATGGGTGCTACATATGTAATGTGCCACAACCCCATGTCCTGTAATCAATCTTGCTCTTTGTCACTAAGGTCTCACAAGTAATTGAAGAGATCATGTGACCTGTACTCTTAGGAATAGAGCTCCCTCGCCACGTCCTACATCAGGAAGGGTCATCATGTTAAATTTTTTGGAAAATTTCATTTTGGGTGTCCAAAAAATCATCCCAGTGTCGCTATCCGTGAAGGCGTCATAGTTTGACGCTAGGGCACAAAATGCTAAAAGCGCACCGTCGTGGTGCCCTTTTCTTCCCAATGGCACAGTTTGGAAATATTCTTGTTGATAAAGCACTGTCGTGTTGCACTTTGGAAATGACCCTGCAAGCCATGACCTCAGTATCAGAGTTTGGAGATTTTTTCCAAACTCCAAACTCCACCACCATGGTGCAATCTGACACCAAGTAGCATAGTTTGATTTTTGAATGGCGCTATATAGCATCGCTGCAGAGTAACTAACTTTGAAAGCAATAAATGAACGCTAAAATTGAGAAATAAAGCTCAAGTAAGGATCACTTACCGATGCCCCAATGTTGGGTGGCCGCCGTTATGTCTGGAGTCGATCGAAAATGTGCATTGGGAGCTATTGTTGTGCCATATCATTAGGAGGTCAAAGCTAAAATCTCAAGGTTGCTAGATGGCTATGTGTGAAAATGAATTGAAAGTGACCCCTCAGAGCCTTTTTAAGCTTGAAAATTAAGGTTTTTTTCACTCTATTTGGCTATCCTGCTAGGGTTTTGGACCCTTAAACCCATTTTTGTCTACTTGAGACCTGTTTTACATCCTTTTATTTCATTTTGACATGTTTTTGGCCTCCTGGAGCCTTTTTGGACCGGTTGGACACCTTGTCCTCTTTTTTTGCGAGATCACCCAAAAATTCAAATTTTCGTCCAATCTCTTGAGGGGGCAATAAATTGACATGTTTTCTCTTGCTAGGAAGCAGTGGAGCATGATTTTGAAAACAATTTTTTTTTTTGGCTTTGATCAAGACCATTTATTCTTTGAACTAATGCAATGAGTGCATTGCTTCAAAGAGGGGCAAAATGTAGACACATAAAATGTACTGATTGACATTGCACATCTGATCCTGACCACTAACATCGTCTCGTTTGGAATCATCCTTCAGTCTAAACATTTAATCAAATACCTTTATCTGATTAAATTCATCAATATTCCTCTCTTAATTGAATAAATCAGTTATCTAATTAAGTCACCTCTTCTCGATAGTTAAATTAACCATTTTGATCTAATTATCCTATTTAATTAAATTATTAATTTTATTTGATTAAATCTCTTAAGTCTATCTATTAAATTAAATAAATTAAAACCTTTTTTAGTTTAATCTAACATCATCTCTTTTAATTAAATAAATCAAAATCTTTATTTAATTAGTCCCTTATCACATTCTTCTCATATTTGATTTAAATAAATCCACAAATTTAAGTCAAATAGGTCACATCATTTAACCCCTTCATTAAATTAATTAACTTTGATTAATTTAATCTCCTCTTATGTCCCATCCTCCATCTTTTACCACTTGCACATGAAAATAGATTTAATTGATTTATTAAATCTCTATTTTCCTCAACAAGGCATCTTTTAAGGAATATTCTTCAAGTTTGAATTCAAAATCCAAGTTGACATGTACATCCAACAAGGAATTTACTCTCTTACATGTCCTTTGCCTTGAGCCAAGTGGCATTCAATGCATTTTTCCTTCCCTCTTGCATGTCATTTCAACAAATTCAAAATTCAAATATATGCATTTATTGGCACAATCCTCAAAACTTGCACATCCTCCATCCACTCATAGGTTGACAAGTGGCACTTTTCCATTGGTTAATTCTTAGTCCCACATTGCTCTATTTTAGGCATTCATCCATCAATCTCATCTATAAATAAGAGACTAAACTCCTCATTTCATCATCCACAATTTGAGTAAACTTACTATGCTCAAATCATTAGCAAATTCCATCCATTATCATTGAATCTTAGCTAGGTTATGTAGATTTTTCCATTGGAGCACTCATCAAGCATCAACAAAGTGGATCAAATTTCTTCATCAAATCACCATTGCATCATTGGAGTTGGGAAAGGACCAATTTTCACATCAAATTGGCAGCAATTCCCTCAAGAGATTAGGAGTTTGTTTTCTTTAGAATAGGATTTGATATGCTTTTAAATTTCTTTTTTTTTTTCATTTCATATTCTATCTCTTTTTCTATTGAAATGAATTTCTTGAGGAATCCTTGTTCTTGCTTGCAATCCATCTTTTTATGTGTTTATTCATGTTGTTTTGCAGGAATTAGGATTGGGGTTCGCACACTTACAAATGTTTATGGGTTGTTGTCGCGTCTTGCGATGAGGGGTCCTCCTAGGTAGGTGGGGTAGCATAGAAAATTGTACACTCTTGAAGAAAGAGGTAATTTCACTCTTAATTTGGACCTATTTTGGTACCCTTATATTAATTGATCTTTAAACTTACCATTTATAGGCCCCTAGGACCCATTATTTTGGACCTTCAGGCTTATTCCACTAAAAAATCATATAAATACTAAGAAATAACACTTAAATCATTCAAATTTCAAAAGCCTGCTTCAAAAACCTCAAGTGGGATCCATTCACTCAGAGTCGTAAATGAGTTCATTTTGGGGAATTTTTCAATTTTGAGCAAAAAATTCACCGACCTAATTCAAATTTCTGATGGATTTCAGCCTTTAAGGTATAAATAATAAACAATTAGGTATTGATGCTTATAAATATAAGTTTTTAGGTCATTTTTCATAACATCTAGTCATTTTTAACAAACAAATTCAAAAGTTAAGTGTTGAATATCTTTCACAAGAAGATTCATAATGCTATAGACTACAAAAAAATTGAAGCTTTAGGGAAACATTCAAGGGTTTTTTTAGGTCTTCAAGCTCACTTTTATCCAAGATATTATATTGTTTAGGGTTGATCATGGATTCCTATGGAGAATCATGAAGAATTCTAGGTTGAGGAGATGCAACTAGCCATCAAGCCAAGCCGAAGGATTTGTTTTCTAAGTGATTATATCTTCCATTTTATCTCTATCTTCAGCCTAAGGAAGGTTTGCATGTCATTAAAAATCCTTTAAAGTGATTAAGGGTCTCTTAAAGTGAGTCTTACATTGTTCAAGTTCCATTCATGCATCCTATTCTTGCATATTAGAATAGGGTTGCATCTTGCTTCAAATTTCCTAGTCTTAGACACACTTAGGGCTAGGGTTTTGCTACATATTTCATTATCTCTTTCAAGGTTTAAATACCAAACTATGGGTTTGACCAAGGAAAACACCCCATTAGAAATCAAATTATAGTCTATTTTGTAGGAATTTTCGCAAAATTGGATCTAGGTTTCAATTTAGGAACGAAGTGCAGGTGTTGGAGTACAAATATCTGATTTTGTTTTTTGGAAAAGTGAAAAGGACTGATATGCCATTAGTGGCATATGAGTCCCACTGGAGGTGTTTTTCAGAATAGTTTTCAAATTCTAGTACCCATTTCTCTGAAAGTACTTTTTTGGGCAGAAACCCTTATCTGGGACTAAGTCGCCCAACTTGGCGTATGAGTCCCAGTTGGTTAGAAAATCTAATTTTCTAGAATTTTAGAGACATTTACAGCCTTCACTCTAACCTCTATTATATTCCAGGTGCACTCTTTCTGTCTGGCTTCCCTATCTTGTTTTATATTGCATTCAATCTATCTTTCTACATATCATAGTGTGTTTTCAAACACTTTACAATTTCTTAGTTTTGCATTAAGAATCAATATATTTTATCAATTATTTGCATCTAGGACATTCCCCTTTAATAGATTTCAATCATCTTTGCATTGAATCTGAAGGACATATTCTTGAGTGACCTATTAAGGTTTTTGGTACCTCTCTCCTTTTATGTGCTAAACCTTAGAAGTGTAAGAGAGCCTCCCATTGCCAACAATCTTTGGTTCAGGTGGAATTCTTGAAATATTTCACGTGCCTCACCTCTGCTATCACATTTTGCATTCATGGCTAGCAGGAAAATGTTTACTTCCTTGTTTATGCATTACAAAGGACTACCTAGGTTGTTTACTCTGGTATTATTTCTCTATAATGGATTTCATCACCTGACCTATCCTACAGCTTCCCTTCATTTTGTGTGGTGCTCTTCATTGTTCTCTTCATTTTCATGATATTTTTTCTAGACATCTAGGGTTATGAAGCAATTTTCATTCATCATCAACATCTCATAAATGGTTGTAAACATTCTCTAAGGTAGCGAGTATTTAATGCTATAATATTCTCTATATTTTGTGTCTATTTTGTAGATAGGTTCTAGGGTTTTCAGCAATATTTCATTACATATTTTTAGTCATCAAATATTATATTATGAAGTAAGAATACAACCCATACAAGCTCTATTTCTAAGTCTATGTATTCAAATTAATGAAAATTAACAAGTTTGATACTGAACTCCAAACTCCATGGACATATACACCAAGAAATTGTACAAAGTGTGATATTACAATAGCAGGGGTCTACTCCCTAACTTCTTACCACTACACATAGATTTATATAAATGTAGGATCTAACATGCACACTATGTACAAGACTATGCATGAGTCCATATCCATACCTTCAAAAATTTTATCTTCATCACTCAACATTTCATTGGTAGAGAGATAATCCATAGCCAACTTGTTGCATATAGTGCAAACAAAAAACCATCCCAGTAAAAATTCCATTACTTATCTATTACAAACTTATAGTAGCTCTAAATTGTTAGCCTGTTTCTACCTCGACAAACAACAATTGTTGAAACTAAGTATCCATTTCAAATTATTGTTGTAGAAAAATAAATTGAATGACCATCTGTAATTAAAAGGTTTCAGGCCATTGAATTTGACTTCAAAAAATAGCCCAACATAATATTGACATTTCAATGTGGAGTTAAAAACTTAAATTTATTATACAACCCCCCTTTCCAAAAAAGGACTCCCTTCTAATTTTGGCATATAACTATAGACCTCACAATTAGATAGATCAATAACCTATTCATAAGAAAACCTCCTTGTTAAATTTTTCAAAGCAATCAAAAATACAATATTCAAATGGGGCAACTTAAAGCATGCATGTTGGAGGTTATGAATTGCAGATGCTTTGGTACATTTTAATGAGAGGAATTTGTAGTTGTTTCCAAGTTATTTTTAAAAACAGAGGAGAGCATCCTAACCTCATCAATAGCTTTCTAAATGTTATCTAGGAAATGGGTATCTCCTGCATTTTCCATTGTCAACACCTGCACTTCAACAACATAAATAAGAAAAAATAGACTTGAAAGATAAACATGTATAAAATTCCCAACTATGTTTGTTCTTATACCTTTTCTAATTCAATCAAGCAGTTCTCAATTTTTTGCTTGACAATATTCAAAGCACATTCTATAAATATAAAAGTAACAAAGCCTAGTGCTAACACTAATAGATATATAGTTAAGGCAACAAAATGCCACATCTTTTTCATTCATACTATTTATGTCAATTTATTTGTTCCAACTTAGCCCTCAATATTTCACTTCACCCTGCCCATACCATCATCCTAATAGTATAACATCAGTTAATCATATCATAGTATTGACAACTGAATAGTACATATTCAATATGTGATACGACCATCCAAAATCCACTCAATATTTAGCTAGAACCTATTGGCATATGGCTTCTATTGTTGTCATTGATGGCAACCTAAGTCATTGATCTAGTCCACATGTCAGTATTTGTCCATATTGGAAGATAGAGTGAAGAACAGGGTATCCAACTGAAGTTGAGTTTGTTGAACAATATGCACTACCAGATCATCAGTTTGGGTTGTGGATCTCATGGAAGTTCATTGGGTATTTGGAATATCTTATTGTCGATTATTGTGTTATTGCATCAATTGGTGTAGGAGTTAGGAGATTTGGTTGTTTTATTTTATGTTTAATAGGTGCTAAAAGGATGACTAAGTGATTGTGATATATTGTGGATGCTCGAGGCAAAATTTTTTGAGGTATTTTCAAGTTTGTGGATTTTTTTTGGGTCCTCACTATGTTGTGGCTGACTTTGGATGGTGCACATTGAAAAATCATTTATGATTTGAGCTGACGGTTGGAAAATATTTTATGTTTTATTGAAGCCAACATATGGTTGATTAAATCCTTTGTTGTAGATATATATAAGTGATAGATTATATTACTTTGGTGTGTCTTCGAAGTATGTTGTTGTATATTGCGAATATCAGAAGGGTTGCAGAGCGATTATGCACAGTTTCACTTGTGCATAAAAGGATTTTGTGATACGAATTGAAGTAGAGCAAAGAAGAAGAGAAGAATTAGATAGAAGGTCAAGAATTCTATTGATGAGCTTAACTAGAATTGTAATCTAGCATTTGTAGATGCTACTTTCTCAGTTCAAACCTCTAGATCTAATCCAAATCTTTTGTAAGGCAACGAATCTTCTTTTTGTATCTGAACAGTGAGCTCTAGTTAGTGTTCCTGAATGCATTTGCATTCCCCATTTATAAAACAATTTTATTTGAGTACTCAAATTGTGGATTGACCTCCACTGTGGTTTTTTCCCTAATAGGGTTTCCACATAAAAATCCTTGTGTTATGGTGTTGTGGATGATTGCTTTATATGTTTTCATTTTTCTCTTGGTTGAATGTTATAAGTAGCTTAAATATCAGATTGATAAAGTTAAATATTGCAGAACAGTGATTCACCCCCCTCTCAGTGTTCCTAGATTCCAACAATTGGTATCAGAGCCTAGTTCCTTGGAAGAAGTTTAAAAACTTGAGGTGGATCTTGGAATGTAATGGACTCTGGTAGTCTTCAGCAGTAGCTTGTGGTGGCACTTGATGATCTTGATAAGTCCAAAGTAGAAGTCTGGGAATTGAAAGAAAATCTTAAGGATGCTAAGAAATTCATTCAGAAGTTGAAGGACCATATTACTAAGTCCATGGAGAAGAGAAAAGATCTCTTTGATCATATTAAGAAAAAAGAGAGAAAAAACATGGATGACGATCACCTGAATCAAACCTCAAAGGAAATAACTGAAGAATGTGAAAAGCTTTCCAGAGACAATGCTACCCTAAAGCATGAGATGGAATCTATGGTAATGAAGTTGACTAAGGAGATTGAAGAAAGAAAGAAGAATAAGGAGAATCTTACTCAGTCCTTAAAAGAAAGATTTGATCAATACAACATAATTAATGGAGAATTCATTCAGTTGGAGATTGAACTACAACAATCTAGAAACAATGAATAAGATCTTGAAAGACAAATTATAATTCTTAGGGATAAACTTGCTACTTTAAATGAATACAAGGAGAAGTTCAAGATTAGTTCAGTTAAGCTTGATGAGCTTACTCAAGGTCAGAAGAATAGTAATGACAAGCAAGGCCTTGAATATGAGAAAGGAGAAAGCTCAGATCTAGACAAAGGAATTTCAAGCAAGGAGATCAGATGAACAAAGAAAAAGGCATCTAGTAAGACAACCTAATGCTCAAAAGTTTAATGGATACTATTTTTCTTGAAATAAATTTGGTCATATGGCTGCTCAATGTAGAAGTAAAATTAAATAAAGAGATCCATCATTCTCCAATCAGTGCTTCAATTTCAATAAGTTTGGTCATAAGTCAATTGAATACAAAAACATGTCAAAAAACTCTATCAATAAAAGGAATGTTAAATGTTATACCTGTGGAAGATTTGGGCATATTGCTAACCAATGCAGATCAAGAAGAAATCAATGGAATGATTGGTCTGGAAAAGGAAATGTTGTGTGTTACAATTGCAACAAAATGGTCACATTACAAGATTCTACAGAAACAAAAATATGGATAGAAGAGGTCTGAAATAAAAAGGCAGAAATACACAAAAAGATGACAAAGGAAAATGGAAAGTGACTGTGGATGAAATAAGAGATTAGATGAAGAAGACATGGGTAAGAAAGAGCAAGTCTATAGCATAAAATGAGCCAACACCAGAACCTGCTTTTGGTAATTCCTCTAGGAATTGATTTCAGGCCATTGGCCTAGGGGGAGTTTTTTAAGAAAATCCTTTTCCCCCCTGCCAGTAGTTGGTGTCCAAATGCGATAGATTATCAATAATTTTTTTATACATGCTATTGAAATAGTTGAAGGGAGTATTTATGCAAAGTTGAAGGTTTGCAGAAGAATTTTTCTCTTGCTGACTGAGAAAATATGGTATCTGGAACACCTAGGGAAAAAGCATTTATTACAACTAGAGGTTAGGTGTGTGAGTACTAAAAAGAAAGTTGGAACTCTCATTTTCCACTCTATATCAATGAAAAGAAGAAGGAAAGCACTTTACAACAAAATTTTGAAAGCATGAAGTTAATTCACCGGTGAAACCCTAATCCATCAGATACTTCTATTATATTGAGAAATTACCATTTAATTTGTTGTGCGGTTGAAGAACTTCTTTGGTAGAATAAAGTCATGAGTACGGAAGGAAAAATGGAACAAATCAAAGGAATGATAAACCTAGATGAGTATAGCAGTGAGAAGATTAGAGATGTAAGAAACATGTTGTCGCTCAAGGAATTGAAATGGCTGAGAGAAACAAAACACAAAACCTAGAATATTTGGAGTGAATTCCCCTATTTCAAGAACACAAAAATTGTTGAGTTTATTCTGGATGGATTTAATGATGATATTCTAACTCTGGATAAACCCTACCATATCTCGAAAGAAGTGATGGTAACTGTAACTAGGCTATGCAAAGTTGGGGATGTGCCAAGAAAGAAGTCAATCCAAAATAAAGAAGTCAAAAACCTAACTGGAGTAACTGGAGATCAAAGGGAATTAATAATCTTAACAATCATAAATTCAATGACAAGGAAAATTGCACATGGAGTATGCTACAAAATATTTTCTTAGAAATAGAGAAGGTACAACTTCAGCAGTTGTTCTTTACATTTCAGACAAGATGATAATGGAAGATGAGGATTTTTTACCTTTACAGATTACTGAAAGATCAACTAATGGAGAACACACAATTGAAAAAATGACAGATTACCCTTTCAGGTTTGGTACTTTGGTTATATGTCTTGTGATGTATTTTATGAATTGCTTGCCACTGATCAATAATGTAATATTGGAAGAGAGTGAACCAGTTTGCAAGCAGATTTACATACATTCTAACAATTTGGAAAACTGTGATCAAGAATAGTGAAAGTTTCTTTAAAGGTTTGCTAGGAAAGTTTGGCTCAATTGGTATTCCCCTTCTGGAAAAAAAACTTGAAGTTGGTTCCTCCTCTAGTGAGATGGAGAGAAAGAAGAAAATAGACTAATAAATTGTTGTTGGTACTCCACCGGCATGCAGACTCCAAGAGTTGAAGGAAAATGAAAAGAACAAGTGATTGTGGATATACCAGATGAGGAATCCAATAAGGAAACTAAAGACACCCAAAGAAAAGAACTGGGAACAGTTGAACCCAAACAAGAAAAGGCAAGGACAAAAGAAAGTAAAGAAGAAGGTGATTTAACCAAAGAAGAGCTATTGCAACTTATTAATGAAGAAGATGGAATGCAGAAAATAGAAAACATATGGTCTATCAGACCTTCATATGAGCAGGACATGATTGAAAACATACTAAGTGCTCATCTTGTGCACAACCATATTAATTTAGAGAGATTACAGGATACATTTCCAAAAGAGATGATTGAATGCATCAAGGAAATCATGTACTTTGAGTCTCATAACAAGGAAGAAGAAGAAGAAATAATTTTACACCTAAAGAAGTAGTACATATTGTCACTCACTAAGCTAAAAAGGTATATGAATCAGCTAAGGAATTGCATAAACAAAAAAAACATAATATACAACTATTTTCTTCGATGGCCTCATGCAATTGATAGATACAAAGAAAGGTTGGAACAAATTGAAACATAGTTGAATAGTATTGGACAAGATTTTAGCATGTTTTAGGATCAATATGGTGCAATTAAGAAATGAATTCATGAATTATAGTTAGAGCACATAAATGTTCAAAACACCAAAAATAAGATTGTTGACACCTTTTGGAAAGTGAAGGACATAAAAAAATGTAGACTGGAATAGTTGATTGAGATACTGAGGAAAGGAGAGATATTAGAAGTTATCACCATTCTGGAATCCCTCATTAAGATTATCAATCAGACATTTGAAAACAACAACATGATCATAATCACCAGGATTGCAGTAGAAGTATGGAAGAATTTTCTTCCAGAGATGAAGGAAAAATACAAAATAATCTTCTAACACAAGTAGCAGTTGTAATTCCTAAAAATTTTGCATCAACTTTTGAGTAAGTTTTTGGTTACACCTAAAAAGGGATTACTGTAGGAAAATAATTTTTTCATTGATGTCAAAGGAGGAGAGAACGCAGTGAAAAATTCCTTATCAAATTCAAGGGGAGTTATATCAGTTATGACTTTTTGAAGTCTTGAAGGATTCCAGTATTTTGGTTCCGACACTTAGTCATTTTTCACAAAGTGTTGCCATCAATGCCAAAGGGGGAGATTTTTAGCATATGGCTTCTAGTGTTTTCATTGATGGAAACCAAAGTCATTGATCTGGTCCACACATCATTATTTGTCCATACCAAAAGACAGAGTGAAGAATAGGGTATCTGACTAAAGTTGAGTTTGTCGATCAATATGCACTACTAAATCATCAGTTTGGGTTGTGGATCTCAGGAAAGGTCATTAGGTATCTGGAATATCTTATTATTTATTTATTTGTCATCGTATCAATTGGTGTACGAGTTAGGAGATCCAGTTGTTTGTTTTTCTGTTTACCAGTGCTAGAATGCCGACTAAGTGATTGTGACATTTTGCAGATGCTTGAGGAAAAATTGTTTGAGGTATTTTTGAGTTTGTGAATTTTGATTTGGGTCCTCACTATGTTGTGGCCGACTTTCGATGGTGCACATTGAAAATCATTTATGATTTGAGCCAACGGTTGGAAAATATTTTATGTTTTATTTAAGGTAACATATGGTTGATTAAATCCTTTGTTCTGGATGTATATAAGTGATAGATTATATCACTTTGGTGTGTGGTTGAAGTATGCTGTTGTATATTGTGAATATCAGAAGGGTTGTAGAGCGATTATGCATAGTTTCACTTGTGCATAAAAATATTTTGTGATGCAAATTGAAGCAGAATGGAGTAGAAGAGCAGAATCAAACAGAAGGTCAAGATTTCAATTGATGAGCTTAACTGGAACTGTAATTTGACATTTGTAGATACTACTTTCTCAGTTCAAACCTATGGATCTAATCCAATTTTTTTGTAAGATAGTGAGTCTTCTTTTTGTATCTGAGTAGTGAGCTCTAGGAAGTGTGCCTGAATGCATGTGCATTCCCTATTTATAAAACACTTATATTTGAGTACTCAAATTATGGATTGACCCCCATTGTGGTTTTTCCCCTAACAAGGTTTCCATGTAAAAATCCTTGTGTTATGGTTTTGTGGATGATTGCTTTATGTTTTTGTACTTTTATCTTGGTTGAATGTTATAAGTGGCTTAAAGATCAAATTGATAAAGTTAAATATTGCAAAACATTGATTCACCCCCCCTCTCAGTGTTCCCTAAGTCCAACAGAACCGCTTACTTAGATTTGTTAATAGGTACCATTTTTCTAATTTTTTCTTCCAAGATTTTTCTTTTTGTATATTTAGATTGAGCTCTATCTAATAAAACAAAGGTATTCTCTCATTAGGTTTTATCCATGAACTCTTCACTACCTTCTTGTTTTACCTAAATTCTTATAACTATTGGTTCCCCAATAAATTGGCTTCTTCAATTCTTTCTTTCTCAATTCATTTCAACCAGTCTTGCATTTTTTCAAAAAGTTCATGTGCATTGTCTATGCTTCCACATTTTGCATACATATCCTCCATGTATGTGTTATTAAACTGCTACAAACTAAAATATTTTTAGGATTTGATATTTTTGTACCAACATGTAAAATGATGATTGGCTGCAGACTATTTGGATATGGCAAGGAAATGAAGATGGAAGCTATAATTTATGGAATATTTTGAAAGACCATTTATTTGAGATTTGTGATTTCTTTCTTCTTTCTCTTTCATTATCCAACATAGTATATATGCTATAACTATTAATTCTTTTTCTCATGCAACCATGCATAAATAACAGGTACATAACTTTGCTAGCTAGATGGATATTACATTCATGCCATGCACATCTCATTTGAACTATAAAACCAAAAGGCTTGATATTTATAAAATCAAACCGTAGCTTAAGTTTTTGTAAAGAAGAAAAAAATAACTAAACTATGGTTGTTTGAATTAATAGCATAGTAGCTAGTGTAGGCATGTACTTGTGATTTATCCATATTCACATGGGGTAGAGTTTTAGATGTAACAAAGGAATGCAAGGGTAATAATCATAGTGTAAGAGAGGGGGACTGACCACATTCAAGGCCTCAGGTCACAGAGAGCCAAGAGAAGAAGGATTCCCTAACTTACCTCACTTTAAAGGTGGGTTTTGAAATGAAGGATGAGAATGATGAGGACTATAAGGTCCTTCAATCACTCTGCAAATCCAGAATCAATATTAGGGCTAGGTGAGCCAATTTTTGGGTTCAACAGTATGCCTCAGGTAGGTCTTTTCCTGAGGATGAAAGTGTAGTTCAGAGATGAAAACATGGTGCATTGGCATCTCTTAGGTGCACTGGCATCTACATGACTAGAGGACTGAAAGTACAGTGGGAACTACCAGAAAATGAGCTAGCAGCCTAGTTAATGGTTTCTAAGTGAACCAAAAAAAACTATAAAGTAAGAGATATACAAGAGAATTTTATAAAGCAAGTATATTAAGGCTAGGGTGGCAAATATGATCTCTCAAAAGAGCCTATTTACCAGCTAGCTCCAAATGCATGTCCACCTACACACAAGAAGGAGGAAAATTATTGGGGGGCTATATAGGGGTTTTCCTCAGTTAGACCCTCGTTTTGGTGTTTCCACCTCCATGGACAACCAAGATAGCAACTGTAGAGAAAAGTATGATAAAAGAAGAATGAAAGTAAAGAACACAATAAACACTACAAAACAGTAATGTGCTACTCAACCAAATCATAGAGGAGAGGAGTGAAAATTCTTACCACCTCCACGAAGAGCTCACTACTTAATGGAGGAGAAAAAGAGAGGACTCAAGCCCCTACTACAATGGTGTTGTTCTACACTTGCTCTACGGAGTTGATGGAGTGTTTTTGTTACTGCTATGAAGTGCCAAAGTGTTGCTTGAAGGCAAGAAGTGAGTGCTAGAATGCTTAGGGAGTGATGGATTACCAATAGAATGCTTAGAATAATGTGAAGAAAGCTTGCTAGAGGATAAAATGAAGGAATTAAGAGTGTTTTTGAAGGTTGGATGAGAAAAACAAACATCTTCAGGTTAGTTGGTCAAAGGGGGAATTACAGACTGACCACAATAGGAAGTGTAAAGCCTCTACTAGCTTTAGATGTAGGAATCCGTCAGGGATGTAAGCACACCATGTAGGAATCCTCAACAATTACTCTTCTATTGATGTAAAAGACAAACACTAAGTGGAACAAAGGAAACATGTTGATTTGGAATTTCTTCTTTGGATTTGGTTTTCTAAGGTGAGGAAGTGTAAAAGAGGAATTTGCATAAGGGGTACAAATTCATGCCTATACATTTTCCCCCCACTTTAGCGAGCATGAATACTGATGAGTGCTTTGGTAAAGTAGATCAAAGAGTGAATAGGGTTAGAAATATTTACCTGAACTGTCGAGGAATCAAACTGCGATTTGGTGAACGCAAGAGTCTAGGACAAGTAAAGGACTTCAAAACCCTACAAAACTATGAAGCTATAGAATGAAAACATCTTACAGGCTCAAAGACCTGGAAGGAGGTGACCCCTAAGATCTCTCACATGAAGGAATCCCCAAGAATAAAGTACCTCATATGCCTACATACCTAAAAGGAAGGTTTCCTCTAAGATATCTCACATGAAGGATACCTAGAAAAGTACCTTACAGACCCATAGACCTACAAGGAAGTGTCCCCCAGGATCTATCACATGGAGGAAGGTTCTCAAGTTATTTCTTTACCAACCCATGATGAAGTGAACACTTTCCGTTAGGGTTTCAAGTTGAGAATGTGATTCTTGCAAAGAAGTTTGTGAAGATTCTCAAGAAAATATTTGTTCTCCATGAATGTGTTTTATGAAAATTGAAGTGTTATAGATGTAGCATTGTCACACATGAAAGGGAAAACTCAAGAAAAGAAGAGATAAAGATAAAGGAAGAGAAAATAACATAAACACATGGCAAAGGGGTAGCCTAGTATTTCGGGGTTAGAGCTACTCATAAATATATATAAGTATAGTATAGTATATCAAATGACCTGTCATCAACTGGCTACTATATTAGACCATGTGAAGAATGCATGAGAAGAATAAGTAAAAATAAAAAATTGGGTCAACATGGAAGGGAAGCAAAGATTCCCGCAACACTTTTCATTGTCCCCAATTTATTGAAAATCAAGTCACAAAAATGGAAGAATGATGAAACAGATAGAAGAGAGTTTAGGACAAAAAAACCACACCTGTATACAAGTACCAACAAGGGTGACAAGAGTGATCTAGGAACACATAGCATGATCATGGGGGAACACATCACAACAAAAACACATCTATTCTAAAGATAAAGAAGAGGCCTCCTCATAACATTGATCAACCAAGAGGTTGTTTACTTTCAACTCTAGATCATCGTAGGGGGGGATGATGAACCTATGGTGGTGGAAAGTTAAGAGGAGGAGTGTCTAACCCTACTGCAACAAGGGCTAAGGAAGAGGGTCCTGTAAGGTCCTCTCCACCAAGCTCTTGTGGAGCTAAGGTCAACGATTTTGCGAAGATCATTGACAAGGCCAAAACCTCATTCACAAAGTTAAACATGCACTTTATAGGAGTGACATTTTTTACCTCAACAAATGGAGATGGTTGTGCCCAAGATTCATCGCTAGGATCACTAGGTGATTTAGGAGTGGTGACGACCTCAAGAGAAGTTAGGACTGGTTCCATCACTAGGACATAACAAGTCAGCATGGGACCACCTTTCAAAGAAGGTGGGATCCTCTTACATCCTTCATTACTGGAAGGAGAATTCTCTACCTTCAGCTTTGTTAGGGGATGTAAACTCCCCAAAAATGAGGCAAGAGGTGTAGAGGAAGAGGAGGATGAGAAAACCGTAGTAGATACCACCCAAGTATTTGTCATATCTACAAGTTTTGGGAAAGGTGGGACATCTGAATGGGACATCAACAAAGGTGGCTCCATCGAAGGAGCGATGAAAACCTACACCTTTTTAGGGTCAGGCACATTTGTACTCATAGTGGAAGCCAAAAGCGATATAGAGCTAGTTTGAATGGAAGCAGACGGGAGGAGAGAGGAGGATGTAGAAGAAGGCATTGATACAGGGGTGGTCATCTCCTCTTCCTTCCTCTATAAGGTGGCCTACTCAGCCATGAGTGTCTTTTTCCAACACTTTTGCTCATGCACAAGGCAGTTTCTGTGACTCTATGAATTGGAGGTCAGAGGCTGTGAAGGAATAGAAGGCTCCTACTCAGCCATGGGAGTGTCCACTATATTCATTTCTGGTAGAGGAACAAACTTCTGAATGGGAGCAGGAAGAGTAGGTTGAGAAACAGCGGGGGGAGTTGACTAAAGTGCCTCAATAGCGGGCCTCTTCCCATTTATATCTTTGGGAGTAGGAGTAGTAGGAGGCCACAAAGGTCGAGAGATAGAGGATTCCCCATGGGGGGCTTTTGAGCTACCATAAAAATAGTACCAAGGTCCAGACGGTTTAGTAGGGAGGTTTGATATCCTGATCTTGGGTCTACGCTGAGGAGGAATCATCTAGCTTAATGGGTAGAAGCTAGGCTTGGTCATCCAATACTCCTCCCAAGAGAGGGGAGTGAACGAGTCAACCTAAGAGGAGGCAAGCTTCTCCTTCCCTTTTCAGGAAGAGGAGGCAGCTGGCTATTGTGCTATTGGAAGATCCAATTTTCGTTGTCCCTTATCCCCAATCTTATACTTCACATAGGTTTTGTAAAGTAGATCCATTCTTGGAGGAAGTGGACCAGCTAAGGTGGGTCAAAAATGGTCTAATGAATATCCCCATAGGACACTAAAGGTTGGTATCTAGTGTCATGCACTACATGCATGACACCTTCATGGGAGAACTTTATACATTAGTGAATAACAAAGGTGATTCCATTCTTGGAAGCTAGCCAAGGTATGCCTAGCTTCATCCTGAATAGATCTGACTCTGGGATGATATCAAAAATCATGTCAACAACCCTAGGTCAAACTAGGATGGACAAAGTTATCAAGCCATATCACTTTGGACAAAGACCATCGTGTGTACTAATGGTTGATTTTGTTTCTTTGTACTCTTTGATATGTAGTGAGTTAAGCCACAATGTCTCTTCTATGATAACATTCACTCAACTCGTGGGGTCTACTAAGACTCTTGTCACAATGTTACCATTGAGGCAAGCGAGAATGTAGAGGGGAGAGGGATAGTTGTTTAGGGGTAATTCTTGCGAAGTGAATGTCACATCTGAAGAACTGGTTGTAAGCTGTGCGATAGGGGTAACCATGACCATGTTAACATAGGCCTCAGACTGAGTGTTAGAATCAGTGGGATTGATAATCATGTTATCAGAATGTGACAGAAATGGGTCTATGTCTATCTGCAATTCACTATTTTATTTCAACATTGATTTATTCATATTTTGCTTGCTTCCATCAAGTTGAATAGTACCATCCTCAATGTGGTCATGTATCTCATGACTCAGGCACATACAACATTAGGTATCATGTCCATTGACTAGATGGTACTAAAAATAGGTACTTGCATCATACCAACTAGGGTAAGGTTCCTTAAGGGGTTTAGGGTTCGACAAGGTCACGATCTTATCCTTTACTAACATTTGCTACGACATTCATGACAACTTTACCTTTCCCATAAATCGATACGATGGACTTTCCTTTAGAATGGAAGTGCAAGGAGGATCCCATAAACTAAACCACCGTCTATTGGTACTCTCAGAGAATTGCACACATGTGTGAAAGAAGGGTATTTCATAAGGGAAAAATTTTCCTACCAAGGCCTTTGCAAGTTCCCTATGAATACCTTTGGCACGTTAGAATCGGGTAGTGGATATGAGATTTTTGAGAAGAGTGCTTGATACTGCATGATGAAGTCAGTAATATTTTCATTATCACCTTTTTTGCATCAAACAAGATCCGAAAAGGTTATCTTCAACCCGATGTTAGTTTGTAATTGTCATAAGAATTGGTTCACAAGCTGGTCAATTGAGAAAATGGAATTATCGGGCAAGGAACAATATCATTCGAGTGTTGTATTCTTGATAGATTGAGGGAATAGTTTTTCCAACAATGCATCATGATGGAAGAAATCTATGCATAGGGTGGTAAAGGTGGACACATGCATTTCTGGGTCCCCTTTGCCACCATATTTTCTGAATTTAGGAATCTCCATTCCTTGAGGGAAGGGAGTGTTCAAAATTGTGACTAACAATGGGCTATGCCGAAAGGAGGGTTGGAAGATAGGTTGGGCATAGGCTCGGGAGAGACTCTACAATTGGCTATGCATCCTTCCCATATTCTAAAGAAGAGTGTTCAAAATAGGGTCATTAGAAGATATAGGGCCAGCGGAACCTCCTCCAGAACCACCACTGGAGCCACCACTAGAGCCACCAATGTGACCTCCACAGGAACCACTCCCAGAGCCACCACCACCAGTAGGGCCTCCATTAGAACCATCTCCACTTCCAAAGCCACCACCTTGACCCCCACCGAAACCACTTCCACCACCACCATTCCCACTACCAAAGCCACCACTACTACTAAAGCCCCACTGCTCATCCCACCAAAACCTCCACCACTATAGGTGATAGGAGGGGTGGAGCTAAAAACCTAGGGGATCTTGTTCACTTTGATAGTTTCAGATCCCTTAGAGGTAGGGGTGATGCTAATCAAGGGTATGGTATTGGTCATGTATGTAGATGTAGGAGGCATTAACATTCCTAACTATCTCTCATGGTCTTCAAAAGTGGCTCCTCGTACAATGTTAGGATTGTTTGGAGGAGCACACACATCACTCAGAATAGAGAGACTAGCAAAGAGTTCTATGCTTGTTTAGTATTTTTCCCACCATATACTTGAGTTCACTGATAACCTAGGTGTCCCTAGCCAAACTTTGGGTCTCCTTCCAAGCTATGTTCCAAGTCACCCAACCCTTTGCTGAGGGAAGAGACATATTCTGAAAGGAATGTGAATAGCCTCATTCTCATCAAGCAATAATGGTGTGGGAGAAGTAGGAGGAGTGGGGAAATGGTCGGTCTCGTTAGAGAATCCTACCTCACCCCTTGATAACTACTCTTGTGTGGCGAGACCAATGATGGATCCAACAAAAAGGCCTATAGAGAAATGAGTAGTGACCTTCATCCTTTCCATCAGAAGTGTTGTACACGTTTCCTAATAATATACCCAGAGGTTGTAGACTAGGTTCTGATGCTCATAAACCTTGACAAAACTTAGGGGCACAATGGTCACAAGGTATAAGGGAAAAGCCTCAACACCAATGGATGAGTAGACATCGGTTCACATCAGGTTCACCAAAAATGTAATAGAGGGAGACCAACCATGTTCAAGGTCCCAAGTCACAGAGAGGAAAGAGCGAAAGGCTGCCCTAACTTACCTCACTATAAAGTGGTGGTTTTGACATGATGGATGAGAATGATGAGGACTATAAGGTCCTTCAATCACTCTATCGACCTGAAATCAGTTTTGGGGCTAGGCGACCCAATTTTTGGGTTCAAAATTGTGCCTCAAGTAGGTCTCTACCCAAGGATGAAAGTGCGGTTCTAGGACAACAATGCGACATGCTGGCATCTCTTAGGTGTGTTGGAATTCGTATAACTAGAGGACCGAAAGTATAGAGGGAACTGCTAGAAAATAAGATGACAACCTAGTTTATAGTTTTTAAGGGAGCAAAACAAAACTATAAAGTAAGATATATACAAGTGAATATGATAAAGCAATTATATTAAGGCTAGGGTGACAAAGATGATCTCACAAAAGAGCTTGTTCGCCAGCTATCTCCAAATGCACGTCGACCTACACACAAGAAGAAGGAAAATTGTTGGGGGGCTATATAGGGGCCTACCTTAGTTAGACCCCCATTTTAGTGTTTCCACCTCCATGGATAGCCAAGATATCAACTGTAGAGAAAAGTATGATAAAGAAAGAATGAAAGTAAAGAACAAAATAAACACTACAAAACAATAATGTGCTACTCAACCAAATCATAGAGGAGAGGAGTGAAATTTCTTACCACCTCCACCAAAAGCTCACTAGCTAATGGAGGAGAAAAATAAAGGACTCAAGCCTTTGTTGCAATGGTGTTGTTCCACACTTGCTCTACAAAGTTGATGGAGTGTTGTTGTTACTACTATGAAGTGCCAAAGTATTGCTTGAAGGAAAGAAGTGAGTGATAGAATGCTTAGGGGGTGATGGATGCTAAGAGAATTCTTAGAAAATTGTGAAGCTTGCTAGAGGATGAAATGAAGGAATGAAGAGTGTTTTTGAAGGTGGAATGAGAAAAACAACTATATTCAGGTTGGTCGGTCGAAGGGGGCATTAAAAACTGACCCTAATGGGAAGTGTAACACCTCTGCCAACTTTAGATATAAGAATCTATTAGGGACATAAGCACGCCACACAAATGTTTGTGTGTCACACAGGAATCCCCAATAATTATTCATCTACCAATGCAAAAGACAAATGCCAAGTGGAATGAAGGCAGCAAGTTGATGTGGAATTTTTCCTTCAGATTTGGTTTTCTAAGGTGAGGAAGTGTAAAAGGGGAGTTTGCATAAGGGGTAGAAATTCGCTCCTATACACATAGTATATATATGATACTATATAATGAGAGAGATACAAGCAATTGTAGAACTCTTCTATAACTTGTATGGTAAAGACTAATATTTTTGTTGTATTTTTTTTCTATTAGTGATTGTTTGGGGATTTGGTTCAAAGGGAATAAAACTATTTTAAGCTATGGTGCTAATGGATTTTTCTATTAAAGTAAAATTTCAGCCATTTTCTAATTTTTTTTGATTGGCAAGGTAGATTTTAGTGGTGGTTTTCTATTTTTTTATTTATAAACTGTTATGTCGACCAATAAGCAATGAACAGAGGAAAAAATCTCATATCTTACTAATGTTTATAGGTTGTTTTCATGTCTTACAAAGGATTATTTCTAGGTAGGTGGCATTCTTGAGAGGATTTCACATGCCTCACCCCTGCTATCACATTTTGCATTCATGGCTACCAAACAAATGTTTACTTCCTTGTTTATTCATTGCAAAGGATTACCTCACATGTTTACTCTAGTATTAATTCTATGTAATGGATTTTGAGGCCTAACCTGTCCTTCGACTTCCCTTCATTTTGTGCAGTGCTCTTCATTTTCATGATATTTTTATTAGGAATCTAGGGTTTTGAAGCAATTTTCAATCATCATCAAAATATAATCAATGGTTGTAAACATTCTTTGAGCTAGCAAGTATTTAATGCTATAAGATTCTCTATATTTTGTGTCTATTTTGCAAATAGTTTCTAGGGTTTTTAGGGTTTTTTAGAAATATTTAATTATAGATTTTTAGTCATCCAACCTTGTATCCTAAAGTAAGAATACAACCCATGCTATATTTGTATGAGCTCTGGTTCCAAGTCCATGTATTAAAATTAATGAAAATTAACAAGTCTGACATTGGACTCCAAAATCCATGGACATATACACCATAAAATTGTACAATGTTCTATATTACAATAGTAGTGGTATGCTCCCTGAATTCTTACAACTACATATAGATTTACATAAATGTAATCTATCTAACATGCACACTATGTTCAAGACTATGTATGAGCCCATCTCCATGCCTTCAAAAATGTTATCTTCATCACTCAAAATTTTATTGGCAGAGAGATAATCAAAGCTAACTTACTACAAAGTGTAAACAAAACACTATCTTAGTAAAAATTCCATTATTTATTAGTTACAAACTTACAACAACTCTGAATTCTTAGCATTTTTTTACCTCAAACAGTAGTAGCTCTTCAAAAAGGGACCATATAATGTAAACAAATGAAGTGAAATGGTGAAATCTTATTGAATTTGTTTTAACTCACCGAATTTTCCATCTATATTTGGACCACACCTTACCAAGGATGAAAAGGACTCATGAAGTGCCATAGCAACTCTAGGCATTTACCATGGATTTGAATCACACAAATAACCCTAGATGATTTTATCAACAACAAAAAATAGATCCTTACATCAGCCAAACCCTAGATGACTATTGTTGTCATTGATATATACTTGAAAGCTAGATATATAGAGTGTGCCAAAGCTTCCATTACCCATATTTGAATAGTTTATGCCATATCTGCTACTATAGACAACTAGAACAAGTGTTTTTTTGCTGTAAAAGGTTTCAAACTTGTTGAAATGAGGTCAAGTGCTTATTTTTGTGACTCATGACACTCCAAAGATACCTCTTCCATGCATCGATAATACTTAAACCGGTATATACCTTCACTAGGAATGTCTACTTTTATTTAGTATGACTTATCAACACTCAAGGGTGCAATCCTAAGATCTCTGCTTATAGAACTCCCTTAAGCATGCAAATAATGCTTTGTTCTTCTACAAGACTATTATAGTTGTGAGTTTCCAACCAATTGATTGCTTTGTGATACCCAATTAAATGACTCAATCAACTTTTCCCTTTAAACACACACTAGGCATGTGATATTATCACTCTAAGTGACACACATGTTCACTAGGCACAAAATTATCTATTTTGATAGATTAGACACTGAAGGTGCATGATCGAATTGTTTCAATAACTTGCAAGTAGTTGTATTGTACCCATACATAATTTCCATATTGTGTTCAAATTCATTCTAAATCTTGTCATTTCCTCAGTCAAACAGTCATGTTTTGAAACATGTCTTGTTCATTTATGTCATCTTTGTCATCTCTTGGTCATGATTCCGCATGTTCAATATTTAGACCTTTCAATTGTTGGAAAGATTTTTGGTTACCATTGGAAGCACATTTGCAAGGTTTTGACAGTGAAACATTTTATCAATTTGTTGTGGATTGTGAAGTTATAATGCTACAATGTGGCCTTCTTCATTAACTTCTATTATGTTTTCTATATTTCTTACTAAGAGCATGAGAAGTAGAACCTTAAACAAGATTTCTCTATTATTACAAATTATCATTAGGTGTTGAATTTCATACCCAAGACTTGAAGATGAAGTAGTGTTCAAACCTCTATTGGTGTCTCTTACATTATTAAAGACTTCCTCTTTTTAAAGGATTCATTAATTGCTTTTTATGATCACTCTAGAAACATGTGGCTTCGAGACAAGAAGTGTACTAGCCTTTGCTTTGGGGTATCTATGATGTCATTTTTTAATTTCCCTCAATATCAAATCTTCTATTCTTGTTCACACTAACGGTGAAGGAACACTCACCTTGGGTATTGGTAGAGATTTACAAGAAGCCACTTGGAACATTGAGGACAAAATCCGACAACCAAAGCTTCACTGGAGGGCCATCTAATTTGAATTTTGACTACTTTTTGCTTGTTTCTTAGATTTTGTCTCTATATTTTTGTTGAAAAAGATATGGCCTCAAATTTGTGTTTAGTTTGTGGACTATCAATTTGTTTCTTAGTTTTTAGTGGTAGTGGTGTTATATCAATTTTTCCTGCAACTCCAATTATCCCCTTCCTAATAAATTATAAAAGCAATTTTGTAAATTTTTGGTGGTTTATATGGGTCTCTCAGACATTCCAAATGTTTGTTGATTACAAGGGTGAATACTAGATACAAAGTGTTATATCTCTGTTATATACACTTGTTTACATATTCCAACATTTGAATAAAATGTCAAGAAAAAAAACATATATATACAACTTTATATTTGAGTTTATAATTAATGGAAAGAGGGCAATGCCAAATTTTTTTCCTGTTTGAGTTTATTATCATAAGAAAAGAAAATTCAAATGTTTAACCATGTCAACATATTGCATCATAAGAAAATAGTTTAATTGTAGAGTAGAAAAGTGTCTATATCCTTTTAGTGAGTGCTTGATACATTTTTTGTATACCAAATAAACCCATTGTCTTTAATCATTTTGAATAGGCAACTGAAGAATCTGGTATCTCTAATACCCCAATATTTTTAGATCTAATTTTCATTTATTGGGAATATATTGAAGCAACAACTATGGAGAGATTGGTTATGTTTCATCTTATTTTAAAAATAATTATGCTTTGTTAGGGTTATGTAATATTTTTCTACAAACTCTACCTATTTTTTCTCATTAGCATTGTTGACAACATGACACAATTTGTGCAGAATCTTGAGATAAGTCAATTGTCATGGTTTCAATGAGTATTTTTTATGAATCTATACATAGCCAAATGATTTTTGGTTGTGTTTTATTTCATTCTAAAATAATTTTATTGTTATGTGTTGTATTGTTTGATTGTAATAGGGACAACTTCAATCCATGTCAATGCACTTGTTAGACTTCCAACTTACTTAACTATTGATCTGATTACCATGGAATTAGGCCTACAAATTCCAATGAAATATATAGATAAGAAATCATAGTCTCACATCCCCTTGCTCAATGATCTACACCTCTCTTTCCACAAGTTTCTTCTTTATCAAATGTATCTTACAAGATAATAATGCTCCTCTATTGAGATATACTATATTTTAAAAGGTTTGTCATTGCAGTGCTTTTATTCCTTCATTTTGTTATTTTGACCATAAATGAATTCACACCAAGAGAAATATATTTTAGTAACCCATTCACTAGTTAGAATTATTGTTGAAAGTGGAACAAGGAAAAAATATCAAGCGACATTTGGGGTATGTGCAGGATCATGATGGGCCAAAAAGTGGCGATATGATGGGTATGTGTAGGGTATGTGGCTGACGACTTTTTTTTAACCCAAAATTGATGAAACGAAAAGGATTTTTAAAGGAGATTCTCAACTTTCCACCAATATAAATTATGCTTTACTTTGAATTTATAAATAATTATTATTCATTTTCTATTTGAATTACAACTAAAGTCCTGATTGATAGGCTGATTGAAAAACATCTATAGCTTTCAAAGGATATCACATTTTTTGAATTTGAAACATGCATCACATTCTATGCTTCACATAATATAGGATTAAAAAAAAAAGAATTTCATGAAGTTTTTACCAAGTTAAGGTGGTCAGACATACAAGTTTTTATATTTTTTAAAAGTTGTAATAAAAAAATCATAATTAATTATTTGCTTGGAAAATAAAAATAAAAATATACATTACATCAGGACATGATTCCTCTACTTATATCTAAAATATTATAAAAAAATAATGTCATTTTATTGTGGTTAGGGTGGTCAAATAGACACCTACTTCTTATTTTTTCCCTGAAATTTAAGTACTACTGCATTGAAATTTCAAATTTTCACCAAATAGATTTTTTTTTTATAAATAAACCTCATATTTTAGAAACTACATTCAATTTGCTACAAATTCTATTCTTACATATTTTTGAAATAATATAGATAGATTATTCAAATTTTTACGTCAAGTTACCTAACTCTGATTTTTCTAAATTTTTCACCACTTAAGGGCCTGTTTTTTCCATGATCCTACACATACCCTTTGGAAAGATGTTATGTTTTGTATAAACTATAAATTTTAACCTTTAAATGAAGGTATCTAGAGACTTGAGAAATATAGTGTGTAAGGTTCATATTGGAATTTTGTTTGCCAATTGGCAGATTGGTCTTGTATGCTTATAGTGTATCTATTCAATTGAAGGACTAACCCTCAATGGTGAGAGTAGACAACCAGCCTTTGAAACACAGAATCTTGATAACATACCAAGTTCTTTTACTTCCTTTTTAGCTATTCATACATTATGGTATCTTTTAAGATAGAGAAAAAAAAAGACTTTTTTTCCATGAATGACTAAAGTCATTCAATTGGATTTCAAAGTACAACCCATTCAGATACAACTATTGATGGCATGTCTAGAAAATATCATTACAAAGAAAAATAGTACAAGTTGTCATACAAAATATACAAAGAATTACCAAAGAAAAGTAAACCCATAACTCCTAAAAGAGGTACAATATTAAACTGTATTAGTGAAACCAGACCATGAAGACTAATTGTAGGTATAGTAGTCTTCTTTTTATGGCATACTTTCATATGAATCCACAAAATGAAGATCTGACATGTTTCCTTCTTACACTACATCAATTAGGCATGTATATTTATTGCCTTGCAAAATGGAACATATTAGTACATATGGATGGTATGTAGGATGAGGAAATGAGTCTCTACTTGATGGAGTTTGTTACTTTATTTTATTTTTGCAAATGTTGGTGCAAGCATTTCAAATGTCACTCAAAATTTTTGGGTAATGTTTATGGGTTATTCTATAAAATAAGTGTCATGTCTTGACATTGATTTACTAGTAGTGAAATCAAGGGATGATATTGCTGAAAACATGAATACACAAGTTCTTTATACACTCTAATGAGGCCCTTCAACATGCATACATTGCCAAATACAATCATAATTTTTTTTTTCCACAACACTGATTCAATTGAAAGGAAAATATATTGGTTGATTCATATTACATGAACAAAAGACAACAAAAAATTAAGAAATCTTCAAAATACTATAAATTTCCAAATATTTTTTTAATTATTGGTTTAAAAACTAATGTGTTGCAGGGCAAGGGAAAACTAGATCCCAAACAAAAGGGCCTATCAAACATTATTTTCCAAATTAAGTGGGACAACACCAAGGGGTATGAATTGAACTTCTCCTACAATTTCTATCTTTCCAAAAAGGTCCCACATTTATGAGACACAAATTGAATAACCCAAGCCATAGAATAGTATCATAAACACCTAGAAAAAAATCTAATGCTATTGTATATATGTTTTATTGAACATATTTAATATCCATTGCTGAAATATGAAGTCTTAGTTGAGTTGCTACTTAATACTCCATATCTTCCTAGAATTATAGTTATAATGTTCCCTCCTAAAGTTATTCATAGTCCATAATACATGCTTTGACAGTAACTTGTCATGATTGTATTTCATTCTCATCATAAGACACACCTATAACCTCTATTATCTCACTTCCTACACTACTCACTATCCACTGTGATGACTATTATTCATTCATTTTAGAGCATATTACCGATTGAGGTGTACATGTATATGTTTAATTTTGATGGCCTTGTCATTATTAGCTGTTCAATTTTTGATCACTCGTATACAGTCACATGCATTATATCTATTGTGTATTTATCTTTTTTAAAATATTGATGATTGTGATTCACTTTCTAGATCATGGCAATAGTCAATGAATCAAATGAATCAAATGCACTGGAGAAGTCTGTAACAAAGCCATTAAGTAGGTATTTGTTGCATAAATGTTTACCCTTATAATATAGATGATATATTGCACTACAATGAACTTTTTTTTCTTCCAAATTTAGCTCATTTTTTAATAAGATTATTTTTTGCTTTTGTTTCAGCTTGCTCTTGTTCCAGTCATCTTCTTCCACCATACACATCCCTCCTCTGCAAGAAATTTGTTTTATGACAATTAACATTAGAGGAATTGTTCTTCATGATGTTTTAGGGGAGAAGAGCTAGTGATTAGATCTATAGCCTTAGCATACTGAACTTGTAGACACTCGAAATATCTTGATTGATATCGTGTACTCAATTCTGATTAACTAAATTTGATTCTTCCTTGATCATTTCTTTACTAACCAATTAATTAAATAATCTTTATTTAATTAATTCATCAAAATTCCTCTATTTGATTAAATAAATCAACTTTATTTAATTGAATAAATAAAATCTATTTAATTAAATTTCTAATCTACCAATATCCTCTCACTTTCTTTAAATAAACTCAAGTATTTAAGTTAAATGTAACAATCAACTAATTTTATCTAAGTTAATTAATCCCATATTAATTAACTCCTAACACTAATCCTCCATTCCCATAGCTTTTGCAAGTTGCACATGTAAATTAATTTATTTGATTTACTAATTCCCCCTATTTTCATTCAAATATGGCATATTCTTGGAATATTCCACTTATTTGAATTCTCCCTCCCAAAGGACTTTTGTCCTCCAACTTGGCATTAAAATCTCTTACATGTCCTCTCCTTGAGCCAACTTGGAATTAATTCCTCTTACACCTCCTCTTACACAAGTCACCTCTTCAAATTCAAATGTAATCTACATGGATTAAACATGCACATTGTTCAAAATGTGCTCCACTCTCCTTCATTAGGATGTTGACAAGTGGAACAATGCCATTGGTTCAAATTTTAATCCCACATTCTCCCTATTCTTCAATCTTCAAACCTTCTTCATTATAAATAGAGGCCTTCTCTATTGATTTAGGATCCACAAGTTCATCCACAATCATCTATATTTTGATGCAAGGTTATGATCCATAAGTTTATGCAAGTTTATTATCCACAATCATCCAGATTTTGATGTAAGGTTAGCATAGAATTTATCATCCATAGCTAGGTTATTGAAATTTTTCATCAAGAATCACACACCTATCATCAAGATTATCAAGGAATTGGGAAAGGGCTTCTTTCCACATCAAAGAAGCACCAGTTCCCCCATGGGATGTTGGTTTGAGAATTAGAATAGGATTTCATTAGCAGTTTACTTGGTATTTTACTTTTTTTCAATGTTCTTGTGTTTGAATGAATTTCATGTGGAATGCTTGTTTACATTTGTTTATGCACTAATGTTTGATTTTTTGTTCATGTTTGAGCAGGTCTAGGAAAATTATTCTACATTTGGTGCTAGGAGGGCATAAATATCAAAATTAACATGTTTTTTTGGTTAATTCCATTGTTTTTCTCTTTTCTATTTTTTCTCAAGACACAGCGATACTGAGGAGGACAAACATTGATTCTATCAGTCCAACATCGCTATATAGTGACACTACCTCTACATCTAAATGTTGATGCTGTAGTGATTCTTTTGGGATTGGATCAGTCAAATTCCAAAGGGCGATGCTAGAGAAAATACCAATGCAAATGCAGTCTCTATTTTTTCACAGAGCAACACTAAAGCTCCAAACAATGACACCTTTACAGATTGTGATGATAGGTTGGGGTAAAAGGTCAATTTTCAAATTTATTTTAACATGTGATTTTTTGTTTTGATCTCCTTTGACCATTGACCTATTTTGTGGCTCTATTTTCTATAGACTAACCAACTTTTGTAGGTTGAGGTGACCAAGAAAGAAAAGGAGGAAACAAGGAGAAAGGTCTCTTATGGCACTATTTCATGATTCTAATAAGTGTTTTTTAACACTTTAGGGATACTTATAACCCAATCTTTGGAAATCTTGCTATCTTTCAGTTTATGAATCAAGTAAATTTCGTTTGGGCTTTAAAAAGAACCTTAGAAACTCACTAGATTTGATTTTCGGTCTTAAAAAATTGAACAAACAACTTCAAACACTTGGTTTTGGTGCTATAAAAAGAACCCATTTATTGCTTTTGAGGTCTAAAATGAACATGTGCTTATCTTGCTTGTAATCCTTTTCTACAAGCTAATAGCATTGAAATGCTTATGCACTTCTCTCGCACTTCACGATGATCTTGAGAATCAAAATAATTTTAGTGATATTAGGTTGTATAAAATATTGCCTCCACATTTCAAAATTGGGCTCTTAAAATTGAACAAATCTTGCTAGTGTGAGAAAAGACATTGTGTGTGTTCTCTCTTTGTTCACGCAAACAAATATTGATCAAACTACGAATGTACTTACTCGCTTTTGTTTGTCCTTAGAGGTATTAATTTGGTGGGAAAAATTACTCACCCCAAGGGAATGACCCAAGCGGTAATGATCATAAGCTAGGCTCTTCCAAACCGCTATACAAATTTGTGGTTGCAAGGAAAGTTTGTAATCAAAAAAGTGATGCATGATAGCTCTCCCCCAGTATCTTTATGATGCATGAAACCCTTGTTCTAAGGGTTGGGAGACCCCTTGAGGGATTTTATCATTTTTTCCTTTGAACCAGATACCCTTATTATGAACCCTTGTGCAGTAGCCAAAAATCCCAATATTTAGGGAATGTGCAGGATCATCATGGGCCAAAAAGTGGCAATATGATGGGTATGTAGATGACGACTATTTTTTTACCAAAAATTGATGAAAAAAAAAGTTTTTAAAGGAGATTCTCAAATTTCCACTGATATAAATTATTCTTTACTTTGAATTTAATAAGTAATTATTATTCATTTTCTATTCAAATTATGAATAAAGTCCCAATTGATAGGTTGATTGGAAAACATCTATAGCTTTCAAATAGTATCACATTTTTTGAATCCAAAACATGCATCACATTCTATGCTTCACATACTATAGGATTAAAAAAACAAAAATTGAATTTCATGAAGTTTTGACCAAGTTAAGGTTGTTAGACATGTGAGTTTTATATTTTTTAAAAGTTGTAATAAAAATTCATAATTAATTATTTACTTGGAAAAAATTACAAAAATATGTATCACATCGGGCATGATTCCTCTACTTATATCTAAAATATAAAAAATATTATCATTTTATTGTGGTTAGGGTGGTCAGACATACACCTCTTATTTTTCCACGAAATTTAAGTACCATTGCATTGAAATTTCAAATTTTCACCAAAGAGATTTAAAAAAAAAAAAAACTAGTAGTTGAGAAACTATATTTAGTTTGCTACAGATTCTATTGTTACATATTTTTGAAATAATATAGATAACTTATTCAATTTTTTGCATCAAGTTTCCTAACTTTGATTTTTTGAGTTTTTTGCCACTTAAGGGCCTGTTTTTTCCATGATGATCCTGGGCATACCCTTTATTGACGTCAGGAGGTTGGACCTCTGTAGCCATTGCACATATTTGTGATTCTTTGTAGAGATTAAAATTTCATCATGGGAGATTCATGAGAACTGAAGCTTGGCTCACCCGTAGAAGTGAGTGTCATGGAGGGGAGCTAGTGTGGTCAAGCTTCTAATCATCCGCTCTGAATAAGTGTAGATGGATTTATCCAATTGAGAACTCAAAAAATATTTGATCTTCTATCCTAGGGTTGTGCAATCTTTGAGTCAGTTAAACACATTTCTTGGATCCAAAATCTTGAAAACAAACATTCAACAAGGACATCAAATTTTAAACCTTTAGAACGAGAAAATTCCTTTGAAAAATCCAAGTGCTACTACTTGTCCCTAGGGATCCATCCTTAGAGGCTTCTAAGTATTTTGATTTATATCTCAATTTTCCCTCTAAATTCAACATTAGGGAACTATTTCCTTGATTCTCTTGATTTCCACATAATAGACCTTGTGGCATGAAAAGAAATTAAGACATAGACATCTAGTTTGAAAAGCTAAGAAAGAAAGTGTTTGTGGTAAAAAGGACTCATTAAGCAAAGATAAAAGACAATCAAACCCCACACATGTGTTTGTTCAAATGATTTCCCGCAAGATCAAAGTTCCAAAAGAAAATTTCATCAATCGTCACAAACGTCAGTCTATGCTTTATCAAGTTACAGAAAGATTGCTCTATAAATTTTACAAATGTGCATCAAAGGACAACCCAAATTGGTACTCATTCTATTATTGTAAAAATCTAGCTCTCTTCTAACGTTTTGAGTATCTCACTTTGTAGGATTGAAAATTTCTTGGAAGTATAGCATGCTCTTCAATACCAAGGTCTTGTAGACAAGAGTCTCTCTAAGTTCACTTAGGACCAAAATCAACATTTTCATCCATCCTCAAACATAAATAAAAAAACAATCTCACAAACAACTCTTAGAATCTTGAAAAAAATCCTTCATACTAGACTTTTGGAAAATCCTTTAAATCAAATAAAAAACATCTTGTTTGACTAAGAGTGTGTAGATGAATCCTTCTTCATACACTTAGTTAAATTATCACCTTGTAGAAAAGTTTATTCCAAGGCAACATCTGACCTCTTGGAGTTTATGAGTTCATTATCAAATCCAAATAAAATCAAAATCAAATCAAAATCAAATCCAAATCAAGTCAAAATCAAAACCAAATCAAATCCAAAAGTCCTAAAATCTAGTATCTCCTCCAAGGTTCTTAAGAGTTCAATCATTCATATCATCCATCTTTCATTTATCTCATCACCATCCTTTGATCCTTAACATTGTATATTTTCTTTTTTTTTACCTAAAGTTTAGACCAATCTGTGAACCCCAATCCTATACCTGCATGAACACAATAAACAAACACATTGTTAGGTTGAATGCAAATGAGAATCAAGATTCCCCATGAAATTCATTTGCAAAGTTTAAAATAGGAAATGAGATGAACATAATAAGAAAGCAATGAAATCCTATTTAAGTATGCAAACTCTCAATCCCATGGGGGAATTGGTGCCAATTTGATGTGGAAATTGGCCCTTTCCCAACTCCTATGCAACCTTTGATGAATATTTGTGGATGATTCAAGGTCCTTGATAAAATTTTGGAATAACCTTGCTATGAAACCATGAAAATGATGAACACTTGATATGAAATGGATAAAATTACCTCTCAATGTGAAGAGAGTAACTTTGTTCTAAGTTGTGGATGAAAAATACAAAGATAAGCCTTCTATAAATAGAAGAACAAGATGAAGGAATGAGCAAAATAGATGAATGTGGGATTATTCAACATCCAATGGGAAAGTGCCACTTGTCAACATGTGAATGGAGGAAGCTTGAGCACATTTTGGTAAATGTGCAAAGAGGGGGGAGATTCAAATTCAAAAGATGGCTTGAAGGATGAGGTGAAAGGTGAAGTTAATGTCACATGGCTCAAGAAAAGGACTTGTAAGAGATGTTAAATGCCATGTTTGGAGGACAAGACCTTTTGGGGGGAGATTTCAAATTTGAGGAATGTTCCATCTTGATGCCCTTTTGATAATAGAAGAAATAATAAATCAAATAAATTGATTTATTGTGCAAGTGGGAAAACCTAGAGGATGTGACATGGATTAGATTAGATTAATTAGGATTTGATTAATTTAAGAGAGGATTAAGTGATTTGACCCATTTGATTTAGATTCATGGATTAAAATAAATCAAAAGGAGATGAAAATGATTTAGACTTATTTAAATAAATATTTTGATTTATTTAACCAAAGGGAGGTGATGTTAGATTAAATTAGATAAATGTTTAATTTATTTAATTTAATAGGTATTTTTTAGAGATTAATTAAATAAAAATGATTTATTTAATTAAAGGGGGACTAGAGTAATTAAACCAAATTGATTAATTTAATTAGCAAGAGAGAATTACTTAATTAGATAAATGATTATTTAATTAAGGGATGAAGAGTGATGATAAGTTGGAGAGGTGGTTTAGGAAAACATGATGTTAGTTAATCGGGATCAAGTGCACGAGATCAATTAGTTTATTTTATGTGTCTACATTTTTCCCCTTTTTGAAGCAACGTACTTGTTGTGTTGGTTCAAAGAATAATCTTGCCGCGGTAAAATTTCAATTTTTTTTGATTTTTTGAATGTCCCAGTGTTGCCCCAGTAGAAAGAATTACACTGGTACACTACCCCCTCGAGAGATCGAGCAGAAATGTTCAATTTCAGGGTTGATCTCGCAACAAAGAGGTTCAAGATTACTTCAGCTCATATGTTTGATGTAGACAGATTTGATGATGTCGACAGTCATTGGCCATGGGTAACCTCATGTCTACTTTGATATATTACACACACTTGATCTTGATTTGTACCATGACAGTTACATTATTGATGATATATATGAGATGATTATGATGTTTATATGCAATGGATGATATGATAATGCATGGATAATATGGATGCACATGATATGATATGATGATTCTTTTATGATTATGTAGTGGATGATAAATGTATGGTTTATGAGATGCCTAGAATAACCAATCTATATTATGCAATGATGGGGATGAATGCATGTGGTATGATTAATGCTTTCTATATGATATGATATGCATTATGTATTATGCTGACGATTTGTGGATGCAAGATAGATGCAATGGTGATGATTTATGATTAACTATCATGGTACCATGTTAGCGTGAAGGGAAGTATGAAGAAATAAGACAATGAAAAGAGAATCCAAAAATCCAACTTTAATGATGATGACGATGATGATGATGATGATTCACTTACTAAGGATTTGGGATTTTAAAAGGGCCAATTACCTTATGTTTGATAACACATGTAGGCACGATGCATCAGGGTATGAAGAACTAGGATGGCATTGTACCTAGTGTGATGGAACTTGACTCGACAAACAAATAGGAGTATTCTTGTTCGCACCTAAAATACAGAAACCTTGCTAGGATGTACTTCAAAAGTTTCAAACATCCCAGACCAAAACATGGAAAGGTATAAACTATCAATGCAATAGTCAACAAACTTCCCAAAATACCCTTCATACATACCTAACAAAGCAAGTATTCACCAATTTATATATTAAAAGAACATCCAACAAGCACAACAGACAAGAGATAATGATTGTTTCCCATTCCTTTCTCTCTAAATCCTTTTGCTTGGGCATCATTGAGAGATCATCGAAATGAGAGCAAATAAGATAAGTCAAAAGACAAAGATAAAGTAAACAAACAAGCTAATGTTCTTCATACCACTAGCCAAGACTAAGCTATGGTGATGCCTGATGTTGATGTCCATTGTAGGATGGATGTATCCTAGGACATGATGATATCAAATGATTTGATATGGGACTAATTGGATGATAGGATATTGACACAAAGAGTTGACTAACTTGCTTACATACTGACCTAGACTTAAGATTTTGACGTTTTGAGAGTTCACTTTCAATCTGCTAGACTTGTTTCCAATTGTTTCACCAAAGGTTGAGGGTGATGATGATTTATTGTGAGCAATTATTATTCTGGGTGAAAGTGAGATGAGACGGATGGATTTTTTGAATATTTGGATGTTTTTGATGTTTTCTGAACTGTTTTGAGGCTATTTTTGGATTTTGTGTTTTTTTGATGTTTTTGTGTTTTTTTGTGATTTTATGAATGTTTTTGGATTTTGATGTCTCGGGGGCTGATCAAAGATTAGCCTTTCCTAGATTTAAGCTCAGAGACAATGTAGTTCGGATACTGTGTTTTTAGATCTTGATATGTTTTCAATTTTTTTGGATTTTCACATGATTTTGGTGATTTGGATATGGATATGTGTGATGATATCAATGCTTTGTTTGGGATTTTGTTGAAAACCAAGCTAAGTTTGATTGATCAAATTCATGGATTGATGATGATAACATTATTGAGGATACACAACAATGTAAGGATAGTGTTAAGCAACAGAAGGGTTAGGATGGATATCACAAGATGATGAGGGATTGATTAGTGATAACATTGTTGAGGATACACAACAATGCAAGGATAGTGTTAAGCAACACAAGTATTGGGAAGGATATCTCGAGATGATGATTTTTTGATTGGATTTGGTTGATTAGGATTTTGAATCTTGATTTTGGAACAAACTTGTTTTGAATGATTTGATGTGACATTTGAAGTGTAAATTATATGCAACTGATATTGATTGTTTGGATTGATGTTTGATGAAATATGATGCTTGATAAGGAACATATTCTTGTCAAAATATGCTATGAGCTAGTGATTTGGATTTGGCTCACAAATGCTTTGACCAATTTGATTTCATGTTTGAAAATGTTTGGATCACCACATAAGTTGGAGGATATAGATCAAAATTTATTCCTAAAGAAAGATGCAAATATTTTCCCCCCAGTGACTAGCACTGTATGGAATGCCATGGGTGGATGCTTAGATAGGTGTGTGGATGGAGGGATATGGATTATCTTGTGATAAGATAAGGTGTTCAAATAGAGGATGCTCATTGGATAATGCTTCATGGCTCAAATAACATTGGGTAGGATAGGATCAATGCAAATGACCCATGTCAAGATGTCTACCATAAGCAAGTGTAAAGTGTGTACAAAACTTTCATCGAGGTCAAGATAATTTGGACTATTTATGTAAATGGATGGATAAATGGTTCATGGATGAATGAATTTATTATGGATGAGATGGATGGAATGTTGGATTTATTATGGATATGATGTTGGATTTACTATGGATAGGATGTTGGATTTATTATGGATAGGATGTTGAATTTATTATGGATAGGATGTTGGATTTATTATGGATGTGATAAGATGCTTTCACCTAAAGTAGCACATGTAGATGCTCGATTCTACACACGATGCATATTTTCTAGGTTTTCATCATGGTACCTGCCCAAAGTGGCACTGTAGTGGTTTTCACTAGAGGAAGATTTTTTTTTACTATTTTCAATCCTTTTTCTAATTTTTTAAGATTTTTATATTTTTAGATTATTTTTCGTTGTATTTTTCTAAAAGATTTTAAGCTCATGTTGAATCACCTTGCGGTGTTGATGTAGATGACCATATCATAATGTTCCATTGATATCTTGCTTGAAGAAGTTGCTTTGCCAAGATACGTGCACTTGAATACAAATTTTGAGATTCCTAATCTGCTTTGTTGATATCAGAGTTAACTCTGTCTTGGTGCACACATCGCCATAGAGTGCCTTTTGAATCCTTATGATGAAGGGTTGTTGCCATACATGGTCAATGTGAGAATTAGATATCATGCATGGAGGAATGGATGGAGTGTGTTTAGGGATATGAGATGGATTGGTTGAGAGTTTGGAACCTTTGACTCTCCAAAATTGAGGAGATGAGCAATGACGGGTGGATACAGAAGTGTGCATAGAATTAGGACCAATTGCTTGATATAATTTGTACGTCGCTTGAGAAGCCTTCTTTTTCTTTTGTGGAAATCTTTGATGGATACTTTTCCCTTTTTTATTTTTCCCCATAGTTTCTTTGACTGATAGAGTTTGATAAGGATAATCTTTCTTTATATTTTTTGGTATCCATGTGTATTTGATTTGTCCATTATGCTTCCTTGCTTCTTCTGCTTTGATAACATTCCTTGTGCTTTGATTCAAATCTTTCTTTTTACGTTGGTCCCAATTCATGGATGGGACGATGGGTGGATGAAGATTCATGATGTGATTGGTTGTAGTATTAGCATCAGTTTCATCATAATGATTCTTCACGCTCCTTATGTTGACATTTGTCTGAGACATAGTTGCCCCCAATATGGAGGTAGTGGAACCTTTATTTCTTGATTCTGCTTGTTTTGATATGTCTTGTTCAGTAAGCATGCTCTAGAGATAAATGACCACTACAAATTATGTTTTTTCAATTTGTTGTTCTACTAACTCTAGAATGTCTTATTCTGTCTAACCTGTTTCTTTGAGTGGATAATTCTAGATATCTTCATACATGATTTCCTTAGTCTGAATATGGGATATATCTAATCCTGATGTTGACAACTCAGTTTGATTGTAGTAATTGATAACTTGCTCTTTTTGAGTAGTAATGTTAGGAGCAAAGGAATCATGTTCTTAATGAAAATCATTTACGTCTCCATCCACAAAAAGAATCTCATGGGTAGATGGAGGACTATTTCCTATGTGTATATGATCATCTTGTATAGATAGGAGAGTTTCCATTAGATAATTTTAGTATCTTGGAGATACAAATTCTTGATCTTGATTAATGTTGGAATTGCTTTTGGCATACTTTGGATCAAGTTCTTGACATGGGATGATTTCAAAGGATGGATTGCTTATAAAGGGTTCTTGGATATCTTTATTAGACATGGGAATTGGCTCAATATCCTCTTGATCTTTGAGTGGACTTGGATCAAATGTTGAGTTGAAGATTCCTTCAATAACTACAACCATCAGGTTGAAGGATGTCAATATGTCTTAGAAAGGACCATTACTAGACTTTGGTGAAAGGTGTTGATCATGCTTTGGAATAAATTCTTTAGATATGTCCTCTAACTCATCAGGTGATGTAGAGACATTTTCAACATGATCATTGGTCGAATACTAGTTATTGTCCCCAATAGTTATCATTTTTTGATCAATAAGGTCTTGGATGAAATTTTTTAGCCGAATGCAATTTGATGTTATGTGTCCTTTTGTTTTGTGAAAATCATAATGGTGCTCCTCTTTATACCCTAGTGGCTTAACTAGGGGTTATTGATAGTTCTCATAGATGGAGAGTTTGATGAGATTTTCTTGTACCAATTGTTGCAAGACTGATTCAATTGGTCTCCCAAGTGGTGTGTATTTTTGTTTGTTACCTTGTGATATTTTTTCCTTAAATTGACCTTATGATGATTGATTTTGAAGATGTGATGATTGATCTTGGTGCAATGAATCAACTAATTTGGCAAGTGAAGCAAGTTGATCTAGTGAAATTTGATCTTGATTTTGATTCTGACACCCTTGATATAGTTGATTTGACTTTTTTTCAAGCGGATTTGGAATGTATTCTAGTGGTGTTTGTATCGGATCATGGAAAAATTGATTTTGGACAATGTTTTGATTTGGGATGATGTTTAGATTTGGCATTATAGGTTGAAATTGAACATTTTTGTGGTTGGGAATCATATTGCCTTGATCTAGGTAACTTTGATTTTGAGTGGTGTTACCTTGTCTTGGAGTCATTAACATCTTGTTTGGACTTTGAGCAAAATTTGTATGATTCACAAACATATCTATCCCAAAGTTTACCAAGTGTGGATTTTAAATGTTCATGCTTGGTAAAATTGTACTTCGTATATTCACATTTGGCATGTATGGATTTGGTGGGATGATGTTTATTTGTTGAAGATTCATGCATTGATTTCTTGGTTGATAAATTTGTAATTTTGGGCTTTGATTTAAATCTACCATAGGGAAAGATGTTCCAAAATTTAGAATGGGAAAACTCACATTTGTTATACCATTGAATTTCATAGGAGGTAATGATTCCATGTATGGATTGTATAAATGTGAGTTTTGATGATCCATTGGTTTTGTAAGGCTTTGCTAATTTGGTTGACTTGGATTACTCATGATGTATGGAGAAAGTTTATATTCCATGTTCTTCTTGTGTTTTGACCTTGCTGACCTTTAAGGAATTTTGGACCAATGATGAGATGAAGGATGAAAGCGGTGAATGATATGGGTGTTTGAACTTTTAGGAACTTTGGATCAATGCTAGAATTTAGGATTTGATTTTGATAGATTTTGATTGGATAATGAACTTGTGGATCCCAATATTTTGGATGTTATCTTAGGATGAACTCATTCAAAAGGGAGATAATTTAATTAAGTGTGTGAGGAATGATTAATCCAAACAAACCTAACTAAACAAGTGATTATGATTTGGTTTAAGGATGTACCCAAGTCTAGAAAATGATGTTTCCAAAGCTCCAAAGTTGTTTGTGGGATGGAATTTGATTGATGTTTGAGGATGGATTGAAGTGTTTGATTTTGATCATAAATGAGCCTAAGAAGGACCTTGTTTATAAGACAAAGATATTGAAGAACATGCTTTTCTCTGAGAGTAGTTCAAAACCAAAAGACCAATTTTTGCATGAAAACCATATGACCAAAAGATGCCAAGCGCATGTGTGGGGTCCAATTTTTCTTAACTTTGCTTAGTGACTTCTTTTTACCACAAAAAATTCTTGATTAGGTTTTGAAACTAGATGTCTAATGTTTTAACCTCTTCTCATCTAACAAAGTGTATCATGTGGAAATCGAGGAAATCAAAGAAAAAGTTACCTATTGTTTACTTTAGTAGGAGCAAATTGAGATAGAATTCAAGTGCCTAGAAACCTCTAAGGATACGAATCCCAAGGGAAAGCAAGGGCACGTGAATTTTTTCAAGGATATTTGCTTCTCCTAAAGGGTTTAAGATTTGATTCTCATGTTAAAATTTTTTTTTTCCAATGTTTTCGATCAAGCAATGTGTTTTGATTTCAAGAACATGTACAACCCTATGGATATGAAAGACTATATTTGTTCAATCCCCACTTGGACAAGTCCAACTATGCTTATTTTTAGCGAATGGTTAGACGCTTGACCCCACTGGCTCCCCTCCATGAAACTCACTTATATGGGGAAGCCAAGCACCAATATCCATGAAACTCCCATGACATGCTTTCCATTTCTACTAAAAACTATAAAAGTGTGGGGCAGCTTTAGAACGACCATTCTTGCACCAACAAATAGATAGGGATTTTGGCCTTTCTACAACAAGGGTTTTAATTCAGAGTTTTTGTTCGTAGGAGTTGACCCATCGAGGCGAGAGACCAGTGTTGCCCTTCTCATTGGAGCCAACTGCGTGATACTGGCCTTTGTTCCAATACTCACTTTTATATCCTAGCTGGAAATACTCTTGGCTTTAGAGTGTTACTAGTTGAGTTGTTCCCTTGGGTGAGTAATTTTTCCCCAAGGCAGGTCCTCTAAGATAAACAATAGCAAGCAAACATATTTGTAAATCAATCAATATTTGTTGAAAAATAAAGAGAGAATACACAAGATAGGTTTGACTCACACTCACAAAATGTTTATTCAATTTTAGTTCCAAAATGAAGTGTGGAGGCAATCAATTTATCCCAACCTAAGACCACCAAAAAGGCTTTTGATTCTCAAGATCGTCATGAGGTGCAAGAGAAGTGCATACATATTTTCAATGGTGTTAGTTTGGGTAAGAAATCACAAAAAAAAAGTAGCACAAGTTCTTTTTAAGTCCACAAAGAAAAAGTGAATTCTTTTTTATAGCACCAAATCAAATGTGAAATTTTCCTTGTTCAATTGTTAGCTTCAAATGAAATATAGTGATTTTGTCTAGAGTTCTTTTTAAACCTTTTGATTTCTCTTTTTAAGCCCAAAATAAAATTATATTGTCCTAAAACTTGAAGATAGAAAAGCCTAAAGAATGGGATTATAATTGCTCCAAAAGTGTTTAAAAACACTTGTTACAATCATGTGATAATGCCTTTCTTTGAATTCCATGTTCCATGATCCTTTAAAACCTACAATACAAGCTCCAAATGTTAGATGAAATCAAGAAACAAGAAGATATGAGGGTTAGATAAATGATTAAGCATAAAAACCCTAAGATTTAGACCAAGTTTCATTGTGATTTGACATTAGGTGAAAATTTTAAAATTCACCTGTATCAAAGTTGAAAAACACCTACACCATTGGATAGCTTATGAAATTCTACCCAAATTAAAAAAAAAAAGCTTCAAAAAAGACCAAAAAATGACCAAGATATGGCCATGTTAAGTTTGAGTGAAAAAGAAAGAAAGTCCAACAACTCTGTCTGCATAGGTGTTGTTGTTTGGAGTTTGAAGCGGTGCTATATGGCATCACTAGACTTATAGCAGTGTTATATGGCACCGCTGGACTTGTGAGCAGCTCTGTATGGCACCGCTAGACTATGAGCAGCTTTGTATGGAGTTTGAAGAAGTGTTGTATAGGGCCGTTGGACTATGAGTGGTGCAGTTTCTTGTATACACCAAAAAAAAGAAGAAAAAAACACATAATAAATGATGAAAAAACATGATTTATACTTTTGGTTTTCCCTTCCTCTAGTGCCAAAATGTGAACCCCAATCATATACATGTATGAAAACAACAAACAAACACATTATTAGATTGAATGCAAGTGAGAATCAAGATTCCCCAAGAAATCCATTTGTAAAGTTTAAAATAGGAAATTAGATGAAGAACACAATAAGAAAGCAATGAAATCCTATTTAAGTATGTAAACTCTCAATCCCAGGGGGGAATTGGTGCAAATTTTATGTGGAAATTAGCCCTTTCCCAACTCCTATACAAGCTTTGATGAAGATTTGTGGATGATTGAAGCTCCTTGATGAAATTTTGGCATAACCTTGCTATGAAACCATGAAAATGATGAACACTTGATATGAAATGGATAAAATTAGCTCTCAATGTGAAGAGAGTAACTTTGTTCTAAGTTGTGGATGCAAAATACAAAGAGAAGCCTTTTATAAATAGAACAAGATGAACGAATGAGAAAAATGGATGAATCTGGGATTATTCAACATCTAATGGGAAAGTGCCACTTGTCAACATGTGAATGGAGGAAGCTTGGAAATATTTTGGAGAATGTACAAAGAGGGGGGAGATTCAAATTCAAAAGATGGCTTGAAGGATGAGGTGAAAGGTGAAGTTAATGTCACATGGCTCAAGAAAAGGACTTGTAAGAGATGTTAAATGCCATGTTTGGAGGACAAGATCTTTTGGGGGGAGATTTCAAATTTAAGGAATATTCCATCTTGATGCCATTTTGAATGATAATAGAAGAAATAATAAATTAAATAAATTGATTTATTGTGCAAGTGGGAAAAGCTAGAGGATGTGACATGGATTAGATTAGATTAATCAGGATTTGATCAATTTAAGAGAGGATTAAGTGATTTGACCCATTTGATTTAGATTCATGGATTAAAATGAATCAAAAGGAGATGAAAATGATTTAGACTTAGTTAAATAAATATTTTGATTTATTTAACCAAAGGGAGGTGATGTTAGATTAAATTAGATAAATGTTTAATTTATTTAATTTAATAGGTAGATTTTAGAGATTAATTAAATAAAATTGATTTATTTAATTAAATGGGGACTAGGGTTAATTAAACCAAATTGATTAATTTAATTAAAAAGAGAGAATGGATTAATTAGATAAATGATTATTTAAGGGATGAAGAGTGATGATAAGCTGAAGAGGTGATTGAGGAAAAAACAATGTTAGTTAATCAAGATCAAGTGCACAAGATCAATCAATATATTTTACATGTATACACAATCTAAGGAGTTAGAGGTTCACCTTCCACATTCCTAAAAATTGAGCCTTATTTTATGGTCCAAACTAGATCTCAACATAAGAACATCGAAACAAACAAATAAACATCCACTTCAAGTGACTTAAGTCAAACTATACCTGAAATCAACCCCATCGGATCTAGCAATCGTCCACTCAACCTTCCTCAAATACCACAAGATCTTCAAGAGGGAGGTTTCCAAGTGGAGGATACCACCAACAATGTCCTAGGAATGACTCAAGACAAAATCATAGAAATGGTCCAAAATCCTAAAAATTAAAAAAATTGTCAACACAATGATGAGACTTAATCCTTCACAATACATGCTAGAATTAGCAAAGGAAGGGGCTAAACTCCCCTTTGATTATGATGTAAGTACTATTTTGGAGAAACCTCTTGATAATATGTCGCTTGTACCATTCACACCACCGTTTCAAAACATCATCTCATGCTCCAAGTCAACCCATGGTTGCCAAGGGGAGTTCATTGCTTGATGCTCTTCAAACACATCCCCTTGTAAATAAACAATACTCAGATGCAAACACCATCTTGTGTCAACCAAATACCGTTCCTCAAAACCCACAGCATCCATACGTTCCACTCATCTTTCATGACACCAACAATCCATCCACTTTTTTTGCATCTACGACATATTCCCTTGACACACAAGTCTCTCTCCCCATGACTTCACCAGGACAAGGGGGACTATTTGGACAAAGGAGAATATTTGATTCATCATCATCATTTTCTCAAGGAAACACACCACCCATCTTCCCACCATTTCCCCCTCTACCATGAACATCCACACCAATCCTCAGTTTAGAGAAACCCCCTTTACCAATCCTCAATCAACCAAATCAAAGCAATCCTCCAGTAATAAATCAAATCAACATACCAAATCCTTTGATCATGCCACCTATATCACAACACCATGTGGAAACAATCCAAACAACATAATCAATCGCTACACCATCTATAAATATCATCTTCCAAGGACCTAGCATAACAACCACACCATCTATCACACAACCCCCTATCATCAATCTAATGGCACCTCAATAGCCACCTCAACAAAATCTCATCACAACATCTCACACCATTCCAAATCCTCCACCTCCACCACCGAAACCAAACATGGAAAATAAATACAATATCACACTAAAAGCTTTTCAATAAGCCTATCAGAAAGCATTCCAACAATTTCAAACTCAAGCCATGCAAGCTATACAAAAATTTGCTCAACAAGCATAGGAACAACAAGCCGCACAACAAGTTGCTCAAGTGAAAGCTCAAGCTTTATTGCAAGAACAAGCTGCCCAGGTTGCCCAAGATACACAAGTTGCACAAGTAGTGCAAGCTGCATAAGCTTCCCATGCTACACACAAGCATCCCAACAAGCTCAAGCTCATGCACAAGCTAAATATCACGCCTAGTAAGCTAAAACACAAGCACTATACCAAGCACAACAATAACCAGTCCAACAACAAGCCTATCAACAAACATTGCAACAATACCAAGTGCAACAAGAAGCAACTCAGCTGCTAGCCCAACAACAAGCATTTTTGGCACAAGAACAATTACAGTTATACCAACAAGCATTGGTGGCACAAAAAATTTTGCAACAACCTCCCACAAACATGAAAAATACCCCAATCATCACCCAAGCAATCAAACCACCCCAAAACACATTCATCCCACCACTCGATTTGGAAAATGATGTGTTTACACAAATCAAATTTCTCTCACAACAAGTGCTAGACCTACAATATGGAAAAAAAACAAAATCCCAAGGGAATTTGTGCCCTTGTCCTTTTAACAAAAGCATGGTGATGGTTCCATTCCCAAAAGGGTTCGAGATAACCTAAATTTGACAAATATGATGGAACTGGTAACCCTAAAGATCACATAAGGGAATTTCATGTTCACTGTATGGAAGTTGCATATGATGAAACTTATCTAATGCAACTATTCTCTCAGAGTTTGGTTGGACCAGCTCAATGGAGTGGTTCTCTCACCTTCCTCCCAGAATAAAAAATTTCCAAGAAATTGTGGATGCATTCAGACAAAACTATTCAGTGAACATAGGCATGGATGTGAGTCTAGAGGAACTATCCACTCTCAAACAAGCCAAGGGGGAAACATTCACATCCTTCTTGCAATGATGGTGATCTAAGGCCAATAGGAGCAAGTGGACTATGTGTGAAGAAAAACAAATCTGTACTATCATCGCCAATCTTAAAGGAACCTTGTCCTTCTATTTGAAAATGAAATGCATCACCACATATGACTAGTTGATCCCCAAGGTGTTCAACATCGAAATAGCCCTTAATTGCACAAGGGGGGAAACCTACTTATCAAGACAACTGTCCATCAACCAGTTACAATGAAAAACCTCACACATGGGCAAAGAAAAAAAATGTTACTAACGATGGTGTGGTTGACACCAAAGTTATCATCAATTCTCCAAGGAAAAACACACAATCATATCAACAACTGCAAATTAACAACCAAAACCACACACAATCCAACACATCATCACAACAACCCAACAAGCAAGTGATCAATAACCTAAAAAATCAAGGGGGATAACCCCAAAAGAAGTATCCCCCTAAACAAAAATACACACTGCTTGGGGAACCAATTGAGTATGTCATGCAATGGCTTGTCCAGGAAAATTTCATCAAGATCCAAGTTTATGACAATTATCAAGAACCTCATGTCAAATCACCATGGTATGACAAGAAAAAACTTTGTGACTTCCACAAAATAAAGGGACATATTATAGCCAGCTGCATGCAACTCAAAAATTTGATTCAGGACCTCATCGATGATAGAACCATAAATGTTGAACAACCTATAGGAAATCAAGATCTAAAGATATACATGAATCTGATGCCAAAAAAAAATAAAGGGAACAATAATGGAAAGGAAAAGTATAACAATGTAAACCATGTTTACGATCATGTTGTTGTGTCCTTGGATGAATGGGTCACTTTTGTCAATTTCAAGGAAGTGAGAGAAGATTGTGGAGTCACCACACATGGTGGAAGAGTTACCATTCCTACACCATCACAACCACCCAAGGCATCGACCTCTAATCTGAAATATATTCCCAATGGTTATAATGTCTTGGACTGGAGCTAAAAAGAACCCCTACCTAGATCTCCATCATGGAGTTGCTGAAAATATCACCTGCACATAGGAATATCCTAGAAGAAGCATTAGCCACATTATCCATCTCCACGGATCTTGATGTAGAATAGTTCCAAGCTATGGTTGGACGCATCACCACACCACATCTCTTGAAATTCTCTAAACAGGATCTCCCAACTCAACCATTTCATAGCCACACACTTCATCTCAAGGTCTTGGTCCATAAAAAATAAAGTCAAAAGAGTCTTGGTGGATGGGGGTGTAGGTCTTAATATTTGTACTATCAAGCTAATAAAGAATTTGGGATTCTCTGAGGACATCATTGGAAAAGGTAAAGGTATTAAAATCATGGCATATGATGATCAAGAAAGAGCGTCTCAAGGAACTATTCAAATCCCTATTCAAGTAGGGCTAGCCATCATGGAAACTACATGTCAAATCCTTGATCTAGAAATACCTTACAATATCTTCCTAGGGAACCCATGGATCCATGGAATGCAAGCTATCACATCTACCTTCCATTAATGTGTCAATTTTCCCTATTGAAATCAAGAGGTCACAGTTCACAGAGATCCTAAACCATTTTATTATTGCAAGAATTTGGAGGCCAAGTACTACAAGATCCCTCAAGTCCCAAAGAATGACAAGGGACCCACATCTCCATATATAGACCCATCTACCCTCACCTTCACTTTTGAGAAAAATAAACCTACCATTCCAGACATCTCTAATATCAAAGTCATTATCCAAGACAATGGGTGTGGGGATTACCAAATGAAGAAGAGTTCCTTTGTAATAGGATAGTTACCTCAATCTCCTAGGTCTTGTGGGCAGCCCCAATCGATTGAAACATCAGACCAAACCTTTAAAGCAGACCCTTCTAGATTCAAATGCTAGGGGGACCTATGTCGAGAAGTGGTAGATGAAAATGACATATCAAGTTTGATATACCAAGATGAAAGGCCCATGCCTAATCTTCCCATGGATTATAACAACAAAGGACTATAGATGATGCTTGGCATGGGCTACAACAAAAACAAGAAACTTGGGCATAATGACAATGATCTTCTAGAACCTGTCATTCCTGAGAAGTGTATAAGAAATCTTGGCCTTGGATGTACCGCTATGAAAATAAACATACTTGGAAAAGGTGCCTCGATTAGAAAGTCAAAGCTCCTCCTCAATTATCAATGTCCACAGGCTTTCCCTTAGACAACTATAACTTTGATATAATCAATGTGTGTGATGAGGACCCCATAACTGACCTACCCATGCTATTTGAGGATTATTCTCTCTTTATGATTAGTACCCTATATTTTGAGCCAAACAAACAAACCCATGAGCTAAAGTTAGTCTATCCCAAACTCATCGACTATGACCAACGAGGACCACCAATTTTGGACACGTTCAAAATTAATGAGGCTCTCTCAAAATTCATAGGATTGTGGGATACTCTACCATGTGGAGATCACAAAGCAGTGTTTGACATTGAGTTGGAAACACATGCCTACTATGGGGAAATGATTGAATCCCTCAGTCAGAAAAGTAAAAATTTAAGAATAATATCTAGGTCTTTGAGTGAAAACCACACTCTGGAATTCTCTGACTCAACAATAATAAAAATAAAGGACACATCCAATGGTGAAAACCTCTCTGAGGTGCTAGAGGATGAGGGATTCAATCTTTCCCTTATTACTATTCACTAGGAAAAAGTCAGCAGTCTTAGCAGAGAAGTGCAATCCGGTCAACCTAGGAACTGACGAAACACCACATATCATATTCTATGTAGAATCACTCTTCATGGAAGAACATGAACTCCTAGCTAGTTTTCTAAGAGAAAGAAGGGTAAAATTATCATGGCCCTATGCTGACATTCCTAGTCTTGATACATAAGTCATGGTTCACCACCTAGTCATCTATCCAGAGGAAAAACCAGGAAGACAAAATTTGAGAAAAATGCATCAAGATATAGCATTACTTGTCAAACTTGAATTACAGAAGCTCCTTGATGTTGGCTTCATATGGCCAATTGATTATCCAAAATTGGTTTTAAATATTGTATTAGTCTCTAAGCCAACTGGGGACATCCACATCTGCACTGACTTTAGGGACCTAAATAAAGCATTCCCTAAGGATGATTTCCCTCTCCCAAACATAGATATGATTATGGAAATGATGATAGGGCATGAAATGCTATCACTAATGGGTGGATTCCTAGGGTACAATTAGATCATGATAGCTAAGGATGATCAACATAGGACAACTTTGACTTGTCCATTGGGGACATACCATTCAAACATGATGCCATTTGGGTTGAAAAACATATGAGCTACCTACCAGAGAGCTATGATGCTAATATTCCATGACATGATTCAAAAAACTATGGAAGACTATGTGGATGACATATTGGCCAAATAAAAGAACCGTTGAGATCACATAGAAACACTAAGCTCCAATTTGGATAGGCTACAAGAATACAAGGTTAGCCTTAATCCAAAAAAGTGTTTTCAGTGTACAATCAGACAATCTCCTAGGGTACATTGTATCTATGAGGGGAATCAAGATAGACCCCACCAAAATAAAAGAAATTATCGATATGGAGGCACCAAGAACCTTGTAGCAGTTAAGGGGTTTGCAAGGAAGACTCCAATCCATCCGTCGATTTATAACGCAATTAGCAGAGAAGGCTATCCCATATTATCATCTACTCCACAAGGGGGTAGCATACAAATGGGATGAGAAATGTGATAAAGAGTTCAATAAAATCAGGGAGTACTTGTTGACACCACCAGTCCTTATGCCACCAATTCTAGACAATCCATTGATCCTATATATATTGGCAACAGTAGCAGCCCTTGGCACTCTCTTAGCACAACATGATGAAAATGGGAAAGAGAGAGCTATTTACTACATCAGTAGAACCATGGTGGGACACAGGCTAAATTATACATCCATTGAGAAGGCTTGTCTTGTAGTCATGTTTGGCACATAGAAATTTAGATACTATATGCTAGCACATTAGATAAAACTCATTGCCAAAATAGATCCTCTCAAGTATATACTTTCTAAAGCAATGCTCACCGGGTGAACAGCTAAATGGCTCATGATCCTGATAGAACATGACATTGAGTATGTAGAACAAAAGGCCATTAAAGGACAAGAAATTGTAGACCAACTAGCAAAGGCACTGATATATTCAAAAAACCCATTGGTATCAGAGTTCCCCGATGAGTCTATCTTTAACATAAGCATAGAAAATCACTGGAAAGTATATTTTGATGGTTCTTACACACAACATGGGTCAGGAGCTGGAGTCTTCTTCATTACACCATGAGGATATTGCATACCCAAGTCATATAAGCTATCTTTTCCTTGCACAAACCACATTATAGAATATGAGGCTCTTATTATATGACTCAAAACTGTGGTACAATGGTAGATCATGAAGCTCAAGGTCTATGGGTACTTGCAACTAATCATCAATTAGGTAAATGATGAATACCAAATGAAGGATGATAAATTGACTCCATATAAGAAACTAGTGGAAATCCTCAAATAATTCTTCATTGACATCACATTTGAGAAAATACCAAGGGAAAACAATAGAGCAATAGATGCTATGTCAACAATTAGATCACTACTAGATATCCCACACAATGTTCCTAAGAAAGAATTTCTTGTAGAGTAGCTTCTCATACCAACATTTGAGGTACCAAAGTCTGAATTCGTGTGTGAAATCATTGGTCTTAGTGATCCTTTGTATCATGACATATATGTACCTACTTGAGAATAGGATTCCTCCCTACTGATATCACCTCGAACCTTAAAAGAACATTTTTCAAGAATTCATCCCATTTTGTCATCTTAGGAGACACCCTATACCGTAGGAGTATTGAAGGAACCATTTTATGATGCCTAAATGTTGAGGAAGCTTTGATTGCTCTAACTGAGGTACACAATGGCATTTGTGGGTCACATTCGAGTGGTATGACCTTGGCTAAGAAATTGTTGAAGACTAGGTACTATTGGCCTACAATGGAAAAAGAAGCTCATGACTATGTCTAAAGGTGCTAGCAATGTCAAAAACATGGGGATCTCATCCATGCACCAACTTAGGAGCTCCACCCAATCATTACACCTTGTCCCTTTTCGTAATGGGGGCTCGATCTCATTGGAAAAATCAATCCCACCTCAGCTAGTGGACATAAGTTCAATATCACCACCATAGAGTATTTCAAAAAGTGGGTAGAAGCCATCCCAATGACCTATATTACAAGAAAAAATATTTCCAAGTTCATCCTAAACTACCTAATTTTCCACTATGATGTCCCTCAAGCCATTATGTCAGATAACAAGACACCTTTCAAAAACTAGGATGTTCGAGACCTATAACAAAAGTTCAATATCCAACATCAATTTTCTACTCCATATTACCCCCAAGGAAACAACCAAGCTGAGGTTACCAATAAAACCATCTTGAAAATCCTAAAGAAAATAGTGAATGAAGCTGGTCATGACTAGTAGCTATAGCTGAATCTCGCCTTATGGGCCTACCAAACAAGTATCCGTACACCTATAGGTGCAACCCCATTCTCCCTGGTCTACAAATAAGAAGCCATCCTTCCCATTGAGATCGAGCTCCCATCCTTAAGAATATCATTATAGAATCTCATCACTGATGAAGAATATTGGTTGTCACGGTTGAATGAGCTAGAACTATTGGAAAAATGACACATAGATGTCATGAATCATTTGCAATTCTATTACAACCATCTCAAAAGGAGCTACAACAAGAAAATTAGGAGTAAGACCTTTCAAGTTGGAGATCTTGTGTTGAAGGAGAATCAGAAGAATGTACCAAATCCTAACAACAAGGGAAAATTTGAACCCAACTGGTTGGGACCCTTTATCATCATGACAAGTTATTAATTAAGATCATATCAACTATCTACACCTAAAGGGGAGCCTCTGTAGGAGCCCATCAATAGCTCCCATCTCAAAAAGTTTTATGCCTAAACTTGCAAGGTATAAATCCAAAAAATCCAAAAAACCAAAAACCATAAAATCATAAAAATCCAAAAAAATAAAAAAAAGGATTGAAAACAGTAAAGAAAAAATTGTCCTCTAGTGAAAACCACTTCAATGGTGCTTTGGGCAAGTACCTTGGTGAAAACCTGGAAAACAGGCACCTCGTGTAAGTAAGCACTTTCCATCAACCATGATTTCCATGGCTTGTTCTGCATCACTCATCCATCACATTCCATTGATCCTTCCATCACCCATCCGCATTAGCATCATAACTTGATCTTGTGTTTGTATCATGATCCCTCCTAGAACTGCTTGGCACATTCCTAAGGTCAATTTTTCATGCCTATATCAAAGTAGTCTATCACATCACATGCTAGGGGCATGTTCTTATATCTCCATCAGATCAAATTCATGTATATTCTTGAAATATTCCTTAAAATCAAAGAATCCAAAAAAAATCCTTAAAATAAAAAAGTCCAAAAACTTTCATCAAATTAGAAAACCCAAAAAAATCAAAAACATATCAAAAATAAAAAAAATAGGTCAAAAAGTCAGAAAATATCAAAAATAGAGTCATCTTGTCGAACTACAAGTCTCTGAGCTCTTAACGTAGGAAAGTTTGATCTTTGATCATCCCCACAGACACCCTAGGTCGGTCCTTTAGGAGTCTGTCATAATAAACTAGCAATCCATTTGTTATTTTCTCATTAATAAATGAGTCTATATCAGTTGAACTACATGATCTTTGCATGTATAATGTAGGAAAGGCTAATCTTTGATCAGCCCCCAAGGCCCTTAAGATAGGTCTTTAGGTTAGGTTCTTGGTCAAAATCTTAGAAAACACCAAAAAATTAGAAAATTAGAAAATTTGAAAATTAAAACATTTGCAAAATCTTGAAAATACCAAAAACAACCTCAAAACATTTTAAAACATCAAAAACATCCAAATGTTTGAAAAAATCCATCCACCCCATTTCTCATTCACCCGCAATAAACATATTGTCATAATAAATCATTGTCACCCCTAATCTTCGGTGAAACAATCGGAAACAAGTATAGCAAATTGAAAGTAAAACTTCAAATGTCAAGGTTTCAAGTCTAGGTCAATAGGTAAACAAGTTGATAAACTATTGATACTAATAGCCCATCATCTAGTTAATCCCAAAATCATCTGATAACATCATGTCCTAGGATGCATCCTTCCTACAATGGACATCAACATCAAGCATCACTGTAGTTTAGTCTTGGCTAGAGGTATGAAGAACATTAGCTTGTTTGTTTACTTGATCTTTATCTTGTTGATTTATCCTATTGCACTCATTCCAATGACCTCTTGATGATGTCTAATAAAAAAAATTTAGAGAGAAAGGAATGGGGTATTGATCATTATCTTTTGTTTGTTGTGCTTCTTGGATGTTCTTGTAATATAATCTTGGTGAATACTTTCTTTATTAGGTGTGGATGGAAGGTGTTTTGGACAACTTGTTGACTTTTACATTGTTAGGTTTTTCCTTTCTATGTTTTGGTCTAAGATTTTTCAAATATCTAAAGTACATCCTAGTAAGATTTTCGTATGTTAGGTGTGAATGAGAATACTCCTATCTAATTATCAATTCAAAGTCCATCTCACTAGGTACAATGCCATCCTAGTTCTTTATACCTTGATGCATATTATGTATGTGTGTTATCAAACATAATGTAAGTAAGCTCTTTTAAAATCCCAATCTCTGATAAGCGAAACATCATCAATCTCTCATCATTATCTCTAATAAAGTCTCGACAGATCATGGACTTTTTGGATCCTCTTTTCATCATCTCATTTCTTTTTTCTTCTCTCCACACTAACATGGTATCATAACAGTCAACCAAACATCACCAATGTATCCATCCTCCATCCACAAACCGTCAGCATATTGCATATCCTATATAATAGGAAACACCAATCATTTCACATGCATTGCATTTCCATAATTACGCCATAATATAGATTGGTTATTCTAAGCATCTCATTAAACCATATATTTACATCCATTGCATAATCATATAGACATCATCACATCATCCATACATGCATCATAGAAAATAAACTGAAAAAGAAAAAGAGCATATCATAACATTCCATACATCTCATAATGGATCACATCATCCATTTTTCATTTGGGGTGTTATATAGATCTAATATTCTAAGCATCTTGGAATTAGTTGTATACCATAAAAAATTGCATCCATACATCCATACTGCAAACATCATCATCATAAAAGTGCATAGAAATAATACATAAAATAAATGCATCCATAACATCCATAAACATCTGCATAATCATCCATCACATAAAATAAAAGCCATACATCATATCACATGGTATATAATCACATTGCATAGAACATCAAATGCATCCATCCAAGGCATAAATAAAGTGAACACAACACATCATAAATCAATCATATCCATATCATATATAACAAAGAATCATCACTGTCATGGTACAAATATGAATCAAGAGTATGTATATCAGTCGGGATATAATACCCACAAGGCTATCAAAAAATGGAGCCTGTGAGACTATCAAAAAGAATCAAATGTTGATAAAAAAACTGTATGTTGCTAGCCCTAGTGGTTGCTCCCCTTTCCTGCTTGCCTCTATAACTAGTCATCTACCTGCGGAACCCCTATCTGTTGGGAGTAATCTAGTTGTCGTTGAACCACAAGTACAACCTGATGATAATGAAATCTATAGTATTCTACCTCCCAGACAGCCTCATGGTACATCCATGCTGGCATGGTCCTCCCCTAGGATGTGGTAGCCATGCTCTTTAGCTATTGTCTATGGCTGACCTCCTGAGCTAACTGAAGATCTGTGGCCTATCTCTATTGATGCTCATGATCCCTCTCAATAGTAAGGGCTTGGACCTACTGCCTAGCTTGATCTCTTTCCACCCTAACTACCTAAAGTTGTGCCTATAATCCCTATATCTGTGCCTACAATTATTATATCTGACCATATCATTGATCTAGCTACTATGGTTGTTGTAGAGGTTTCCCATCTCTGGATGGTGCTCCAAGATCTTGTCCACCCTATCCTACCTATGCTCTCTGAGCACTCCTCCCCCGAGGTCTCCCCTATGGAAGTGCCACTCTTGGATTTGTCAGCCAGTACATGGGTATAAACCAATCATCATATTCATGAATCATGTCTAGATCCACTGGTCCCTAAGCATAGGCCCATGTCCTGGAAACCAACTGTCGAAAGGAGTCAACTATATTAGACATTGGAATCGTCCATCCCCATGAAGTCTCTCAGGATGATTTGGAAAAAATAGCAGTATACCGGTCATCGAACCAATCTTGAACCTCCCTAAACTAGCAGGCCACCTTGTCTGGAAGGTAGCACTCTATAATTGTATAATCCTCCTCTGCATCACTCAGGTCTATTGAGCATAAAATAGTTGTTGTACATCATTGTACCATGCTGGCATCTATAAACAGGGGCACTAGTAGAACATTGTCATCTCATCAAGAACTTAGCGCCAATGGGGTAGTCCCAACTGTCCTATATGTCTCAAAGTGATCACACCCCTATATCTCCAAATCGTTGGATCATTAGGCTCTATATTAACCAAAGTGAAAATTGGTTAGAGCATGACAATATGCTCCCAAGCCCAGATATTTAGTAGTGTCACTTTGGTACCAATCGCTTGACTGTCGCAATATGCAAAATCATGTAAATTATGGTATAGTGATGCCAACATCACTGGTCCATAGGAAACAAGGTCCTCCAATAAAGTATCCTCTCCTAGGCGTAGCACCATCTCGGAGTAAAGTATCTTCCTCATTGATCTGGAGCCACTAACCCAGATATAATGGCAACAACAATCAACTTGAAAGTATTCACCCAACCTCTGTAATACTCTAGGTCAATTTGGCCCTTAGCAAGTGCAAGCTCCTCAACCTCCATGACCTCAAAACATGCATCAGAGCCAACATCCATATCACAGATCACACGATCAACATGTATCAACAACTACATGATCTACCATACATCCTCTAAGGTCATGGTAACCTTGCTAGTTAGAAGGTAAAAGGACAAGGTTTCACTATGCCACCTATCCACCAATGTGGTCATCATCGTCAGGTGGGTCTGAACAATAGGGGCATAAGCGATGTACTAGAGACCGATCTCGCCTAGGTGCTCCTATCATAACTTAGATAAATCACCCAATCTGTACAGGACTAAGGCTCAATACTCTTGTGAATGCATAGGCTAGATCACCTCCTGCACCCATAAAGCCACAATGTAAATTTGTGAAAATGATCTAACCCCGTTTGGAGCCTTTTTGACCCAAAACCACGAATGTGCTGTAGTTTACAAAGGCATTGCTATTTTTAAAACTCCAAATAGTGACGTTGGACTCTTTGGAAAAGCTAAATCAATGTCGCCATTCACACATGTGTCACCCTTTAACCAACAAACCCTTATCTCAAATTAGGCATATCGTTGCCATATTTGCGTGCATCGCTATTTGGAATTTGAAACCCTAAAGTCAAATCATGAACTGTGTCACAATTTACATAGGCTGACACAATTTGAGCTTCAGAGTTGCTGATTTTGCACTTGGTGCATCGCTATATAGCGACGTTGGGGACTTTGACTCTTTAAAGCATAATAAATGCGCTAAAATATCAAATTTCAAAGTCAATTTTGGGCTAGATACTGGGGTCCTATGCCTGGAATTCTCTAGTGCATGTGGAATGACTCAAAAATGTGTCGGGGAAACACTCATTGTGCCATTCTACAGGAGGGTCAGAGCTCAAAGAAACTAGAACTTTCAAAGTGTGAATGCAAAAATGAATGAAAAGTGACCCCTCCCAACCTATTTAAGCATGAAAATTAGAGTTTTTTGCCCCAATTTAGCCGTCAAACTAGGGTTTTGCACCCCAGGCACCATTTTTGCCTAACCGAAGCTCAGTTCATGTCCTTTTTTTGGATTTTGGCATATTTTCAGCATCTTGGAGCCTTTCTGGACCCATCGGGCAGCTTGTCATCTTTTTTTCAAGAAATCACCCAAAAATAAAAATCTTTGTTTGACCTCTCGAGGGGGTAGTATACCAACATAATTCTTCTCACTGGGGTAGTAGTGGGGCATTCAAAAAAATTAGATTTTTTTTTCAATTTTAATCTCAGCAAAGTTATTCTTTGAACCAATGCAGCAGGTACATTTCTTCAAAGAGGGGCAAAATGTAGACACTCAAAATATCCTGATTGATATCATGCACTCGATTTCGATTAACTAACTTTGATTCTTCCTTGATCATTTCTTTACTAACCAATTAATTAAATAATCTTTATTTAATTAATTCATCAAAATTCCTCTCTTTGATTAAATAAATCAACTTTATTTAATTAAATCCTAATGTTCTCTCTTTGATTAAATAAATCAATTTTATTTAATTAAATCCCAATGTTCTTCATTTAATTGAATAAATCAAATTTATTTAATTAAATTACTAATCTACCAATATCCTCTCATTTGATTTAAATAAATTCAAGCATTCAAATTAAATGTCATAATCAACTAAGTTCATCTAAGTTAATTAATTTTAGAATAATTAACTCATAACACTAATCCTCCATTTCTCTAGCTTTTGCAAGTTGCACATGTAAATAAATTTATTTGATTTACTAATTCCCCCTATTTTCATTCAAATATGGCATATTCTTGTAATATTCCACTTATTTGAATTTTCCCTCCCAAAGGACTTTTGTCCTCCAACTTGGCATTAAAAGCTCTTACATGTCCTCTCCTTGAGCCAACTTGGCATTAATTCCTCTCACACCTCCTCTTACACAAGTCATCTCTTTAAATTCAAATTTCACCTACATGCATGAAACATGCACATTGTTCAAAATGTGCTCTACTCTCTTTCATTAGCATGTTGACAAGTGGCACAATGCCATTGGTTCTATACCATAGAAAAAAGGTGACTTGCTTGATTTGGGGAATAATTGATGATAAATTATACTTAATAAGGCCTTGATTTGGTGTTGTGAGATGTTTTTCACATCCACACTAGGTCTTGGACCCTTTCAAATACATTTAATGATGTCTTGTAAAGGTGTTGTAAAGTGTTGTAAAGGACTTTCATGCTTTGGTAGACTTAATGAGCCCATTTTCCCTTAATTCAACATTATTAAATGTATTTAAATGCATTATCACATTAATCTAGAAGGCTTGTAAACTAAATTTAACTTTTAGCTAGTGTTGTAATGTGTTTTATACATTCACATTGGTTCTTGTGCCTTTCTAGTCTCAGTAGACCTCATTTTAGTGTTCTAAAGTGTATTCAATCATACTTTCATATTGAATTTTGTGTCCCAAGCCGCAATTACTCTTTACATAATCATTAATAGGCCCCTATTACCCCCAGATTGTGCATCTTGAGGCAATATTTGATGAAATACCTGACAAAGTCACCATATAAACCTTATTTCCTTATTTCCTAGAATTCTAGCTCTCAAATGGGCTCCACTACGACTAATTCACCACCTATGGTGAATGAGTCCATATCATGTGGGACTAATTCACCCAAGGTGGCAAATGAGTCCCATCTAGACCATTTTTGACTTTTGAGGGAGAAATTTTGGAATTTAAGTTTTTTTTTCTTCATGTCATCCTTAGGGACCCAATTAATGGGAAAATAAGGTGAATTTCCTATAAAATCAAGTCTCTAATAAATCAAAACCATTCTTCATTGTTCATCCATTGAATTCTTCCATCTCAAGTCAAGCAAGTTAGGGTTTCATCATTGCAAGTCATCAAGATAGCTTCCTAAGACATCCAAGGGAAGATTCTTCATGTTTTGTTGTAGAAATTCAAGATCATCTTCATGGACAGGTATTAATTTCATTAATTCATGTTTCATTACATTCTTTCTGTATTTTGGTTTAATTACCTAAAAGGGGTTTGACCAAGGAAAGACCCCATGCCCTAACATTCAACATTTATCTTTCTTGTCTTGTGTGTTCATAGATTTAGACATCATGGAGGCTTAGGAATCATTGAAGATTGCATTTCAAAGTTGTTCAAATCATCTCTTCATTGGATAAGTCAAAATACTCACAAAAAGTCACCTTCAAGCCTGACTTTGACAATTTTAGAATCAAACACCTGGAGAAGTAGAAAGTGAAGACCGAAGGCTCCTATTCCCACCTTTGAATCTCTAGAAATTAAAAAGTGGACTTATTATCCATGGGTGGTGAATGAGACCCATTTCCAGGCCTGATTTTGGTTTTCTGCATTTTTAGATACCCTTTTGTCTGAAACGGGCTCTGGAATAGTTTCATAGAACTGTGAATGGTTCACCCATAATGGCAAATGAGTCTGACAAGGCCTAAAAATCAAGATCAAAAACATTTCAAAAGTCATTTCAGGTCTCCAACAAGTTTACTGGTGCACTTCTTCAGTTTCATTCATTTCTATTGTAGTTTGCAATCATTTCTTTATATCTTTTGCAAACATCACTGTGTTTCCAAACATTACATATTTAATTAGTTTTGCATTAATAACCAATCAATCTCATCACTTAGCTGCATTTAGATCATTTCATTTAGTCTTAATTCCATCTTGCATATCTTAGTTTGAGTGAACCACCTGAATTTTGGTGTTCTATCTCTCTCCTCTTAGGTGGAAGATCCCAAGAGTGTAGGAGAAGTCCATAGAACCACTCTCAAAATTGATGGTTCATTTTGGTGAACCTGCTTTTTGAATACTTTCTTGTTTGATTTGGAGTCCTTCACCATTCATCTAGCTTGCATTGATCTTGCATTAGAATTTGCATGGATTCATTTGCATGCTAGATTTCAAATTTTGCATTCATAAAAAGTGCATTTAGGTTGCATTTTTGGCATCTAAATTGTTAATTTTTTTTTTAAATTCTACATTTTTAACTTAGGTCTACATCATAGAACTCAGAAAGCATCAAAATCACTCAAAATTTTTTGAACATTGTGAAAAAAAATCCCACTGGGGCTCATTCGCCACCTTGGGCGAAACAGTCTCTTTTCACCCCTAATGGAAAATGAGTCCGACAAGGCCTAAAAATCAAGATCAAAAACATTTCAAAAGTAATTTCAGGTCTCCAACAAGTTTACTAGTTGACTTCTTCAGTTTCATTCATTTCTTTATGTCTTTTGCAAACATCATTGTGTTTCCAAACATTACATATTTCATTAGTTTTGCATTAATAACCAATCAATCTCACCACTTAGCTACATTTAGATCATTTCATTTAGTCTTAATTCCATCTTCCATATCTTAGTTTGAGTGAACCACCTAAATTTTGGTGTTCTATCTCTCTCCTCTTAGGTGGAAGATCCCAAGAGTGTAGGAGAAGTCCATAGAACCACCCTCAAAATTGATGGTTTGTTTTGGTGAACCTGCTTTTCAAATACTTTCTTGTTTGATTTGGAGTCCTTCATCATTCATCTAGCTTGCATTGATCTTGCATTAGGATTTGCATGGATTCATTTGCATGCTAGATTTCAAATTTTGCATTCATAAAAAGTGCATTTAGGTTGCATTTTTGGCATCTAAATTGTTAATTTTTTTTTAAATTCTACATTTTTAACTTAGGCCTGCATCATAGAACTCAGAAAGCATCAAAATCACTCAAATTTTTTTGAACATTGTGAAAAAAAATCCCACTAGGGCTCATTCGCCACCTTGAGCGAAACAATCCCTTTTCACCCTTGAAACTACCTTTTACATAACTAAAAACCCTATTTTAAAGCTTTTGTTTGGTTCCATTAACTATTTATATCAGTAGGTTGAGTTTATGTAACATGTATTTCATCAAATCTATCTTCATTTGGATCATTTCATGCATTTCCTAATTTCAAATTTGTTAAACAGGCACATGACAACTGAGAATGGGGAGTGAATCGGTTGTCACACAAATTTAAACTTAAAACTTTATCACTTATCAAATCTTCAACCACACTATTTTGTTATTAAATATGAGCATGAAACATAGATAACAAAACTAAAATCAACAAAATGAACACCATATTTTTACGTGGAAAACCCAATAAGGGAAAAACCACTATGAGGGTTAACTCACAATATAAAGATTATAAAAAGGCTCACTGCCAAGGGGTCACTACCCAAAAGAGGACTCAGTATCCAACAGGGAGGCTCACTGCCTACATATACAAAAGAGAATATAAAGATCCACAACTGTAATTAAAGCACATTCGCAGGATTACAAAAACCTTGTCTCACTGTCTTCAACACAACTCACACACACACCTCTACTCTTATGATTTGTGGATTAATTTTGTCACTTTGCATCACACTATCATAGAACTATTCACAATTCAACTTTCTTTTATACCATTCTCAACCTTAGAAACATTTACCAAGGTTGGGCAGAAAACAATGTTTCATAAATTTAATTTAGGTCGGCAACTCAAAATTACCACGGTGGAAAGGAATAAGAGTGAACCAATAAAATTATTTTCTTGAATCATCCACACACTTCCTCAATTAAATTTTATTCTTCAAATGAACTGTAAACACTAGGTCGGAAAAACCTAATGAAAATATAAAAAACACCGATGCAGTCGCTTCCCAACAAGAAGATGACATAGAAACACCACAACACACTTCATTATGCACAAGAATACATCTCAGAACCTTCTAGATACATCCATAGAAAAAAACAGACTTCAATCACTAAATTCCTTTCACCAGTCTATCTAGACTATGCAAACTCATACAGGAATACTGAAACATGACTTCCTGAATACCAAACTTCAAACCTCTTCGCCAGAGCATAGGAAATACCTTCATAAGATATATCCCAGATCCACACGGTCTAAATCAAAACAACAGAGGACTGGGTATGTGTAGGATCATGATGGGTCAAAAAGTGGCAATATGATGGGTATGTGGCTGATGAAATTTTTCTTACCCAAAATTGATGAAACGAAAAGGGTTTTTAAGGGCGTTTCTTAGCTTTCCACCAATACAAATTATGCTTTACTTTGAATTTAATAAGTAATTATTATTCATTTATATTCAAATTACAACTAAAGTCCTAATTGATAGGTTGATTGAAAAAAATCTATAGCTTTCAAATGGTATCACATTTTTTGAATCCAAAATATACGTCACATTCTATGCTTCACATACTATAGGATTAAAAAAATAAAAATTGAGTTTCATGAAGTTTTGACCAAGTTAAGGTGGTTAGACACACTAGTTTTTTATATTTTTTAAAAGTTGTAATAAAAAATTCATAATTAATTATTTACTTGGAAACAAATTACAAAAAAATATGCATCACATCGAGACATGAGTCCTCTACTTATCTAAAATCTTATAAAAAAATATTATCATTTTATTGTGGTTAGGGTAGTTAGATAGACACCTACTTCTTATTTTTTCCCTGAAATTTAAGTACTAGTACATTGAAATTTCAAATTTTCACCAAATAGATTTTTTTTTTTAAACAAACCTAGTAGTTTAGAAACTACATTTAATTTTCTATAGATTCTATTCTTACATATTTTTGAAATACTATAGATAACTTATACAAAATTTTACGTCAAGTTGCCTAACTCTGATTTTTCTAATTTTTTTGCCACTTAAGGGCCTATTTTTTCCATGATGATCCTACACATACCCGATTGCAGAGCAGAAACATGTCTCCCAATCCATAGAAGATCAAACTTTCTAGACAGTTCACATACCGGTGAACGAAACTTTCATGTACCATGTAATGCCCACATTTTTTACACACTAAATGACCTATCAAATCTACAATGACTTTACTAATTTTCCAAATATATATATATATATATATTTTGTATTTAATTAAAAGACAATAACAACTTAATTCACTACTTACAACTATAGTAAATATTTTATACCTTTGCTTCTAACTAGTGTGATATCTCACCAGAAGCTCAAACTAAGCATATATTACCACAAGATTACCATTATCAAACCTTCAAATCTGCACAAGCATAGGATCAACATAGGAGAAACACGGAGAACATACCAGAGCACATTCTAAACACTGATTTCTCTTCTTTATTTAATTTTCTCAAAATCACTTGGAAACTCACCAATACAACACATTTGCAATACCATAAGGATAGCTCCATGTAATCACAATATCTCAGAAGCATCTCATCCATTCATGTACAATCTGCAACATACTAAATTGCGTTGACATCAATGACAACATCAATGGAAACACCACCAAACTAGCTCATATTTGCAATAAAGATTCAATTCCCACATTGTTGCATAGCATAATCAATCAATTATCATCTAAAAATTGCATTTCCTTTTAGCATTTTACATTGTATTTTGTATTTTCATAGATTGTTATTTCAAAACATTAGTATCTATCCTTTCTAAGTTTGCAACGAAAAATTTAACAAGCATTTTAGTCATTCATTCAACGCATTCCAAAGTTATGATAGTCGCTAAGCACAAGAGAATGAAAATGCTAATTCTTGTCTTAAACTTACACTCCCTCCCATCTCTCCCATTTGTGTGAATGATGTGCTAGAAGGGAATACAAACATAGATAAACATGATGATCATAGTTGTACTTCTCCCGATACCTCTCCTTTTAGTGATGAAGGTATCTTGGTGAAATAAGGTACAATCATTGAGCATCATGAAGGTCTTGTTTGTCCTTCTCCTCATTCCCCTTGAGAAGATAATATAAAAATACAAGATGAATTCATTTCCACAACTTTACCTAGTCTCCATTCATCTCCCAACACCTCCCCTATTTGTGAAAATTCTTTCGTGAATGATCATTACAAACACATTTGTGAGGAGGATGTGTAGGTATCAAGAAACCCAATGATTGATAGTTATATAATTGTTTCACTCCTTCCTAATGTTCTTAACAATTGGAAGGGTTTTGAAGAAGAAGATCAAATCATTGACACACATGAAAATCATAGTTGTCCTCCCCTTGATGTCTCCCCTCTATGTGATGAAGCTTCTTGACAACATCTAACCATGACATGTGATGCACCTCTTGATTGTCACTTTCCTAAAATCTCTCCTACTAGGGTAGATATTATGGCACAATACAATGAGATTATGGAGAACAATCCAATTTTCCTCTCTCCTAATATCTCTCCTATTAGTGTAGATGATATTATGGTGTTACACAATCCAATCTATGAGAAACATGAGAATATTATGTGGGAAAACATCATAGAACAAGACAATTCAACCATGGATAGTTCCCTTGCTTACGATGATGACATATTCGAAGAACCAATCCTTGAAGGTCAAGAACATTTGGATTGTCGTTCCCCTACAAATTCTCCTCCTAGGGTGACTATTGTGGTGCAAGAAAATGATATATCTTCCTTAGGGATACATCAAACCAAGGCCACCGAGGTTATGAATGTGCAAGTTTCCATTAGATCTCGGGTATGTGCAGGATCATGATGGGCCAAAAAGTGGCGATATGATGGGTATGTGTAGGGTATGTGGCTGATGACTTTTTTTTAACCCAAAGTTGATGAAACAAAAAGGGTTTTTAAAGGAGATTCTCAACTTTCCACCAATATAAATTATAGTTTACTTTGAATTTAATAAATAATTAGTATTCATTTTCTATTTGAATAATGACTAATGCCGTAATTGACAGGCTGATTGAAAAATATGTATAGCTTTCAAATGGTATCACATTTTGTAAATCTAAAACATGCGTCACATTTTATGCTTTGTATACTATAATATTTTTTAAAAATAAATTGAATTTCATAAAGCTTTGACCAAGTTAACGTGGCCAAACATACAATTTTTTTATATTTTTTTAAAGTTGTAATAAAAAATTCATATTAATTATTTACTTGGAAACAAATTACAAAAAAATATGCATCACATTGGGACACGAGTCCTCTACTTTTATCTAAAATATTATAAAAAATATTATCCTTTTATTGTGGTTAGGGTGGTTAGATAGACACCTACTTCTTATTTTTTCCTTGAAATTTAAGTACTATTGAATTGAAATTTCAAATTTTCACCAAATAGATTTAAAAAATAAAAATAAACCTAGTAGTTTAGAAACTACATTCAATTTGCTACATATTCTATTCTTACACATTTTTGAAATAATATAGATAACTTATTCAACTTTTTACCCACCATCACACAAGCACCAAACTCAACACTAACCCGAACTCATCCTTTACCCACCTAAGAATAATGTTTCATACAAACCAAGTTACAATGACATTGCTCACATATATAACAAAGTATATACAATCAAAGCCAATCAAGTAGAAAATTTGTTTCCTTATCCAAATAAATAACATTATTTTTTTCTCCTTTCCATGCAATAGTTGTAGGATAATCACATACTCACTATTGCATTTTTTTCATCCATCTCAAGGGGCAACATACCATCATCCATTCTAGGATCACCCTTGTCTTGCGCTAAGTGGGGGCCAGGGGTTCAACATCTTTATCCTCGTCTGTCACTTGTTGTTTTCTCTTTTGGCTAATCATTAAATTTTCATGAATATATAGGACCAAGCTTGGGATGTGGATGACATTTCTTAAATATTGACTCGCATGTGACATGACTTGGCATAGGGCTTTTTGAATAACCTCTCATACCTTCTTCTACTTTAAAGGAATTGCTCGTAGTAATGGTGTTAGCAACCGCTTTAAAGTGGGGGCATACATAGACAACATCTTTATGAAAACTTCATGGTGTGATTTACTTTTTCTTATGACATGTCCTCTCCTTGGTGGTGTCATTGGGTTTGATTCCTTCCAAGAGTGAATGATCAACTAAAGTGGCCTGATGCAAATGAGGCATCCCATGGATAATGATCTGACACCCTGACTTTTCCTCTCTTGGAGACATTAGGCACAATTCTCCCTAAGAAGAATACCTTACATGAACAAAGAAAAATCCCCTTTAACAATTTTTTTTTACATGACATTCAAAGCATTTACAAAATCATTACATTGTGGTACCTTATCAATGTTATTAGGAGAATAACTTTGGTATGGTTTATATAATGGAAGTCAAAACACTGGCATGAATTTCTCCCTAAACCACTTCTTTGGGACAACTCATCCTGCAGATGACCTAATGTTTCATGGCCACACAATGAGCGCATCTTTTCCACCATGTTTTCCTTTCTTGCCATTGTATGATTATGTATCTTGTTGGTTTGACTTTGGATCTTGGATCCTCAGGGCTTGACTACTTTCTTGATCTTTTTCATCCTTTGTCATCTGCATTAGTATGCTTAGATCTCTCTTGAATGTCTACTTTAGTGTGAGTTTGAAGCAAGTTCATCCTCTCACTAAAGTGGGGGCTAAATGTACCATGGAGAAAACACATCTTGCTTGATTTGGGTCTGAATAATTGATGATAAATTAGACTTAATAAGGCCTTTATTTGGTGTTGTGAGGTGTTTTTCACATCCACACTAGGTCTTGGACCCTTTCAAATACATTTAACAATGTCTTGTAAAGGTGTTGTAAAGTGTTGTAAATGACTTTCACACTTTTCTAGACTTAATGAACCCATTTTCCCTTAATTCAACATTACAAAATGTATTTAAATGCATTATGACATCAATCTAGAAGGCTTGCAAACTAAATTTAACTTTTATCTAGTGTTGTAGTGTGTTTTACACATTCACATTGTTCTTGTTCCTTTCTAGGCTAAGTGGACATAATTTTTTGTTGTAAAGTGTATTTAATCACACTTTCACATTGAAGTTTGTGTCCCAAGCCCCAATTACTCTTTACATCATTATTAATACACCCCTATTACCCCATATTATGTATCCTGAGGAAATATTTAATGAAATACCCGACATAGTCACCATATAAAACCCTATTTCCTTCTTTCCTAGAATTATAGATGGAAAATGGGCCCCAGTGGGACTAATTCACCGCCTGTGGTGAATGATTCCCTACTAGGTGGGACTGATTCATCCAAGGTGGCAAATGAGTCCCATTTGGACCATTTTTTACTTTTGAGTAGGAAATTTTGGAATTTAAGTTTTTTTTCTTCATGTCACCTTAGGGATCCAATTAATAGGAAAATAAGGTGAATTTCCTATAAAATCAAGTCTCTAAACCCTAAATCAGAACCATTTTTCATTATTCATCCATCATTCTTCCATCTCAAGTCAAGCAAGTTAGGGTTTCATCATTGCAAGTCATCAAGATAGCCTCCTAAGACATTCAAGGGCCGATTCTTCATGTTTTGTTGTAGACATTAAATATCAATCTTCATAGAAAGTTATTAACTCCATTAATGCACCTTTCATTACATTCTTTCTCTATTTTGGTTTAATTACCTAAAAGGGGTTTGACCAAGGAAAACCCCCATGCCCTAACATTCAACATTTCTCTTTCTTGTCTTGGGTGTTCATAGATTTAGACATATTGGAGGATTAGGAATCATTGAATATTGCATTACAAAGTTGTTCAAATCATCTCTTCATTGGATAAGTCAAAATACTCACAAACAGTCACCTTCAGGCCCGAATTTGATAGTTTCAAAACTGAACACCTGAAGAAGCAGAAAGTGTAGACCAAATGCTCCTGTTTCCACCTTTGAATCTTCAAAAATTAAAAAGTGGATTCATTCACCATGGATGGTGAATGAGTCCCACTTCTAGGCCTGATTTTGGTTTTCTGTATTTTTAGATACCCTTTTGTCTGAAATGGGCTCCTGAGCAGTTTCATAGAACTGGGATTGATTTGCCCAGAATGGTGAATGAGTCACACCAGGCCTAAAAAGTAGGATCAACGGAATTTCAAAAGTCATTTCAGGTCTCCAACAAGTTTATAGGTAGACTTATTTAGTTTCATTCATTTATGTTGTAGTTTACATTCATTTCTTTAGGTATTTTGCAAACATCATTGTGTTTTCAAACATTGCATACTTCATTATTTTAGCATTAATAACCAATCAATCTCATCACTTAGTTGCATTTAAATCATTTCATTTAGTATTAATTCCATCTTGCATATATTAGTTTGAGTGAACCACCTCAATTTTGGTGTTCTATCTCTCTCCTCTTAGGTGGAAGATCCTAAGAGTGCAAGAGAAGTCTATAGAACCACTCTCAAAATTGATGGCTCAGGTTCAAATTTTAATCCTAGATTCTCCTCATTCTTCAATCTTCAAACCTTATTCATTATAAATAGAGTCCTTCTCTATTGATTTAGGATCCACAAGTTCATCCACAATCATCGAGATTTTGTTGCAAGGTTAAGATTCACTAGTTTATGCACGTTTATTATCCACAATCATCCAAATTCTGATGCAAGGTTAGCATAGAATTTATCATCCATAGCTAGGTTATTTTCATTTTGCATCAAGAATCACACACCTATCATCAAACTTATCAAGGAATTGGGAAAGGGCTTCTTTCCACATCAAAGAAGCACCAATTCCCCCATGGGATGCTGATTTGAGCATTAAAATAGGATTCCATTAGTATTTTACTTGGTATTTTACTTTTTTTTCATGTTCTTGTGTTTGAATGAATTTCATGGGGAATACTTGTTTACACTTTTTTATGGATTAATGTTTGATTGTTTGTCCATGTTTGAGTAGGTCTAGGCAAAGTATTCTATGGAACTAGATGCTTCAAACATTATTTCATTCCTCTTAGAAAAAGAAGCAATAGCTTTAGGCAGGGACTCCAGTTGTTACACAACTCTTGTTTAGTAAGTTGTCTATTACCTTGGTCATTTTATTCATCACTTTCATTAGCTCTAGGGTTATAGCCCCAGTTACCTCTTTTCGTGCTTTGTGGAGGAATCACATCATCAAATCAAATACAAACAATATCACAATCAATTATTTGTCACAAAATATATGGTTCTCTAAAAACAATTCTACCCAACAAAGCAACACTAGATATCTCCTTTTCATCTTTTTCTTTCAATACTTAATTCTAACCTCTAATACCATATAATGAAATTATGGTTGGAGTGTTTAATTAAGACTATATAAACGCATAGCTAGTAATGACACTAAAGAAATTTGCACAATAAATAAAAATAAGTTCAATTAGTAAATTAAATTGATCATTATATTTTTTGGATTAGAATATGTGTAAATTTTTGCATCTTACACACAATCTAATCTAGAAAATATAAGGATCAAAATTATGGATTATGAAAAACTAATATCATTAATAAATTGAGTTATCAAATAAAAGTATAATAATCTCATAGCTTCAAGAGGTTGAATACAATTTAAGAGTCAACCTTTAGATGCAAAATTAATCTTATGAGATCTATCAAAATATACTACTCTATTTATCATTGTCTCTAGCTTAGTGACTAAAATGTAATTGATAAACTTCCATAAAATGTAATATAACTAGAAAGATGGGCCAAGTGAAAAATATTTACATCACCTAGGGTACATGTGGAAATTATTAATACCCCAATACTAAATGATTTTCCCTTTGATCTGACCTTGGAATAGAGTGAATCATTTTGAAATGTGTAAATTCATTGTATTTGGATGTGCACTGAGATACATGTCTAAGAAATCAATACAAATTCTTATGTAAACCTTCTTCTCATAAATAATTAAATATTTAACCTTATTAAATGGTGTCAATTTAAACATTTTTAGTACAATCCAATGAAGGAATTGTTATATATTAAAATGATAATACAAAATACCATGAAGCAACAAATACAATCTAAATTACATAGACATATTCAACATGATTAGTACTTATTATGTTCAAATAACAAGTATAATCAATTGCATATATCATATTTCAAATCTCAATGATTGTTGAATAGTATTGGAATTACTATTTTGAAACTATAGTAATTATATTTAATTTTACTAATTCAAATTAAGAAAACATAAGGAAATAAGTAAAAATCTAGTAATGAAAATGACATTTTTTTGTTCATACATTTTGTTCATACATGGTTTTTTAAGGCCTTTGATTCTCTTGTATAACTATGTGTATTACATTCAATGGATAACTGACACATGGTAAAGATGAAAGATGATGCAAAAGTAAAATATTTTCTAATCTAAAACTAATGTGCATAAAGAAGAAAATTAGAAATTCACAATGCTTATATTGTGGTTACCATATGTTGTGTTCTCTCCCAATTTAAAATGTCTACTAACTCCTTTTGTTATATAAATAGATCATCCAAATCATTGAGTAAAAATAAGTGTGTCACACCAGTGATGATAAGATGATGAAGAATAAAGGTATACATGTTTTTAAAATAGTAGAGCACCATCTACCATCCAAGGAAAAAAAATACTAACTCAAAAAATAATTTAATAAATTTAAAGATCTATAACTAATAATAAATTTTCATACTTTTGTCGATCCCCATGACACGAAAGACTATTGTTATATTGGTTTGAAACATAAAATAAAAAAGGAATCAATAAATATATGGAGGATAATAGCATAAGATACATTCAAGATATATTTTTAGAAAAGGTGATGGAAATGACATTCAAAAGGATTATTTCAAAATTAAAAATGGTGATGATTCATTTTTCTTGATTCTAACATAGCCACATCATGTAAAAAAAGATGGAAAAGAAACATAGTAAATTGAAACAAAGGCCAAGAGGACATATCTCCTAGAGGAAATATTTAAAGCTCTTGGAGGTAAAAGATCATAAGGGATAATCAATGTTAATTATTAATCTTCTTTAAAAATTAGAGGTAAAAATCTTAGTCCACTCACTCACCTAAACTAGATGGCACATATATGAAGTTAGTAGTGTACACTAGATAATAGTAATAAACCCCGTTAAGAACCTTTTGTGGAGATTGGGAGGAAGATCAAGGATTTTTTGTGAATTTTTCTCTCATCAACACATGCTAACAAAAAACTATTTCTTTCCCTCTACAATAAGATGGAGTAAGAAAGATATAATTAAGGTTTTCATGGGATAATGAAATGCACATCAAAAGATATAAACATGAAAAAATGCTATTGAACTATTGCACTATACAAAACTATCTATTTAGTCAACAAAGGACTAAAAATTGAGTTAAACAATATTAGTTTTGAAGAATTGTGGTAGGTATTAATCTTATTGTTAATCATTGCTTACCATATAAAAAATAACCTATTTCCTCATTTTATGTAAAAAAATGCATAGAGTTAAATTTAAAAGCACTTACAATTAAAAGAGTCAAAATATTAATGAAAGAAATGTAAAGTGCATTGTGCTTGCCTATGTTTGTAAGGTTTCCTTCTAGAAACTACTTGATCCTATAACACATAAGATATAATAGCAAACATGTGTTTGTTAATAATTGTCTAAATATATTCATTGATAATAATGATCAAATTAAGAATTCATAAAATAATATGAAAAAAAAAAGATTTAAATAATCTTCAAGAAAATATTATCAAATAATATAATATAATTTAAAATATTGAGCATTCAATATAAAATAGAATTTATTGTAATTACTAAAACTTTTCTCTTAACAAGAATTTCATGATCAATATAGAGATGAAATAAAATATGAAATACGAAATAAGCATAACTCAATTAAAAAAATAAAAATTGATAGACTTCTTATTAACCAAAAATTATGAATCTATACAAATAAAATATAATTCTCAATCAAATAGATTATGAATCTATACAAATAAAAATTTAAATGACATATCAATCAAATAAATGAAGAAAGTGATTTGAATGAGTTAGAATATTTAAAATAAAATGCACTTAAAATAACCCAGAATATTAAAAGAAAAAACATAAAGTATGAAGAGCCAAAAATATTTACAAAATGGGAAAAAACATAAATACTCTTAGATTAGCAAAGTCATTATTTGGTTTAAAACAGAGATCTCGTCATTTTGGAACGACTCTTGGGGAGGTTACCCTATTATCAGTAATATGATGGACACAAACATAATTAGCCAAATTTGTTTAGTCAAATTGGGAATTCATGTAAGTGACTACATTATATTATCAGACAATAACCAAGATTGCAAATGGGAGTGGAAACAATTTGAAGACCTTGATATACCATTGGTGGAGACTAACAACCCCATACAAGTATTAAATGACAGATTTATTATGTTTAAGCATGGTGGGGATGAGATTATCTGGAATGGATCAAAATCAGGCTGGTATAATGTGAGGGATGGCTATAAAATAGCATCTAGGAAGCAAGAAAGAACCAAAACCCAGTTACCTATCCAATTATGTTGGAATAGAGTGTGCATGCCAAAGGATGGCATTTTTACATAGGCGACATTGCAAGGTAAAATTTTGACTGTAGATTGGTTTAAAAAAATTGGTTATCAGGGCCCTTCAAGATGCTCACTATGCTACAATAATGAGGAGAACGTCAACCATATGCTTTTAACATGCCCCTTTTCCCTTGAATGTTGGCGGTGGCTTTGTGCTAAACTTGGTTGGATATAAGCATTACCAAATGATATATTAACACTATTCAAATATTGGCCAACACTTTTTAGGGACAACTTGTGTGGAAATTTATGGATCATTTCTCCTTCAATTTTGATATGGGAACTATGGAAGGAGAGAAATAGGAGAGTATTCCAAGGGAAATCCATGGAGATAGAAATGCTTATGAATAAGATTGAAGTTGTCATTGTGGAAAAAATGAACTCGAGAATTCATTCCCAAAGCAACAAATCAAAATTTTATACAGGCTAGGATGATAGTATGTTCAAGAACTAGTTTGGTCTAAAAAATCCTCAAGTTATTTGGGAAAGGTTGCCAAATCAGCAAACAAAACAGAGAAAATTGTAAATGGAGACCTCCAAATATTGGTTGGTTCAAACCCAATTTTGATGGAGCATCCAGAGGGAATCCAGGTCCATCAGGAGCAAGTGGTGTGATTCAATCATGGCAGGGTAAAACTATTGCAAGATATTCAAAACCATTAGAGATTGATTCAAACAATATGGCAGAATTTAAGGCTCTAGTGTCAGGGCTATCCCTTTGCATAGAATTGAATTTGGCAAAGGTAGAAATTGAAGGGGATTTGGCTATAGTGGTAAATGTGATAAGAGCTAAGAAAGTGTTGAGTTGGAAATTACTATCTTTACTAGATTCAACAATAAACTTGATGGATAAGTTTGAAAATGTAATGATTAACCATATTTATAGAGAAGGTAATACAATGGCAGATGCATTGGAAAATATGAGTGCTAATGGAGTGACTCTTAAACAAATAACTCCATGATGAGCAAGGATTTTTGTGGATAAGGATTTGAATGTCATCCAAGAGGAAGAGAAGAGAGACGTTTAGGATTCTAAGAGTGGCAAGACAAATAAGAAGGTAGAGAAGGAAACAATGGTTACCCCGATTAAGCTGATTTCATCGAACTCCAACCTTAGATCACAGGATCAAGGAAGTTTCTTGCTACAAACACCACTTACAATGAGGTCCACAATGAAGAAATTGATTCACTCATAGAACCGATAGTGGCAGATCCATCTTCAAATTTGGGCATTTAGTTACTGTTCGTAATGTGGTCCAGCAGAGGAAGAATACTTGAGGCAAAAAGGGCAAAGATAAGGACTCTTGATGATCTTTGGTGTTTTGTCGTTTGTTTTTTACCGTCATCTACCTTTTTTAAACTCAAACTTTGCTCAATCGTAGTTGCAGCAATAGCTGGTAGCCGCCTTTTTATGATAAGGTTATAGACTTTGTTCAGGATAGCTTTAAGGTTTCATGTTTTGATTTTGATCTCCTCATGGAAGACATGAATATGCTTGTTTTATCTTCTGTTGAGGCGTCAAGTCTTGTAAATCCTTATACTTTTAATTTTAATACAATCTCCTCGGCTTCGGCCCCTTATTTATCAAAAAGAAAAAATAGAGATCTCATCAATGATATATAAAAAATTGACGACAACCTTCAATGAAAGAAACCACAAGAGATTTCTCTTAGCCATTACGAGAAGGTTCTAATTCTTAGCAACAATATACAACAGTCCATGCATAAACCTCCAAAATCAACTTTGACAACAAATTTCACTCTTTGAGGCTCCAACTTCTTGTTTCTACTGTGATGTCAGCCATTTCTTTAGTCATTAGAGTTGAACTCACTATTTGTTGTCTCCCATCAGCCTATCATCTCTTTTGACTTTGGATGCCCACATACCTTATCATGGCTGTTTCCGGCCTGTATGAATTTAATACTCTTCTTTACTGACATTTGGCGTATTCTTTCAAAACAAAATTTGGTATAGGAAGAGTTGAGATATTCAGGTTGATGAAAATGTTGCTTTCGTTTGCATTTCAACGCATTATTCTAAACATGAACAGTTTATAAGAGGCAATTCAAGTATGAGTAGGTATTCCGTCTTCTCTTCCAGTTGACCCGTGGCACGAAAAACAAGAGACATCCATATACATACAAAACTATATTGCAACAGCAGTGGGAAAAACTGCAGGTGGAAATCACCCCATTCTCACTGTGTGCTGAATAGTAGGAAAGGGTGCTATGCAAGTCGTCTAGCATGTGAAAGACTTTCGTTAACAAACTGTTGCTTTCTGAGGATAGGGATTTGTTGACATGATTTTGCTGTCGACACATTGCCGCCCAACAGCTGCGTTTTTTCGCACTGCCCGGAATTTTTCACAAGTGGCTTGATTGTCCTCGTTAAGGGCGAGCAGGGTTCCTGATATTCGGAAACTACGGTTTTTTCTCAATGTTCACTCGCAAACTTTTTTTCAATTTTAAATTTAAACAAGTTCATTATCAATGTGAAATTAGTGTATTTATGTTATTTTGTATTTTTTATTTTTTTTATTTTAATATAATAATATATCAATTGTGGTATATTGTAACAATAATATATTAATGTTCATAACATAACAATAATTCTAATAATTGAAGTAACGAGCGGGAGTGGGAGGGAGTTTTTTGAATTTCTAGTCTTGTTCATGTTGTGTTTCACTATTCTTTTAGTTGTTCTTTCACGTGCTTCTCTCCATGTGCTAGTCTATTGTGTGTGCGGTGTTGTTCAGAAGGTGTTCTCTGCTTTTCGTGCTTGGTTCATTCACATGTTTTTCTATCATCTTTCCTGTCTTATTTTTTTTGTTTGTGCGTGTGGGGTTTTCTTCTAATGGTCCCCCTGTCACGGGCCTAGGTGGGGGTCAACCCCCACCTTTTTGTTGGAACACAATGATCTACTAACAAAGGGGGGGGGCGGGGGATGGGCAGATGTGGGTGGCTGAATTAGTAGATGACTTAAAATTTTAACCCTTAAAACACTTTGTGCTGGTTAGAACTTAACATGCAAATACATGAAGATGCAACACACAAACATCACATAATAGTAGATATACATGGAAAACCTAGGATGGGAAAAACCATGGTGGGAAGTGCTGCTAGGAGCTATTGTCCTAATCCAACGTCACAATCAAAAGTTTTGTTACAATGTTTAAGAGAACCAACCCTAAGGAGACTACAATCCCTTATTTTAGGAGCACCTACTCCAAGGAAGCACCCACTCCCCACTCTGAGTACCTACCCAAATATCTGATGGCACCCACCAATCAAATTTATAATAATGATAGTTACAGATTGTTTGATAGAACACAATTCAATATTGCAACTTAATTTGCAACTACTCAACACTTGATTTTGACCTCTGTACCTTCTGTTACACTTTGTACCTCTTCTACTTTTCTTTTGTGGGTGAACCTGGATTAAGATTTACTATTCTTTTTTGTGTTCAACTCTTCCACCCTGCTACTGCACTCTTTTGTTTTTCTTTTAGTGCATTCTCTTTCTGTCTCAAAATACTTCAAGATACACTACAATATAGCCTTGTTGCACTTTCCGTAGGAGTGCATTCTTTGTCTACCTTTAGGAGCTAAGCAATGACATTTTTGTCCTTCATGATTCTTTTTACTCAAACTTTCTCTATCCATCTCAAAAGACACTTGTTGCTCAGATGCAACATACCTTCACTTGTTCTTGTAGCATTTTTTCTCTCCCAATCATTTCCTTTTTCTTCCTCCATTTAACCATCACTGTCTTTCAATATCGACCTCGAGACTTGCACAACATACCTAACCTCTTTCTAGGATTTGATATTTATCTTCTTTTGCAAGCTATCAAAACATTGAGCCATGTATCAACTTATCAAAAATCAGAGATTTTTTCTTTTCTGCAACACAGAACAATTGATATTTTCAATATCATTTAATTCATATTCTCTATAACGAATTTAATCAGATTTACCAGTACCTATATGTCTGCATCACAAATTTGATCATCTAATCATCATTAATACTAGTAGCTAGAGCGGTTGGGCCAATCACATTCGCTCTCTGAGTCAGTTTGTAGTTGAAACCCTAGATCATGTTACCGTAGCCGTTAAGGATTCTCAGTTTGAACCTGAGTCGTTGATCAGTGCTTTTCACGTTATGATCCATCGATCAACATTCACCATTTAGCCTTTTAAAACATGACTGTCATAATGATTTTCTTTGAAGACCGTTGTCAATTTTTACCATATGCAACTTGCCGAGAGTGAGTCCTAAAAGACATGTATCACAAATCCATATTTTTTCAAGGTTAGACGTGGTCCCACTAAATCTTTGGTGAACTAAAGGATTATCGCCATTTTTCACCTTAACATACTCATACAATTCACAACATAGATGTGAATTGCTATATCAATCATTTAAACACTGCCACCTATCTTCATGTCACCAATCAACCTTGACACCGGCTATTTGTCAATCTGGTCCAAAAATGTACACTGCTAAACAATTTCAAGGAATCTAGATGAGAATCTATAATATTCGCACTATGCTCTCGAAAAAACCTTTAGATATTCAATCCTCAATCACCACCATAGATCATACCAGAAATATTCACCCCATGACTAGGGAAGTATTAAGATCATCGAATATTTGTCAAGCCAGTAGGCCCAAGGAAAGTGGGTTGGTTGCCCCCAATGAACTCAATGGCTTAAGTTGTCACTCAAGCAACCTGCAACTGTCGATAGACAGTCATCAATAGAATATAAAGTTTGTTTCAATGCCATGACTGAATATATTTGAATTTGTAATATATTAAAATTCATACCCTTGCATTTTCACACTTGTTTGGTCCCGCCTTGATTTATTTATGCTTCTTTATGGATTAATTGGTCCTATTTTGCATCCACAAGCCTAATAAACTATATATTTTTATGGCTAATCCTCACAAACATCAAAAGATAAATGATTATTTAATGATTTTGTCTATGTGTCCTTGATTTGTGGACTAGGACTAAAATGCCACCTAGGGCGTCATCGTCCTCCATGGGTCTTGGGACCCTGATTTTGAATATACTTGAACAAGTCCCTTTTGGGAGTCTATGCCCCAAGATTTGAACCTTGGGATTAAGACACTGCCTAGGGCGTCTTACTCGGCTTATTTTTTGGGATTTAATTTCAAATTCTGGCAGGATTTAGCCTCCTTTATTTAATGAATTCATATGCCAGCTTAGTGTTATGTAATTTTGGGATATTAAGCATGAATAAGTATAAATACAAGGTTCCTCCACACATCTTTGATAACAAGCATCCAAGTATTCATTCCTAAGACAAGTTTATGCATTCGAGAGCAATTCATCAAGCATTTGAGGCCATTATCAAGATTCAAGCTTCATGTCAAGGGTTTAGTGCATCCATTCATGTTGTTGAGCCAAGATTATGGATGTAGTATTGAAGATCTATTTGCAACCATTTTTCACATCATATCCAAGGATCCAAGATCTACATTCTTCATGGCCACCAAATAGTACATTGTAGGTTTGCTTCACAAGACATCGTACAAGGTGATATCATTCATGTATTTCATATTTCATGCTTAATTTCATGATTTGGTTTAATTACCTACAAGGGGTTTGACTAATGCAAACCCCCATTTACTAACAATCAAAAAGTTTTTCGCCTCTTGCATGTTTGTGTTTGCAGGTTTAGGTTGAATACTTGAAGATCACTTGGAGTGCAAAGTTGTAAAAAGTTGCAAAGTTGCACAAAGTTGTCATCTTGATGGAAACTCACCTACAAGATGAATCCGAAAGTTTCAGAACTTGAGATATGAGGAGAGGCAAGTGTAGACCTTGGAGCTTAGGACCACTTTTGGAAATTTCAAAAATTTAGAATAGGACTAATATGCCACCTTGGACATCTTAGTCCTCCCGAGCATATTTTCTAGAGATTCTTTAAGATCTGGTTCTGACATTCGAAGACTCCACATCTGCCTCAAAAAATAGTAGTGGGAATAATACACCATTTTGGGAGTCTTTGTCCTCCCTAGCATTTCTAGTCAGCTTCTTTGTATTTTTCAGAATCCTCACATCTCCAAGATTCCTAGGTACACACATCCTAACTTCCAGTTTCATAGTTTTATATTATATTCTTTCTTTCTAATTCATTTACCATTCATTTGCATCACACTATATTTTCCAACATTGTCTTTTCCAAGCATTTTCTTGGTGGTGAACCCCTAAAAGCTAAAAAATCCCCCCTAGGTCCTCATTGAGAATTGACTCACCTTGTGAGGTTGTTAGTCAAGCCAATTAGGACTCCTAAGACATCCTTGACTGTTAGTTGGAGAAAAGTGATATTCATATATCCACATTTTTCCTCTAATTAGAATTCATCCCATCACCCAAACATCACCAGTCTCCCAAATAGGATATCACACAAAAATCCTCTTTTGACATCAATGACAATAATATGTCAACAATCTCCCCTTTTGTCATTGATGGAAAAACCACATGCTCACTCAGCTATATTATTTGACTCTAATGCATTCTCTTTACTAGTTGTTGAGAAGCCTTGTGCCCATATCATTTTGTTGTATAATCACACCCTTTCTTAATTGCTTGAGCATAAATTTCTTGCATTTGATACCATTTGACCCCTTTGACATCAATGGAAAAGGGCACACTCCCTCTAAAAACATACTCCCCCTTTAACAAGCAATTCAAAGAGAAAGTGGGGATCCTTGAGTCAACAACCATCAAGTCGTTAGAAATTTGGAAAATAAATTTGGCTTGACTTGATTTACAAGTCTTTCCTTTTCTAGGGAAGAATGAAGAACCAATGTAGCTCCCCTTGGACTCATGCCCTATCACTAATATTTAGTGATATGATTTGGGAGAAATTACTCCCAATTTATGCCTCAAATATTCAAATTGATTCTTGGAAGAGGCTTGGTGAAAATGTCAGCCACTTGTTCTTTGGTGGGAACGTATTCCATGCTAACCTCTTTGTCTACAACCTTCTCTATAATGAAGTGATACTTTATGGATATGTGCTTTGTTCTAGAGTGCACTAGTGGATTCTTTGAGATGTTTATTGCACTTGAGTTATCACAATGAATAGAGATAGGTTCATTGTACTCTACCTTAATGTCCATAAGTGTCTACTTCATCCATAGGACTTGAGTACAACATGATTCTATTGCTACATACTCTTCTTCTATTGTGGAAAGAGTGGTTGATTCTTGCTTCTTGCTCATCTAGGATACCAATTGTGTCCCAAGAAGAATGCTCCCCTACTTGTTCTTTTTCTATCATCCACACATCTAGCCCAATCAACATCTATGTACGCTGTCAGGGTGAAGTATTTGGTCCTTGGATTCCACAACCCATAGTCAATAGTGCTTTTGATATATCTAAAATTTCTTTTAGCTAAATTAACATGTGACTTCTTTGGGGCAACCTGAAACCTTTCTACCATACATACTGCTTGCATTATGTTTGTCCTTGATGAAATTAAGTATAGTAAGCTTCCAATCATTGACTTGTACATTGATTGATTTTCATCTGGTGACACATCGGATTTTCTCAACTTGCATCCTGTTATCATAAGGGTACTGACTAGTTTACTATCTTTCATGCTAATTTTTTTAAGCATTTTCATAGCATATTTAGTTTGAGATATAAATATCCCATGTTCAGGTTGCACTATTTGCAAACCAAGGAAAAATAACAATTCTCCCAATAGTGACATCTCAAATTCATCTTACATATTTGTAGCGAATATTTTACACATTCTATCATTGCTACCACCAAATATGATGTCATCCATATATACAACAACTACAATCAAGTGCTCACCTTTAGATTTGAAATATTGATCGCTATCTACACATCCTTTCCTGAAACCTTGTTGTTGTAGGTACTAGTCTAATCTTGAATACCAAGCTCTTGGTGCTTGCTTTAGACCATACAACGCTTTTCTCAATCTGGAGACATAGTCCTCATCCTTTGATAGCTGAAATCCATCTGGTTGTTCTAAGTAGACTTCCTCTTCTAGGTTTCCATTCAAAAATGCATATTTAACATCCAGCTGATGTACACTTTAAATCCCTTATATACTGAAAATGCAAGAAACATTCTAATTTCTTCTAATCTTGTCGCTAGTGCAAATGTTTCTTCAAAATCAATGCCTTCAACTTGTGCATTCCCTTTACACACCAACCTTGATTTATTCCTTACAACCACTCCATATTTAATGAGCTTGTTTCTAAACACCCATTTTGTGCTAATTACATTCTTATTTGGGGCTTTAGGAACTAATTCTCAAGTCGTGTTTTTCTCAATGTAATTTAACTCTTCATCCATGGATTTTATCCAACATCCATCCTTGCTGGCCACATAAATGATTTTTGGTTCAATCTAATACAGGAGAGAAAATTTTACTTGTTCTTTATTCTTTGCAAGCCTTCGCCTAGTCCGAACACCTTAATTTTTGTCCCTAATTATCTGATATGTTGGATGATATTTTTGCACACACTTTGTAGGTTCCTTCAATACTTCTTTAGATTCTTTTTCACTATTAGAAACATTATCTTCAAAGTATGAATCATCTTTAGTTTCTTGTCTATCTAATTTGATATGCTTTATACTCTCATCAATATTGACATTTATGCTTTCTACCATCTTATTCATCCTTTTGTTATAGTATTTGTAGGCTTTACATTGGGTGGAATATCCTAGAAATATTCCACTATCTATTGCCCCTAAATTTTTCTGTTTAGCATGTAATGTTGTTTGGGAAATCATAGATAGAGTAGAACTCTATTCTCTCCTTCCATGCCTCCTTAGATTTCTTCTCAACCTTTTCCTACTCTTTCTCAATAACCTTAGTTTCCTTTTTCAAGTTGTGAGATATGAATTCATTCTTCTTAGACTAAACATTTGGTCTTATAATTTTTTTTCCACAATTTCTAGCTACATGACCAAAATTGTTGCAATTGTAACATATTATATTCATATCCATCAAAGGATCAAAAGTGTTTTTGCTTACAAACTTTGTACTCCTTTTAAGGGATATTCTACACTGTCTATCCCTATGGCCAAATTGATTATAGATATAACAATAACCATAGAAGTATGATGAATACCTGGTCATCACATTTGCTTGGGTTGAATGAGATGGTCTTATTTCTCTTTTCCTCTTAGGATCATGCACTTTTGTAAATCCATCAATATTCGTTCTTGTTATGTTCCTTTTTTTCAGTAGCTGGCCCCTTTTCTTCCTTAGTTTTCTCAACTTCTATAGGTTTCTCTTTGAGTTCACTTTCTTTGCAATCACTTTAAGTGAGATATTTGGACTTTTCTTCTACCCTAAATCTTTCATATAATTTTGTAGAAGTGTCTATAAATGTGCTCTTACCTTTCTCAAGCCTTAGACCAGATTTTTCTTTGCTAGAGGGCTTTTGTGTGCTTCATATCTCATCCAAAATCTCCATGCCACCTTTTAGCTTTAGTCCTTTTTCAACACGCTCTTTGGATTTCCCCAAATCATTTCTCAAGGCAACTATTTCAGCCTCAAGCCTCACACATCTACTCATTTTAGATTCTAATTTGGATTTCATCACTTATTCCATTCTTTTTGCTTCCTCTATTTGAAGTTTCAGACTTACTACCATTTGATTGGATTCCTCAAGATTTTTGGTTAGCTTGTAGGATTATTTTTGTCCAAGCTTCTTCTTGCACTTATTTTCCTTTTTCAATTTCTCAATTTCATCTTTGAGATCATCTATATCATATAGGGAATAGATAAGTTCTCCTTCCAGATTAACCTCTCCTTCTTCCTCAGCTACTTCACTAGTATTTTCAACCTTTCCATCCTCCTATTCCTCATTTTCTTTTTCCAGAAAAGAAAATCATTTTCTATTATAGTAAATGCACAATCTTGCTCATCGTCTAAGCTATTATAATAATCTTAAACATCACTATCCTCAAGATTGGATGTATAGACTTTTCTTCTTCCTCTAAAAATTCTTTCTCTTAGGGTAGTATGGTTTCTTTATTTTATCATCCTCTTCTTACTCAGATTTTCCTCTCTTGTCGTATGGACATTTAGTAGCAAAATGACCCACCTTTCCACATTCAAAGAATTTAAATGGAAACTTACCTTTGTACTTGCTTGATCCTCTTCTAAGTCTCTTGAGGAATTTCACCTCTTTTGCATCAATCTCATTATGTCCATATGTGGTTTTTATAGCTTTGTCTTTCTTAGGTGCTTCATCCTTCATCTTGTTGATAGCTTTGAATGCAACTTCTTTCTTGGATTGTTCTCCATCCCTCATTCTCATCTCATATGCAGCTAATCAAGAGTGAGTTTGTCTATTTCTCTTCCTTCTTCGATTGCAGAGATCTTGGGATCATTTTTTTTTCATTGACATTAGAAATTTTTGTACAACAATATTTTCTTTCACTTTCTCTTTGTACCCTCTAATAGAATTTACTATATCTTCAACTCTTAGAGGATAATATTGAATCTTCTCCTCTTCAATCATCTTTAGGCCTTCAAATCTAGCTCTCAACACTTCAAGCTTTGCCAATTTTACTTTTTCATCTCGTTCATTGTTTTTTTTCAATTTATCCCAAATATCATGTGTAGTATTACAATACATAATCTTGCCATGCACAAATCTAGATAAGTTGTGGATAATGGAATGCCTCTCCCTTTCATTGTTCTCATAGTCCTTCCTAGTAGTATCAGTGGGAGGAGTACGAGGAGGAACATAGTTGATCTTGATAGACATCCAAACATCAATCCTAGAGATCCTAAATATGCTTCCATTTCATGGCACCAAAAAGCATAATTTGTTCCATTGAACAAAGGTAATTTTTTTGTGGATGAAACTTTCTGATGATCCATAGTGTTCACACTACCAAAATCTACCTGAGTAGATTAAGCTTCACCTAGGGAACCTAGGGTTCTGATACCAATTGTTGAAACACAATGATCTACTGAGAGGGGGGATGAATTAGTACATGAATTAAAATTTTAACCCTTAAAAAAAATTGTGTTGGTTAGAACTTAACATGCAAATACATGAACATGCACACACACAAACATCGCAAAACACTAGATATATGTGAAAAAACTAGGATGGGAAATCCACGATGAGAAGTGCGGCTAGGAGCTACTATCCTAATCCAACTTCACAATAAAAAGTTACATTACAATGTTTAAGGGCACCAACCCTAAGGAGACTAAAATCCCCTATTTTAGGAGACCCTACTCCAAGGATGCACCAAATCCACACTTTGAGTACCTATCCAGATATCTGATGGAACCTACCAATCATATTTACAATAATGATAGTTACAGATTGTTTGATAGAACACAATTCAATATTACAACTTAATTTCAAACTACTCAACACTTGATTTTGACACCTGTACCTTAAGTTACACTTCGTACCTATTTTTTTCTGCTCTTGTGGGTGAACTTGGATTAAGATTTACTATTCTTTTTTCTGGGTTCAACTCTTTCAACATGCTACTGCACACTCTCTTTTTATTTTAGTGCATTCTTTGTCCATCTCGAAAGAATTTCATATACACTACACAACCTTGTTACACTTTCTTTGTCTGCCTTCAAGAGCTAAGCAAGGAGATTGTTTTCCTTCATGCTTCTTTTTACTAAAACTTTCTTTGTCCATATCAAAAGACACTTGTCGCTCAATAGGAACACCATTGAGAAGAATAACATAGCTAGTAGTAAAGACACACTCCTTAATCAATCTCAGAAACATCCCACTAAATCCAAATTTTACCAACATAGAAAAAAATAAATCCCATGAGACCCTATCATAGGCTTTTGAAATTTTCAAATTGAGAGCCATACTTGGGATTTTGGAATGCTCCATGGAATGGATGACTTCATGAGAGACAATGGTCGGGTCTAGAATCTATCTCCATGCAATAAACCCTTTCTTGCTTCTAGATATTAGTTTTTCTTATAGGGGTTTTATCCTATTGAGGGTGAGTGTAGGATGACGAGGGTCCAAAAAGTGGCAATATGACAAAAAAATGGCTAATGACTATTTTCTATCCAAAATTTATGAAATGAAAAGGGTTTATTGAGAAAATTTTTAGCTTTCTGCAAATATAAGATATGCCTTGTTTGAAATTAAATATATAATTATTATTGATTTTCTACATGCATTCTAACTAAATTCCTAATTGATAGGTTGATTGAAAAACATCTATAATTCTTAAACAATTTAACATTTTTTGAATCTGAAAGATGTACCACATTCTATGTTTCCCATATTATAGGATAAAAAAAGAAACAATGAATTTCATTAATTTTTGACCAAGTTATGGTGGTAAGACAAAGAAGTTTTAATATTTTTAAACAAATTTAATAAAAACAATCATAACTAATTATTTACTTGCAAAAAAATTGTGGCGCATCTGGGCATGTGTCCTCTAATTATATTGAAAGTTTTAAATATTTTTTTTTTTTACTTGTACTAAATTTGGTCAGACATACACCCACTTTTTATTTTTTCTTGAAAATTTAGTACTGCTACATTGAAATTTCAAATTTTCACCAAATATATTTACTTTTTTTCCAAAAAAAGGACTAGTATCTTAGAAACTACATTCAATTTTCTACAATTTTTGTTCTTACATATTTTTCAAATTATATTAATAATTTATTTAAATTTTTATGTCAAGTTTCCTAACTCTATTTTTCTATTTTTTGTTGCCATTTAATAGCCTAGTTTGGACCCCCATGATCTTGCACTCACCCTTGACCATGATTTTAGAAAAAAAATTGTACATAGTATTACAAAGATTGATCAAGTGGTAGTCTGACATTGAAGTAGCATCATCCTTCTTGGGGACAAGAACAATATAAGTTGAATTCAATTGTTGAAGGAGTATACCAGCCCTAAAGAAGTCTCTAGTAGCCAGGAGGAGGTCGTTAGGTATAATGTACCACAAATCTTTAAAAAAATCATCCAGGGGCATCCGAAAGCCTTCAAAACAATTGAGGCAATGGATAGTAAAGTTGTAGAGTATCATATTATTGTATTTGATTGCTAGAAGCTGAGGATCTGAAATTAGTTGCTAGACTCTATTAGCATTAATGTATTAAGGTTGTATATGTTGAGGATATTGAGAAAATTATGATAAAATAAGTTGTCGGTTGTCAAGAGATGTAGTGAAGTTTAGTTTAGCCATTAGCATGGCTAGCTCAACATGTGGATGATCATAAGTTGTGGATTAAATGATTTGTTGTCGAGTATATCTACTGTTTCCACGTTAAGTTTCAGGGATCCACATGAAGATTTGATCAAGTTATGAATATTTTTGAACATCTAATAGTTGTTCAATTGTTCTAGTTGATGTTCCTGAAGGAAGATGATGTGATTCTGGTAACTTGGGTTGTTGTGGACATTTTTGTGGTGATTCATGATGCTTGTGGATGTTTCTAGATCATGTTTTATTGTTCCACATTGATATTTATGCTTGCGATTGGTGATTTTCTTTTGTGAGTTCATGGTTTCCATGTTCTTGGCCGACTGGGTGTTGTAGCATGTTGTGGATCTTCGAGGAATAAATTTTAAAGGTGTTTCAAGTTTGAGGATGTTGTTTTGGGTTGTTGCTTTGTTGTGGTTGACTTTGGTTGATTCACATTATAACTTGTTTATTGTTTCAGGCTGACCTATTTGAGTTTGCATGTTACCTTACTAGCTATTGTAATTGGGATGACATGCTAAGGGTTAAATGATTTGCATATGATATAAATATAAGAGAGGATTTATTACAGGAGACAAAAGGGGGATGGATCAATAAGGTGATCAATAGTGTAGAGTATGAAGCATGGGGATGAAGTATTCTGATCCAGAAGAATCACAGAGTAGAGCAAGTGTGTAGTAGGAAAGGGAGTCGATGGAAGACTATTATGAAGATTGTTATTATTTGAGTTAGTTGTAATATCTAAGATGTGGCCTAGAATTTGTTAAGCCTAAGAGGCATATGTAATTTTTTTTGAGATTATAATATAATGAAGAATGAAATTTGAAGGTTGGGTTTAATGCTATTAGGGTTTTCCTAGGATATATCTTGTGTCTTGTGTCTGGTGTTCATGAATGTCTTTTATCTTTCAGTGGATTAGCTATTAATTCTCATTGCATATTTGTTGTGATCATGGAGTTGGTAATTAGGCTACAAGGCTAGACTATCCTTTATTGGATCCTCCTACCCTTGACTACATAAGATGGTATCAGAGTTGGTTGCGAACCTTGAGTGGGTTGAGGTCCTTGTGGCATTCCTTAAGTGAATAGATCGCTGGATTGAGGTAGGTTGTAAGCATGTTCAATAGATCACTGACATAGAGGCAATGGAAACCTTGTAGTCAGATCACCGAGTAGAAGAAGTTGCACTAGAGCAAAGGAAGAGATGTCGCTGAGAAGGATGAACCCTAGAATAATAGAGTAGATGATGGAGGACTTTAGAAATAAGATGAGGAATGAGATCCAAAACATCTTGGGTGGTTTAAAGAGGAATCCTAAACCAGAAGAAGGTGAAGCATTGGTCTTAAGGAGAAATTTTATATACCAGAGCGAAGTAAATGTGAATGAATGAATAGAAAAGGACAATGATCTTGAGGCAACTTGTGAAGAAGACTTCCTTAGAACACCAACTAGTGAGGTAGTGCAAGGCTTAAAAGTAGACCGCTGAACCTTGGCCATGATAAGATGAAGAATGTAAGGAAACTTGTAGGGTGGGCTTGCTCAGACCATCGACTAGTGAGGCAATGCAAAGCTTGCAAGTAGATCATTGAACTAATTCAGAGAGACAACCTTGGATTTGACATAGTATAGACCAAAGTGAAGAGGTTCACTTTTCAAATAACCTCAAGAGTTTGATGCAGGGGCATCTAGAAGCCTTCAAAATAATTGAGGCAATAGACAGTGAAGTTGTAGAGTACTAGATTATTGTATTTGATTGCTAGAAGTTGAAGATCTAAAATTAGTTGCTAGACTATATTAGCATTAATTTCTTAAAGTTGCATATGTCAAGGATATTAAGAAAATTGTGATAAAATAAGTTGTAGGTTGTTAAGAGATGTAATGAAGTTTAGTTTAGCCAACAATGTGGCTAGCTCAGCATGAGGATGATTAGAAGTTGTGGATTGAAGGGTTTGTTGTCGAATATATCTATTTTTTCCACATTAAGTTTCAGGGATCCGCATGAAGATTTGATTGAGTTATGAATATATGTGTTCTAACAGTTGTTAAGTTGTTCTAGTTGATATTCCTGAAGGAAGATGATGTGATTCTAGTAACTTGAGTTGTTGCAGATGTTTCTGTGGTGATTCTTGATGCTTGTGGATGTTTCTAGATCATGTGTTGTTGTTCCACATTAATCTTTGTGCTTGCAATTGGTGATTTTATTTTGTGAGTTCATGTTTTCCATGTTATTGGCCAACTGGGTGTTGTAGCATAATGTGGATCTACGAGGAATAAATTTTGAAGGTGTTTCAATTTTGAGGATGTTTTTTTGGGTCATTGGTTTGTTGTGGTCAACTTTGGTTGATTCACATTGTAAATTGTTTAGTGTTTTAGGATGACCTATTTGAGTATGCACATTAACTTACTAGCCATTGTAATTGGGCCGACATGTCAAGGGTTAAATGATTTGTGGATGATATAAATATAAGAGAGAGGATTTGTTATAGGAGATAGAAGGGGGATGGATCATTAAGATGATTAATAGTGTGAAGTATGAAAAATGGGGATGAAGTATTCTGATCCAGAAGAATCACAGAGCAGAGGGAGTGTGGAGCAGGAAAGGGAGTATATGGAAGACTGGTATGAAGATTGTTATTATTTGAGTTATTTGTAATCCCTGGGCTGCGGCCTAGAATCTATTAATCTTGAGAGGCATATGTAATGTGTTTTGAGATTATAATATAATGAGGAATGAACTTTAAAGGCTGGGTTTTTCCCTATTAGGGTTTTTCCAAGATATATCTTGTGTCTTGTGTCTGGTGTTCATGAATTTATTTTATCTTTCTATGGATTAGCTATCAATTTATGTTGCATATCTATTGTTATCATGAAGTTAGTAGTTAGCTTGCAGGGCTGGACTGTCCTTTATTGGATCCTCCTACCCTTGACTGCATAAAAAAAATTGGATGAAAGTCATCTAGGGCCAGGGCTTTGAAGGTTCCAAAGGAGAAGATAACTGATTTAACCTCTTGCAAGGATACACTACTTTCCAAAGACTTGATGTTCTCAGGGGAAATCAACTTATGTATAACCTCCAATAGAGATTCCAGATCGTTAAGTGATGGGCGTTGAAGTTGTCCATCATTTTTAAAGAATGAGATGGATTCTAATTCCAAGTCTCTATCCTTAGTGAGGAGATCCCAATTATCCTTAACAAGAGAGAAGATCATGTTTCTTCTCCTATGTTTAAGAGTCGATTGGTGAAATAACTTTGTATTCCTATCACCCTCATTCAACCACTGCATCTTGGACTTATATTTCTAGAAGATATCCTCTTTCCTAGCAACTACAAACCATTAATGTCCAAGGTTGGAATAGATTTTCATTTGGAAATATCTTCCAACAAAGAAAAATGTCCTCCAAGAGCTTAAAACTATCCAAGATAAGATGGAGGTTGGGGCTATTGATGAGGAAACTACTGCTAGATCCAATTCCTCCCCAAGCATCTTCATCATCACAAATGCAGTAATGAGCTTTAGGCCAAATAGACTTCGCCATTTTATCAAAAATATATTTTTTCATCTTGGTATCTTATATTAAGAGAACATCAATGTTTAGGTCAACAATAGAAATCTTGAGAATATGTTGTTTAAGAGGACTATTAAGTCCCCTTATATTCCATGATAGAATCTTAATGACAAAAATTAAAAGGAACTTGCAAAACCTTTCCCTGGCCCAAGGGGAGGAGATTCCCTAATTACTTCTTTGCTTTGAATCCATTTGAGATCCCCTCTAGGTTCCTCTGCTTTCTTGAGGAAATATCTCTTGTTGCTTCTCTAAGTCTAATCTCCTTATTATTCACTCTTCCCACTTTTGAATCATTCCCCACATCCATTTTCTTCTTCTTCTTGGATTTACCATTCAATCGAGTCTAGGGGTCTTAATTGGCCTCATTTGTAGGAGGTGATGAAGGAGCCAACTAGGTAATACCCAAGATAGTCAGCGACTCTTGCATCTTAACCTATAATGAATCTTGAGGGGCCAAGTCCTCCTTATTGAAAGAAACACAAAGGTCCAAGCCTTTATCTGAAGCTTTGGAATTCATAAGAGAGAGAGGGCTCTCACCCATGGTAGGTTCATCTTCAAAGATGATTTAATCCACTCGAGAGGTGTGAGTATCACCATCTAATGAGACCTACTTGTCTGCCTTTGTTTTTGCTTCCTTCTTAGGAGTCCCATTTAGAGCCTCATGACTTCCCCCACTTGACTTTGAGGGGTAAACATGAGGAGAGAAAATAACAGTTTCCTTTTTTTGGTGGGGGGTAACTTCTTACAAGTGTTACTGAGATTACCAAACTTCCAACAAATCTAAAAATATAAGGTTCTTGCATTCTCATATTCCTGAACTTGGGTCTAGGACTCAAACTTAGACTTCAATATGATTGAAGTGGGAAGAACGTTGTTAATATAAATGTTAACACAAATCACGGAAAATACAAGCCTAGATCTCTACGAAGTGACTTTGTCCACATCCAGTAGACTTTTGAAGGTGTTAGAAATCCCCTAAGACACCTTATATTATTCCATAACTCAAGGGATAATCCTGGAAGTCTAACCCAAGTAGGAGCAATAGAGCCTAGGCCCACCAAAGGGTCCAAGTTCGATTTCCATTTACACAACACTGAAAAATTCTTAAAATTCTTGTCAAATACCCAAGGACCTCCCATAAGAATAGAGATGAGATCTTCTCAGTTGTTAAAGCTAGACACAACCATTTGACATAGTGCTCACACTAGCCTTACCTTTAAGAGTCTAGACCGCATCCATCCACCTATGTAACTCGTCAATAGTGGTCTTGAAGGATAAAACCTCCCAACCCACAACATTAAAATCCTAGCAATAGATTCATCCATTATTTTATCTAGGACAAACACTTCTAGACCCTCCACCACACAACACTCATTTGTTTCAAAGGAGGAATAAAAAGTCCTTTTAGAAGTAGAGGAATTTCCCACTAGTTTTTCTACATATGACTTTTGATTCCTTCTCAGCACTGAGGAACCAAACTCATGATGGATACTGATAGTATGGTCATCATCCTAAGACTTAACACCCACCACAAAATATTTTGACCCCGAGGAGTGAGCAGCTAGAGTCAAGGTACCAGTATTGTCACCAATTAGAGAGGACAAAATCCTAGAAGGCGATAGTAGCTAGGGCCCCCCACCCAACTTCACCATGGCTGAAACAACAACATAACATGTGCACAACAACTCAAAATTTCATTGTAACATTTTTAGTCACATTGTTCACCATATTTTTTTCTCCTTATCTATCATCACCATTTTATTTATCCACTAAATCTTATCCTATTGGGTGAATTACTTAGACATCCCTTATTTCTCCATCACCATTATCTTAATATAGTCAATTGGGGACATGGGATATCTTTTTCCCTTGTGGTATTTTATCTCTTAATATATTGGACATTAATTTTATGTCCTTCTCATCCTCGTTCATCACCTTTCATCTTTCCATCTAATAAAATTATTATAATTTATTTACTTTTTTCCCTAAAATATAATATACAAATTGATTTTCTCTTATTATAAATATTTTGTGAATCACTTTAAGCTAGGGTATATCCTTTATCACTAATTTGTATTCCTTAATTTTATCTTGATCATTATCATGGCAATCAAACTTACATTATTATCTTAGGACTAGATTAACTTTTTATCAATTCAATTTTTCAACACATAATTTTGTATGATATTATTACCTTTTACCATATTTTACCTTCCCCGTTTGAGGTGATTTTGTCATAGTTATTTTTTTTCTTTTTGTTGATTACCATTATTAGAAGATTTAACTACGAGCTAATCTTTTCCATATGTATAGATGACTACCTTAAAACCCTTATTTCCATGGCCTTTATGTAATTTCTAGTTATTTTTTCTAGGTAAACCACTATGTAGCTTTATCTTCCATTTCAATATTTAAAATTTCCAACTATCTCGATGTGTTTCTCCTATAAAAATGATGTGTCCCACCTATTCTCCATTTCCTTAGTTCCTTAGTATAGTGAATCTTCATATATCTCTCTTGAAAAATAAATAATTAAATTTTCTTGTACAACTTGAAAAGTGGAAAATTGTTGGTTTCTAGGTTTTAGGACCTAAAATGACAATATTCATTCTTTCTCATTCAAGACCAAACTCTAGAGATCTCAATGCAAAGGAGAAAGAGATCTTGCAATTGGGTTTTCTTAGAGGCTGAATGTAAATGAATGAGGGGTTCACCACCAAGTTAAGACTTGGAAAGACAAATGTAATGTAAGATGCAATGCTATACCCTAATTCAATGCAAAGCTTCATAAAATAACCTAAAATTGAAAATGAAACAAAACAAAAAGGTATAGGAGGGAATGTGTGCACCAGGGAATCTGAAGCATACTTGAATGAGCTTTGAATCACTGAAAATCCTAAATTTTTGGCTTACTAGGACACATTCACCAACCTGGACCAATCAGTCCAAATGAGGGTTTCTGCACAGGAACAAGTTTCTAGAAAAAGGGTATCTAAATCTGCAAAAATCCTTTAAAAACGCCTATAGTAAGACTCATTCACCACTTCTGAGAAATTAGTCTTGTTCCACTTTTTCAAGAATTTAAAGTTCGGATCTGTGCTCCAATCTCTACCCTTCCCTTCCAAACTGATTTTTGGATCTGAATCTAAGAAAATACCTGCAAAATATAATATATACTTGATTTGCTTATGGGGGGTTTGCCTCGGTTAAACCCCTAGTTTGGTAATTAAACCTTGATGGAAATAATGAAGCTTGAATGTAAATGTGAACATAAACCCTAGCCTCAAGTGTGTCTAAGGTTAGGAAATCTAAAATTCAATGCAACCCTATGCTAAAGTGGAAGAATGAGATGCATGAAGTATGAAGATGGATGACTCACTTTGAGAGATCTCTAATAACCCAAATGAGCCTCACTAATGTTTATACCTTGCATAGGTTGAATGTAGAGTTATAATGGAGGATGTAATCACTTAGGAAACAAGTTGTTAGGCTTGGCTTGATGGCTAGTTGCATCTCCCCAACCTAGAATCCATCATGATTCACCATAGAAAACCATGATCAACCCATGACAATGCTAGATATTGGATGAAAGTGAGCTTGAAGACCTAAAAAAACACTTTAATGCTGCTCTAAGACATCAACTTTGCTTGCTTTTGAAATTTGAATGCTCTTGTGGAAGAATTCTTGATCATTCTTGAATGCTTGTCTCTTGAAATTTCTCTTGAACATGCTTCCTTAGATGAAAAAATAACCTAGGATTTTGATTATATAGGCATTAACACCTAATTTAGTGTTATTCAGATCTCAAAGGCCGACATCAACCAAAAAATTGATTTAAAAAGGTGATTTTCCCTCTCAAACCCAAAAAAATCCCTGAATGGGACTCATTCAACCAAGGTGACGAATGGGTCCCACCTAGGGGGACTCATTCCCTCAAGGTGGTGAATGAGTCCCACCCTAGATTTTCGAGGTGGGTTTTTGGAATATTTGATGTTTTAGATGATTTTGTCAAGTTTTTAGCTGAAATAAGCCTCAAGATCTGAAATAATGCATCTTAGGGGCCTTTTAATGATGATTTAAAGGGTAATTAATGCAAGGGTGCCAAAATAGGTCCAAAATAAGTGTGAAATTGTACCACTTTCAAGATCATATAATTTTGTACACTGCACTAATTTTGATAGATTCTACATGAATTTCATGATGAAAGATACATTTTTATAGTCAGTGATTAGATTTTAAACATTTTAATTAAATGTTATACTTGTTGATATGCTTAATTTATGGCTAGTTTCCTTCATTAATTTATGTTTTTATTATTTCAACCTACCCATGTTTTACAAAAATTCCTAAGAATTCATAAATATTTTATACCTTTCATGCACTTTGAAAAAAACTTTAGTATGTGGAAATACAAATATGATACGTAGACATTTGTATGTGTGAATGTATGAATGTTCATCAAATTTATTATGATTCTATTCTTAAATTATGATTGCTAATGAAGTGTATGACTTAGGTATGAAACTAACTTCTTGCAACTAGAAGAATTGTAACCCGTAGCATAAGGACCATAGATAGTGGTAGGGGAGAAGTGAAAATGGTTGAAGCATGATAGTTTCATAGAAGATTGAAGGTGATCATTGAATGGTCAATCGTGAGTCACCATAAGTACATTCTTATCCACCGAATAATATTACTAGAAGAAGAAGTTTTTTTTGAGTAGGACTAACCAATGACATGACGTTATCCATGAGACACTTCTCTATCATGGTAGTTAACTGTTGGGGAAGAGTTCCAAATTAGTTTCTCTTCTACTTTTCAATTATGGTCTTTTGTTACAAGGCTATGTCCTCTCCCTATCTTTGAGGAAGAGTGGACAAATAAATTATGGTTCTATTTTTAGTTCTAAAAGGAATAAGACTCCTCACATATAAGCTATATAGTGGGATCTATTGTGGGGAGTGAATTTATTTAGCTATCTAGTTATTTTTTTACTAAATTACCAGTTAATAGTTGATCACTATTAGTTTTTATATTATGAGTTGAATAATAGAAATGTATTGTTGAATTGAGAAATATCTAGTAGATTCTTATCAGTGTTCAATGTTTTCATGCAATAAAGGAGCAATTTAAATATCATGATTTGTTGATTAATTAGTAAGTGTTGACATCTATTGTGCAAGCAACAACTCAAGAAAGGGCCACTTGAGGTACTACTATCCACTATATTTCATGTTATTAGATTAGTTCATGCATTATTGAGTTTATTGAAGATAATTTATAGTTTCATGCATTTCAAATTCATGAATAGGACCCTATAATTAAATTGGATTCTATACTTTAATGTGTGTTTCATACTCTAAAAGTGATTAGTTACAATTCATTCTTAGAAGTTACTAATCATAGAATTAAGTGATAAACTTGTACCCATAGCATAAGTAGTAGCTTAAGTTTAGTCCCCTATTTCACAAGTTAAACACATTCATTTCCATTTCCAGGTTTTACAATTTTATGTACATGTACATAATGACCTATACTTGTCGATATATGGCATGTTAGAATCTAAAAGTGCATATATAGTGCTAGCAATGGAAAAATCTTACAAAGCCTGGTTGATAATTAAGTGAAAACTCTCAAGGAAGATGAACTATTCAGTTAGGAACCCATCCTCTGATTGCGTGTCTACCTATAGCACCAACTTAATCAAGCATTAAGGATGCCTATACTTGTTCAAGCAAACTATTTTTATGTTTATATATATGTTTTGTATTTAGTTCAAGATTTCATTAACATATAGTGAGCAATCTCTATAGATATCATAGATGAATATATATATGTACACACACACACACACACAAAACATAGTTATATATATATATATATATATATATATATATATATATATATAATTTTTGGAATGGAGATCCAAACAAAATTATATATTTCACTATCTCTCCAATAACAGTATTAATATTTTTTAATATATAGAGTTTTATAATATTCTTAATTTTATAGACTTCTTTCATTTATATTATCTTTAACCTACTAATGTTGAGATAGAATGGGTATGTGCAAGATCATCATGGAAAAAACAGGCCCTTAAGTGGCAAAAAATTCAGAAAAATAGAGTTAGGAAACTTGGCATAAAAAACTGAATAAGTTATCTATATTATTTCAAAAATATGTAAGAATAGAATCTCTAGAAAATTGAATGTAGTTTCTAAACTACTAGGTTTTTTTAAAAAAGAAAAAAATCTTTTTGGTTAAAATTTGAAATTTCAATATAGTGGTACTTAAATTTTAAGGAAAAAATAAGAAGTAGGAGTCTGTCTGACCACCCTAACCAAAATAAAATCATAATATTTTTTTATAAGATTTTAGATATAAGTAGAGGACTCATGCCCCAATGTGAAGCATATTTTTTTGTAATTCTTTTCCAAGTAAAATAAATAATTATGATTTTTTTATTACAACTTTTTAAAAAATATAAAAAATTGTATGTCTGACCACCTTAACTTGGTCAAAACTTCATGAAATTCATTTTTTCTTTTTTTTTATCCTATATTATGCAAAGCATAGAATGCGACGCATGTTTTGGATTCAAAAATTGTGATACCATTTGAAAGTTATAGATGTTTTTCAATCAGCCTATCAATTAGGACTTTAGTCTTAATTTGACTAGAAAATGAATAATAATTACTTATTAAATTCAAAGTAAAGCATAATTTATATCAGTGGAAATTTGTGAATCTCCTTTAAAAACCCTTTCGTTTCATCAATTTTGGGTAAAAAAATAGTCTTCAGCCACATACCCATCATATTGCCACTTTTTGGCCCATCATGATCCTGTACATACCCGAATATAATAATATAAATTGCATTCTCTATAGTTACATTATTATGATTATTTTCCTATTTTAGTCCTTTTATAATTGTGTGTTTTTTTACCTCATTTTGAGCCACATCCCCTTTTATAAACTATCCCTATCCTTTATTGTGACCTCTTCCACCATTTACCCTTATCATCTATTTATTTCCCTAAAGCATAATGCACCAATACTATAGCTAACTGTGACACTAAGGATATATTACCATTCATGTAAGGAGGAAAACTTTATGTTAGCACAAAGGATAGGGAATGGGTTAAATTTTGATCATGAATACAACTTCCTTTACTCCCTCCTCACATTTGGAAAAAATAAATGTTGCAAATGAAAATAATAAAACTAGTAGATGTGTTTTAAATACATCAACCTAAAAGACAACAAGATATCAATATTGAGGTGTCTATAAAATATAAGCATACTTAATTAATGTATCTATAATAGTTAATTACCTTCTTCCTCTCCATGTTCTCTTACCCTCACATGTTTTATGAGTTTTCCTCTTTATACCTTTTCATCAAACCATTAAACTATAATTCTATTCACTAACCCATACTCAATTCTCTTCATAATCTCCATGAATCTAACATTACTTAAGTTTTCATGACTCATAAATATATGAACAAATAATTTATCTATTCACAATACTTAAGTGTACTTAGGTTGATGAGGTTAGACAACATCTTGTCTAACTGAATGTGCAACCTTTAAGCATTTAGAGGTTACCAAGTTATTTGGTAAACCTCATGTGGTACCTTCTTGAGGTTAGAAGACTTTCCATCTCACCTGAAAGGTCACTCAACACTTGGCATCAAGGTTGATGAATTGGTTGAAAATGGGTTGTTAGTTTGTGCATTCCTATTGATACTAAGGTTAACACCTATAGGAAAATTGTCTACTCATTTGTGCCACTTCGTGGGTTCTTGATAATCCATATCAGAGGTGGATTTCCTCTCCCTTTCCTATATATGCAAGGCTTTGTACTCATTGTAATTCAGTTCAACTAAATTTAATAGATCATATTGTTCACTTGTGATTGATTCTTATCTCCATGACCTAATTCTAATATGGTATTAGAGCTTAGGGGGATATGGTTAGGAATTTCTAAGATAATTTTGAAGTGTCATTTGGAGTTGACCTACACATCTAGCCACAACAAGAAGAGAGTGACTGACCCCCATTTATCTCTTTTCTTCCATCTCAAATATGATTGGAGATGCAATATATCTACTTGTAGAGGCATTTTTCACAAATATATGTGCTATTTTTTGTGCTTCTTCGTGCAACCCTAACATGGATTTGCATCAAGAGATAGTGTTTTTAGAGGCATAGATTTCACATGACTCTTGTTTGGTAGGAATCTTTGGGTGATTAGAACTAAAGGAGTGAGAATTTTGTCACCTATTCCCACATCACCTTTGACATTATTTTAATAATCCAACATGCAGTTATATAGAATTTTGATGTTGCATGGTAGTTGCAACAACATAACATTATATTTTATGCTACAATATTTGGATTAAATTATAATTTCATATGAAATTTACTTGAATGTTCATGCAATGACCACTTCACTCTACACATCAACCACTTCGTAGATGAGGGTGGAAAAGAAAGGAATGTTGGAAGAATGAAGAAGAATGATCATCTCTATAGTTTTTTGTTGTCATTGATATCACCATGTTGTCTTTGCAAGTCTAAGTTAGTGTTGATCCGGTATTTTGGTCTGATATCTAAACCGGTTTTCAAGGTGCATTGTTTGGTATTCATGTCCACAATCCTCCGTAGTTGGTAGTTGTTGCTTGCAATTTTGGGAAACTGTTTATAGTTGTTGAAGGCATGTATGTTCATAATTTCTTGTGCTCCAGTGCTTGTACGACATGTTGGCTTTATTTTGTTAATTTCTTTTTGCAATGAAGTTTATTTCTGGCCAACTTCTTGGATTAGTTGTGATATAGTGAATTAATTTTGTTTTGTAGATATATGTGTGACCTATCTCAAGTCTATGTCGACATGATGTAGCATATTATGCATTTGAATTACTATGTGGGAATATTTTGGTGAATACTTGAACCTACAAGATTGGTATTTTTTGGTAATCAAAGAGATACATCTAATTAGGCCAGCCTAATTGATGCTTTTGGGTAGATTGAGTACATATATATGTGTTGAACAAGTTTTGGTTTGTGGTGTGTGACAGTGTATGTGTGATCAATGAAGTAGTAGTGAATGTGAAAGTGAAGAAGAGCGAAAATGATGAAGTGTGTCAAGTCAGTTTATTGAGCATCACTAGAGCTACATTAACACTTGTTAGGTGCATTTTACTTAGTTCACTTTGGCTGAAAAGCCCAAATTTTTTTTGTAAATATTTTCTATGCAATGAGCCTCCCTTGTAAGTAGTGAACTTTTGTATATAGATAGTTAGTCCTACGTAGGGTAGTGAGCACTTGGAAATGAGCCTTATATATTCAGTTTTGAAACTACTTTATATTGTGAGTTAATCCTCACCGTGTTTTTTCCCTCCTTGGGTTTTCCACGTAGAATCTGGTGTTCAGTGTGTTAATTTACTTTTTGATTTTTGTATCTCATGTTCATGCTTGATAACAAAATAGTGTGGTTGTGGAATTAATAATTGTTGGAAGTTTGAATTTGAATTTGTGTGACAACTGATTCACCCGCCCTCTCAGTTTTCTGCACTTATTAACAATTGGTATCAGAGATGTGGTTCCTTGGTTTAGAGCTTAATCACTTGAGGAGGATCTTGAAGGTTGATTAGATGGATGATAAAGGAGAACTTCAAACTACTCTTGAAAATCTTGACAAAGTGGAAAGAGAAAACAAAGATCTGAAAGAGAATCTTGATGAGGAAAATGAGTGTGTCCGGAAGCTGAAAGAATAATTGAAGAAATTCAAGGAAAGACAAAGGAGTAACTAAGCCACTGAAACAAGAGATAATTGGAATAAAAGTGACTATAGAAGAAAATAAGATAATTCAAGAATGTCTAAATACAATGATACCGAATAAGAATGATGAATTCTCTAAATTGGAACAAAAGGTAGTAAACTTTAGAGAAAAAATAGAAAAGAAAAAACTTTGTGAAAATAATTTCAAATCCAGTGCTGGTAGGCTTGATGAATTAATTTCAGGTCATAAATCAAGTTAAGACAAAGCCGACTTGGGAAATGATGTAGGTGAAAGTTCTAAGGACAATCAAATGACTCAGGAAAAAGGGAAGCATAAAACAAATTTTGCAAGGAGACCGCCTGTGAGATAGTCTAATGCACATAGGTATCCCTCCTTCAATGGTATTTGTTTTTCCTATAATAAGTATGGTCACAAAGCAACATAATGTAGGAGTAGGATGAATCAGTTTACTAGTTCCTTCTCTAGACAATGTTTTCCATGCAAGAAGGTTTGACATAAAGCTATTGAATGTAGATCTCAGGTGAGAATAATCAGTTCAGTGATGATGAATAGGTTTAATGGAGGTAGAATGAGTCAACCCTTTAATGGATACTACTATACCTATAACAAATTTGGACATAAAGAAAATCAATGTAGATTGACAAGTAATGGAGGTCAGACTAATTAGAAAAGTGTTGTATGCTATAACTGTAACATACCTAGACTATCTCAAAGGTTTGCAAAAGTAAGAAGGGAAAGCAACATTCTTTGATAGAGAAGAATGGTCTGGTAAAGAAGATAGACAAATAAGAGATGAAGCAAGAGATGAACAAGATATGGAAAAATAAGAAACAAGAAGAACCTAAAACTACTGATATGTCTGTGCCCTCATCTGGTACAAACTATTTATTCAAAAATTAGACCTAGCATGGTCTTAGGGGGAGCATTAACAGAAAAATTATAAAAATCCCCTGGATGAATGGTGTGTTAGAGGCTGGCACGAGGATGGAATGTGAAGAATTAAGAATCATAGTTTTTGGAAAAGGAACCAAAATAAAATATGTTGGCATAATGATTTGTGGGTCAAATTAGGGTTTTTTGTGTTTGGCAGAGTGTTTTTAGTAGCTTTTTGATGTTTAGCACATTTAATGTGTTCTAGGGAAAATCAATGATGTATAAGGTGAAATGTGTAAGTATTTTCAATTAGTTGAGAATTTTGAAGAACTGGGTGCCTTGGAGTGATCTCAAAGAAAATTGAAACAGGTTGAAGCGTCTCTGAAGGGAATTCAAAGAATTTTCCACGAGTAATCTGAAATCATTTCTCAGTTTGAAAAAGGGAAGAAGGAAAGCAAAGAAGTTTTGATTAATCATTAATGAAATTAAGAAAGTTGAGCACGACAATGGATAGAGAATTGTGTTGCAAGATTCCACTAAAGCTAAAAGGAGTTTAATTGGAAGAATTTGATCATAGGAAGATGAAAGGAATGGAACTAGGGCTGAATGAAAATGAATTATAGAGCATAAAAACCATAGGTATGGACTTATGTGGAGAATTTCCTTGGTTTGTTGATAAAGAGTTTATTTTGTTCTTGTTGAATTCTTTCAAGAACAACAACATTGTATTGGATAAACCCTACCTAATTACGAAGGAAGTGATCTAAGTGATTACTGGATTATGTAGTATTAGGGATCTTCTTGGAAAGAAAACCATGAAATATAAAGATGTGGAGGAAATTATTGGCATTAACAGAGACCCTCGAGCTCTATTAATAAACACTTTTGTAGATTTGGTCATAAGGTATGTTGTGTATAGTGTTTCTTACAAAATCTATTTTAGAAATCGTGAAGGTTTGACATTGGCTATCATTGTATACATTGCAAATATGATGGTTAAGGAAAACATGCAATTTGATTTGTGTAGTGTATTACTTGAAAATCTATCTGAAAATTCCTGAATGTTGGTGGTTGAGAGTCATCCCTTTCAGTTTGGATCTCTGCTTACAATGTACTTGGTATTTTACTTTCTTAGCTCCCTACCGAGAAAATAAAATGTTGTGTGGGAATCTAGTATTCCTATTGGGAAACAACTCTACAGATACTTGGAAGTGTTGGAAAATAATGCAAGTGTGTGCAAATCATATTTCACATCCTTAAGAACAAATATATGCTTCGGTATGTCAACACCAAGTTAGTTTGAAGTGGGTTCTTCCTCTGGTAAAAGAAAATTGGAAGTTGTCATTAGGGATTCCCCTCTAGAATCAAAGAAAGAAAAAGCTATAATTGAAGACATCACTATCTTTTCAAAAGAAAAGGAATAATAATATCTTCTTAGATTCAAATTCTCTAATCTAGACGACATCCAGTCTATCCTGGTTAAAGGAAAGATGAATAATATTGGTGAGATATGGAACGTAGTTTCTCTAGTTGATAGACTCAAAATTGATGACACTCTAGTAGAGTATCTACTTTTAAAAGGTATTGATGTATAAAATGTTTCTGATTCCTTTCCAAAAAATTTAGCTAAGATTTTTGAAGAAAGAATGTTTCTTGAAGGTCCAAAAGCATGCAAGTTGGAAGCCTTGGTTGAAAAGAGATGTAATAAAGCTAAGTTGAGATTATCTAAACTTATCTTGGAAATCAAGAAATGCATAAAAACAAATATCATATATTTACAAATATTGTCTTTGGTGGCCTACTGTGGTAGAAAATTTCAAAAGTAGGATTGAAGCAATTGAATTGTAGGTGAACCACATTGAAAATAACTTTTATATCTTTGAAGATAAAGAAGGGGAAAAAAGGGAAACAAAGGCTAAGAATTTGAGAATTGCAAGCTAAGCTGATTGTTGTGTAGAGACAAAGAGATGATGTGGTAAAGACTTTCTGGCTCCTTCAGGAGATTGCTGAGGTCCATTTAGACCATCTTTCTGGAATACTTACTAATGTAGAAGATTGTGAAAGAAAATACTCATATTGGTCATCTTATTTTACTCTATTGGCCCTATTGGAAAGCATTTGCACAAGAATGGATTCAGCTACATTCAACTAGAAGAAGTTACATCTAGTTATCAAAGAAAGATACAAGAAGGTGTTTGAGGTGAAGAGTGTAATTTTTACTTAATGTTGAATGTTCAATTTCTACTACTTTGTTTTGGCAAGAAGAAAAGAAATAGAAAAAGGAATTTGAATAAAATGAAAAAAAATTGAATTATTGTTGAATGTTTTGGATGGTTGGAAGTTTTTCGAACAATTGGAATATTTTTGCAATTTTGATGTCACCATGTTTACATATTTTTGGTCACCCTTTCCCATTGATGTCAAAGGGAGAGAGATTTGGAAAGTTGGGAGAAATTGGAGGAAATTTTTCAAAAATTTTGGCATATGTCGCCATCAATGACAAAGGGGGAGATTGTTGGAAGAATGAAGAAGAATGATCATCTCTATAGTTTTTTGTTTTCATTGATGTCACCATGTTTTGTTTGCAAGTCTAAGTTAGTGCTTGATTTGGTATTTTGGTCCAGAATCTGAATCGGCTTTCAAGTTGCATCCACTGGAATTCCAGTCTGCAATCCTCCGCAATTGGCAGTTGTTGCTCACGATTTGGTGAAAATGTTTGTGGTTTCTAAAGGCATGTATGTTCATAATTTCTTGTGCTTTGGTGCTTGTATGACATGCTGGATTTATTTTGTTAATTTCTTTTAGCAATGAAATGTATTTCTGGCTGACTTCTTGGATTAGTTGTGATATGGTGAATTAATTTTGTTATGTGGATATATGTGCGACCTATCTCAGGTCTACACCAATATGATGTAGCATATTATGCATTTGAATTGATATTTGGGAATATTTTGGTGAATACTTGAGGCTGACAGAATTGGTATCTTTTGGAAAGCAAAGAAATACATCTAATTAGGCTGACCTAATTGATTCTTGTGGGTAGATCGAGTACATATGTATGTGTTGAACAGGTTTTGGTGTGTGGTGTGTGAAAATGTATGTGTGATCAATGAAGCAGTAGTGAATGTGAAAGTGAAGAAGAGAAAAAATAATGAAGTGTATCAAGTTAGTCTATTGAGCATCACTAGAACTGCATCAACACTTGTTAGGTGCATTTTACTTAGTTCACTTTACTTGAAAATCCCAATTTTGTTTTGCAAATCTTTTGTAGGTAGTGAGCATCCCTTGTAAGCAATGAGCTTTTGTATGATCTGAATAGTGAGTCCTATTCAGGGTAATTAGCCCTTGGCAGTGAACCTTATATATTCAATTCTGGAACTATTTTATATTGTGAGTTAATCCTCACTATGGTTTTTCCCTCCTGTGGTTTTCCACGTAAAATCTAGTGTTCAGTGTGTTAATTTACTTTTTTTTGATATCTCATATTCATGCTTAATAGTTCATAATAGTGTGGTTGTGGAATTAATAAGTGTTGAAAGTTTGAATTTGAATTTGTGTGACAATTGATTCACTCCCCCACTCAGTTGTCCTACACCTATTAAAAAAGAGGTTTTTTGTTATTGTTTTGGCCTACATCGAACTTGCACAACCTCCTCAATACTTGTGCGTCCTACATTAAAGGCACCACTCCTCTTCCATTTGAGCCCCTCAAATTTTACTTTCTAATGGCATGCAAATTATCTTCAAGGCACCATATTACATCACATAATTAACTCAACAACCTACATCAATGTTGAGAAGGGGTTCCTACCTCCACGCAACCTCCATTCTCCATATTGGGTTCATCCACCTATGATATTTTTTGCTCATTTATGAGAACTAAAAATAGTTGTTGCATTTATATTGGTAATTAAAGAAAAAAATAGTACTTGATACAACTCTTTCTTATTTTTTGTGTGCCATATTTACGCCCTCTATGATGACCTAGTCAACATGCCCTCTAACTTAGGTGTCTACTCTAGAGGTGGCCACCCACTTGTCTTAATCCAGTTTTTCTATTTGGGCTTAGCATTCAAATTTAGTTTCAATTATAACATTTTAATGATATTTCTAGCGATTAAAATTAACTTAGGGGTTTGGATTCATTGCAAAGTGTTTTAATGGGGAGGTGAAATTTCTTTGGCATAATTAAAAATTTATAAAAGACGAGTAATTTTTTCTTTTGCAATGAGTTTGGTAGAAGTGGGCTTATTTTAATGGAGGTTTTCATTTTATTTTTTTGTCTTTTATTGAGGTTTGTAATACATAACTTAATCTATGTATTCTTAATCCGCCTCATGGCAATAAACCTGTAAGAGCTCATAGTAGAAAATATGCCTGTAATTGCACTCACATAAAGTGCCACAAAGGTTAATGTGTGTTCCATATGGAGGGAATTTGTGATTTTTGTACTTACACTGACTTATGAAGTGTAATGGGGGGTTGTATAGAGCCTTGAATTTACATCATCATTGTGGATCCTCATGATTCTCACCCCATGGTGTGTGTTTCCTTAATTTATCATCACAAAAATGGATCCTAATGATTCTCTCCTCATTTTTGTGTGCTTTGATACACACCTTTTTTCATTTTCTTATACATCTCTGGATTCCTTGCACACTCTTGTGCCCAATTTCAAATTTTCTACTTATTCTCTTAGCATTAAGTGAGGACTATGATAGCAGATGTGTTATGATAACACTTCTTTCAATGAAGTAGTGGAGGAATCTTCTTTTTTGGAGGTCTCAAGAACCTTCTATCTTGATCTATCATATGTGGGATTATTTTAGTGGATCATATTTTCTAAGATTCTAGTACTCTAAATCATAATACTATATGTATTTTTCCAAATGCACAGGGTTTGATTGACTTTGTCTACATGGTTGAGTAGTGTTCATATGTTCACTCATGCAATATTTTGTATCTTGTATCTTAATCTAATTTTCTTAGAGATTCATTGATTCTAACAGACACCACTTCATCATCGATAGAGTTTACAACTTCTACATGATGAATATGAGTCCTTCATCATCATGTTCCTATCATTAGGGGACATATTTTTAGATGGTCTTAACATTCTATTTTTCTTTTTTGGAGAGGACTTTTGTTCCCACTAGGTTTTATCCCTTTTCTCCATTTGTGAGAGAATACATCAAGTACATGGGTACTTAATATGGCATCATAGTCGGAACCCATTTCTATCTATTAAACTTTTGAGATCTCCCCAAGTATCACTTAAGGGGGGTATTAGAGTGAATAATTTATCTATTCACTATACTTGAGTGTACTTAGGTCGATGAGGTTAGAAAACATCTTGTGTAATTGAATGTGCAACCTTTAAGCCTCTAGAGGTTACCAAGTTGTTTGGTAAACCTAATGTGCTACCCTTTTAAGGTTGGATGACTTTCCATCTCACCTCAAAGCTCACTCAATACTTGGCATTAAGGTTGATGACTTGGTCAAAAAGGTTGTTGCTTTGCACTTTCCTAGTGATCCTAAGGTTGAAACCTAAAGGACACTTGTCTACTCATTTGTGGCAATTCATGTGGCACTCATCAATCTGCATCATAGGTGGATTGCCTCTTTGTTGCCTATATATGCAATGCTTTGTACTTATTTTAATTTTGGTTGACTAAATACAATATTTTTCACTTTCACTTGCTTCTTATCTCCAAGATCTCCTAATTCTAATAATAACCACTACCCATCAATTACCCCCTTTGAAAATATAATTTCCTTAAAGTTTGGAGTTACTGGAACCTAAAAGATAATTCCCACATGATTCATACACCCAAAGTAGTAGTTATGTATTTTCACTCCCCAACCAAAAATAATAATTTTTTTAATGCATTATGTGATGATGGTCAATCCTACTACATTTTTTAGCCAACTAAATAACAAAAAATATAAATAAAACATCTTTAATTCTCATTTAAACTTATAAATTACATAATTTATACTTTCTTGCTCGAATAAATTTATTTCTCCTAAAATGTGAGAGTTATACAATGCTTCAAATATTGTAATAGTTTCATAGATATCATCCTCAATTGCATGTTAATTTCTTAAAGGTCCCTAGAAATTACTAGAACTAAGTCTTCTTTATTAGGTAACTAATATTATTATTTTTCATTTGGTGGGATAATTCTTCTAATTTTTATTAAATTTTCATCTAACTTATGTCTACTGAATGATTTATCATTCCATTATCTTCTTCCTTTCCATCACATTTTGTTTCCCTAATTTTCATGGCTTATACTACCTCTTTTCCAACTCCTACCCAATCCTCCCTTTCTAAGCCATAATTTTTCCTAGTCACTATTTCCCTCCTAATTATATTTTCAATCCTATAAAAAAATTCTTAATCCATTATTTTTCATCCCTCATTTTAGTCCTCTCCACATCCATATCATTTCTACCTCATCTTTTCCCATTTGATCAACTTTGTTTTATTTGGCACAAGATATTTCTCCTCCAAATTCAACTAAACCTAGCCTTAAATTTCCTTCACAATGTATTTACAAACTCTTTTTTTCTCTATTTTAGTTTTTTATACTTCTTGCATCAATCCTCTATCCACCAGTATCATTTACCTTGTTTATGCTTACCTTCTTACCCTTGTTTTCCCCATTTTATTTACTATTACTCATTAGATTTTTTGTTACATATACTTTAAGTAAGATTAAATACTTTGTGGAGATTTATTTATTATATTAATTTCTATCCTAGTTACTATTTTTATATTTCATGAAATCATGAGAAGGGGAATAAGTTAAAATCCATTTTTAGGATTTTATTTGTGGAGTTTTCTATAAGTTTTTTTATGTTTTGGGTTAAATAAAAAAATAAGAGAGAAGAATTAGATAAATTTTCAAGAGGAAAGGGATTTTATAATAATTTGAAGAAACTTTGTGCAAAATTTCAAAGTATTGTGTTGTAATGGACTAGTTCATTCAATGGGGGATTTATGCAATCTTATGCCATGCTAAAGGGTGTTCAAGTAGAACAAGGAAATTTATTTGTAAATTAATTCTAAGAATGTCCTTGTTCCTTTGGTTTTTGAGGCTAAATTTCTATGAAAAGTCTCTTATCATTTTGATTAGATTAAGACTGGAAGGGACAATACCCATTACAAAATAGCCATTAAGGAAAATGAGGGGCTCATGAGAAGTGAAATTCCTAGAAATATAAAGAAAAAACATAAAACTTAAACTTAAATAGTTTGACCAGTAAACAAGAATAGAGACAACACCAACAAAGGCTAGCACAGCACCACATAACACCTACAGGTCTCTCAAAAACTTGAGACAATTGATTATTGTTGATCCTTTTTTTCTATACAGCAACAACTCAGACAAAATATGGAAATTTTATCTCCCTTGAAAGGTAAATCTCTATCAACAAGCCTCAAGAGATAACCCCAAGACCTATCTAATGTCAGGTATTGACAATGCAAAAACAACTTAGTGATAAATGTGAAAATGTTGGTAATCACAAAGGGACCTTACAAAAAGATGTTGGAACTTTCAAACTTATCAAATATTGCAATGTAATGATGCTTGAATTCCTAAATCTAACTCAGGTTTCAAAGAAATAGCCAACTATAAAGGGTTCAATAAGATTTTAAGACTATACTAACATCTAAGAACAATAATGTAAATGATCAAACATTCAAAGTGGACCAATCCTTCAAAACTAATTCTTGCTTAACCCAAATGTAATCTGCAATTTCACAGAAATAGTTCAATCTTCTGAGGTATTAAAAAAATTTAGATTATGAAGCATATACTCAAATCAACCCAATTTTGCAATTGAAATGAATAATACCCAAAATTGAACTTAGCACACAAATATTAGGCCTAGGCTAACTTTACACAACAACTTACAATCAACAAGCTGCTAAAATTATGGACCAAGGATTGCTCAAACACTTGAACTATCAAACCATAAACACCATTGCATCACTTCTAAATCTATATTCTAACATATAACTGATAATCTTAAAGCAATCTCAAAGAAATGAAATAACAAGAACCATGCAAGATAAAATAATACAATAAAGAGAACCAAAGAACAATGTCTTTACTTATATTGAATCACCCAATGTTTGCAACAATTCCAGTATTCAGTGTAACAACACTTGCTCTTAGAAAATACTAACTCCTAACTCTTTTGCAAATATTACTTGACTTTTTCTCTATTTTCTAACCCTTACAAATGAGGAAAAATACCCAATTTATAGCCACTTTCAAACTAGGTCGGTCATTAAACAGGTCAGCAAGAAGCATCTTCAATAAAATAATATTCTTTTCATTTAATATGTGGGCTCATTTTAGGTCGACCTCAACTCTCCAATGTAGATCGCTCCAATGCATGTAGAGGTCAAAAGAAGAAACGTGTAGAAAATCCTAGATAAATGGGAAGAAAAAATCTTGATGTCATCATTCATTAACTAGCCCCTTATCCTTATCTTGACCCAATTTATCTTGCACCCTAAGAAAAATCATCTCCAAGTCAGTCAGTGGTGGAGTAATCAATATTTTAAATCTTCTTTCAATTGATTTAATGTCCCTCCTTGATTACTTAATGAGCTTGTCCCACTCAACCTTGTGATCTGAAACTTCTCCATAACAACAATATAGGTAGCCACATCATCCAAATGGTGGGTAGTGATTGGACCATCATCAATCGAAGCATAAACTTCATGCCACCATTTTCTTAATTGTTCCAAGCTCATATTTTTTGTTGAAAACTTCTTTCTTCTAGTTATGACTTCAAAGAATGATATGCATATATTATAAATGTCATTCAATGTATTCCCTACCCATTGACCTTGTTTATGAATTTTCTTCAAAACTCTGTTCCTAATCTGTAGGGCCTCATACCACTCCCAAGGTTCTGAAACCTTTGAGGAAGGATAGATTCCATCACTTATTAATCTTTCCTCAGAATAATCCATGTTTTTTTGTTTTCTGCAAGAGAAGATCCACATCCTCTTTATCTTGTGCCAATAAAGTCTGCAACCACTCAAATGATCAGTGTGCATCTCCAAAAGTTGACAAAATTTCCTTAATCAGGATGTCTCCCCTAAGCCCTACTCCTTGTAACCACTCATGCATAACCTGTGTAGAAGTTGTCATCTTTTCAAGCTCACTAATTGTCTCCATAGGTAATAAATTTCCTATAGATGAAGGAGAACCAACCTGTCTGATAGACAAGGGCCCCATGAGATTTTGTAGATGTTTCTTTAACTCTGCATTTTCTTTCTTCAATCTCTCCTTAGCCTGCACTTCTTTATCCAATGTTTGCAAAATTATAGCAGCAGGCCCCTTGAACTCATCTACTTCTTGTCTTCTAGAGGTTGGCCCTAGATTTATTGTTTGAATTCATGAGGGGTTACCTCACCCTTATTCTTGTCTACTGTAGGAGTGGCAATATGAACCACCCTATTGCTTGATTCATCCCTATCAATTCTAGAAATAGTTATGGCCTTCTTCTTTACTTTACCTTTTCTAATGTTAGCCAGTAAATCATCCCAACTCAGGGGAGTATCATCTATAACTACCTGTTTTCTTTTCAATTCCTCATCGAGCCAACTACGGGTATAAATACCTGACTGTTGCTCACCTTGTTTATCCTTTTCTGGTTGATCAATGGATGAGTCAATATTTGAATCCTGCACTATAGGAACTTCTTCACCTTTACCTTCTTTTCCTTTATCATTCTCCTTATCCTCCCCTAGATTCTCATTCTCCTCCTTGTCATGTATCTTTGTCACCTCATGAGTTGGAGAGGGAGTTCTTTCATGCATCTCTTCTTTCTTAGAGGATTTCTCTTTTGTTTCCTTGACTAGTGAATCTTCATATGACACCAAAGAGGATTGAAAAATCCTATCAATCTCTACCTCTACATTGTGAAGACCCCCATCCTTGAATTCTTCTGTGTCTTCACCTTGATGGATATCTTCAATAGCTGCACTTGTTGGCTCTTTTTCTTCACTATGTACTTCCTGAATAGGAGGAGAGGAAGAAGTATCCCTTTGTTGTTGTGTAACAAAGGGAATCATGGGAGCACCTTCTTTTACCAAATATTCCTTAGGGGATGGAGTTCTTGATCTCCGAGTATAAACCTTTGTTTTCTCTCTAGAACTCTCAACATTAACCAACTTTGGTCCTGTCTCATCCTTTCCCCTTGGAGGCTCATTTTTTTTTCCTTGATGTTCTCGTTACTCTTCTCCTCTTAGGCACAAGGGAATCACCCTTATTTCCTTCTTCTTCATGTTCCTCTTCTTGAGCAGATTTATTTTCTTTGGAAGCAATATTTCTCTTCTTTTCCATGGGCTTTCTTTTCTTTTCTTCTCCAGTTTCTGTTTGACCACCTTTGATATTAATTTTGAAATGGGAGCCCACCTTTTCATTGCTTTTTGGGTCCTACTCCTCCTTAGAAGTAGACTAAAACTCCAAGCTTCTCATTAGGTCATAAGTATAATGTTTCCCTTCAGTATCTAACTCCCAAATCTTGCCCTTGATCCACAACTTGGTGTATTTGATCACAAGGGCATTGATTTCTTCCAATTCTATTTTTTCTTCTACCATCCAATCAATTTCACCTATGGGATTATCTTTAACTGATTCATAGTCATGGAGTTGTATCACTTCTCCATCATCATCAATTTGATTTGGGATGGCCTTGATACTATACAATCCAATTAAATTGGCAGGAAATCTAGAAAACTTCCTCTTTACAACATCGAATTCATCTTTGCAATTGAATCAATAATCTTCAAGATCATCCTTATGTCTAAATTCTCTGTTGGCTTAATTTTGTGCCCCACCTATTCTATCAAATTTGGGCCTCTTAGTATGCAAAGATAAGCCGAAGGTTCCCATCTCTTCTTCATAAAAGTGTGCCATGGATAAGGAAGGACAAGCCTCATTACCTCCAATCCTTAATGGGAACTCATTGCCAAAACCAATCATAAAATACCTCATTATAGCTCAAGAAATGGAAATATCTAACCTTTAATCATTTAAACCAATTATAAAATACTGAAATCATGTAATTTCAATTCATTCATTTCTATTATTTGTTCAATTTCAAAAAGTTTAGAGATTTCCATCGAGGACAAAAATTGGCAAAGTTAACATAACTTTCCTATTTATATGCATTCTCGGGCAAATGGTAGGGCGATGAAATTTCAAAGATTTCTACATGTGAAGGAATTCTGTGAGGCAACTAAAATATCTGAAAGTTTCAATTTTTTCACAGTATCACCCAATTTGATCGAATGATAACAAATTTGGGGATTTGGGCTCAAATTTTATTCATTTCAAATCATTCATTCATGGCTTAGACCTATAACTCATTCAAGCATAGTTTGATTGATATTAGCGAGGAATTCAAAATTGAAACCCTAGGGTTCTGCCATGGATAAATAGTCCAAGCTTTGACACACTCATTTATTCAATCAAATGAAAATCAATTCAAAACTCTCAAAATTAAGTGACGATCAAATGCAAATGGGAAATCAACAAATCAAACTCATATCCAGATCATCAATTCATGAAACACAAGGAACCCTAGATCAATTGAACCAAATCACCATCATGCACAAAATTGTATTCAAAGGCTGAGTCCGTCAAGGATTTAAATCATTAACTCAATGGAGGGTTGCGACATCAACACTCAGGGAAGGCATCAAAATGATGCGGGGGAAACCCTAGTTTATCATAGACCTCCTAAAATGTAGAAACCCAAGAAAAGAACATGCATAATACTAGAAAACCATGTACATACTCAAAAATTAAAAGAAAAGGCACCATGCACATACCATTAATGGAGTAGAACTCAAGAGAAAAACAACTGGTAGTAAACTTCAACTCCAAGAAAATGCGAACAAGGCCAAGGAAAGGTCACCAAAACCAACAATTTGCAACTCCAACAATCAAGCTCACATGCAACTCCTTAGGATCAAACTCTTCAAATTTGTTGTGCAAGACAAATAACATCAATTTGCTAACATAAAATCTCTCACAATTCCATTAAATGCGAGCTGCAGGATTTGTACGACAGGCATAAATGAGGTGAAATGATGGCTTAAGACTGACCTCGGGGATCCAAGGGAATGACGAAAGTCAAGGATCTAAAGACCCAAAGAAGTTCAGAGAATTCTGCTAGATACAAAATTCCATGAAGCACTCAAATCCTTGAAATATAAAAAAATAAGCACCCTTTGGGCATTCAAGAAACTAACATAAATTAGGGATTTCCGCCTAGGGAGGAAATACCCGAAATATAAGAAAAACTCGAAACCTTTCCCCCAACTTAAGATTTTCTCTATTTTCACAATTTTGAAGTTTTAAGGTGACTTCCAAGGATCAACTCATTATGATCAAATTGCTAGAGGGTACCCCAAAGAGAAAGTTCATCAAAGAACATGGGTGATTCAAGACACAAACTAAGAGACTTATCCCTTAGGGGGGTGAAGTCAGGACCCCAGAAGAAAAACAAATGAAAAGCAAAGCACAACAAAGAGGGTCCCTACTTTTAGTGGGGCATGTGTGCAAAAACTATACAACAATTACCTTCCACTCTTGATCCAAGAAGTGGAGCTTCTCCTCAAAAGATAAATGACCTTTCTACATAGTATGAGTATCTACCACAACATCCAAATCCAAGCTATCCACCTCCTTCCCTTTCTTTTTCTTGCGACCATCATCACACCCTTCCTCAACCACCCATTTCCCCTAGCCTTTCCTAATATCTTGCTGGAAGAGCTAAATAGTGAGGGTAATGTTCTGCATGGTTTCCTTACTATAATTTGTTATGACTTGGAAGCAATGAGTGGTTTATTCTTGGTTCTTGTGTATGGCTTCAATCTCCATTTGTAAATTCTTTTTTTCATCCTTCATCCCAACAATATCACATAGCTCTTTCAACTCCTTATCCCATATGGCCCAATGCTTAAAAGACTTAGCCAAAGAGGCTATCATTTCCTAATGGCCTTTGTCCTCCACCTCCCCTACCCAAGGAACTTGCTATAGTAACACCTTATTCTCCATAATCTAAAATATCTCTTTAGCGGTAACCAATTGACCTAGGATCAATTTAAGGATGTCATTTTAGACATTAATTGTCTCTAAAATTTCATTACACTAGGAACATGAGTATCAAAAGAAATCCCAGGTTCAACATGAGTCCCCCCAAAATTGATGCAAAAATTGGGGGAATTTTGATGGCTAGGGTTAATAACAAGGGGGTGTTGGGGACATTAGAGACATCTGCATGAGCAGGGGAGTGCATGCATGAATTGTTATGGGTGGGATTCCATGACTCGCCATCTATGTTTTTTGACTCACCAAAACTAGAAGTAGAAATATGAGTGGGCTTAGACAAGGGAGAAACTTTTATGGGGTCTAGAGGGGTTTTCTCATTAATAGGGGTTTTACCATGGGCATGGATGAAACGATGAGTAGTAGGAGGGGTTTCTTCCATGGCAATGGAGGGACTAGGTCTGTCATGGAGTCAAAAATAACTAGGGTGTTCTTTTTGAAAGTGGCATGGGATGGTAACATAGCATCTTGGTACTGGAAAAGATGGAATATGAGGCCCTAGTGAATGGCTAAATTTCTACTTTTACCCTATAAATTTTTAATAGTTTGTTCAAGAGGACAAAATCCAAAATAGAAAGTTAATTTTTATATTATATCGAAGGTGGTTAAGCATTGGAAACAAGTGATCATGAAAATGATGACAATGGCCTTCAAGAATAACATACCTCATAAGGACTTCTGCCAACTTACTCCAAGGGCTAGGGAGATCAGCACGATTGAAGCCATTTCAGAGTCTATTCACTTTTTCACCCTCTTTCAAAAAATGGTCCATATCTTTCTGATAGTTTTCCTTGTGCTTATGGGGGATGCAAACACCCTTCAACAAGAGCCTCGTCACTTCCACAATAAGCTCAGTTGTCACTATGAAGGGATACAATTTAATATTAATAGTTCCATCTACCTAGGAGGTAGTGAATGCTACTAAGATCTTGGGGACATGCCTTAGCATTCCTTCCACATAAGGGGCCAATTTTCCATGTTTCAAGATGGGCCAAACATCCTTGTCTTGTTTCTACATTTCATAACTAGTAAGTTCCCCCTACACTAACTCACCTCCCATAGTAGAATTTGTAAAATAGCTAGAGCAAGAGAAAATAGTATGTAGAACCACCGATACAAATACTAGAGCCACATGTAAATGAGCTTATGAAAATGAGGGATTAATTTTCCATAAGTGAAACTGATGGAAAATATCCAAGAGAGTTGACAACAGATTTAGCTTGATATCAATTTGGTAGTACTTTGGCATCATGAATCACTAATTTGCACACATGATTAGGGATTTGCAAAGTATTATCCCATATTATTAAATTTGGTGTGAAGGTGCCAATTTTGGCAACCACGTCAGTAACTTTATTTTTGTTTCTAAAAATGTGAATAGCCCTGTTATTTCTGAGGGTCGTCATTAGATTTCAAGCTAACAACACGGGTCCCAAAGAGTTCAACAAGGGTTAGCTTTCCCCATCAATGTCATCATAGTATTTATGGAATCCCCCTCGATAATCAAATTGGAAATCCTAGCTTGTGTGGCAATCTTAATGTTATGAAAGGTTGTCACCACCTTAGCAAAATTGGACAATTGGACCCCCAAGTTCACCACATAAGCTAATATTAAATTACCCTTGTTATAAAAAATGACACCACACCCACCCACCCAACCTGAGATTGGTTTTTCTAAGCTTTCAAAAGCTAGCCAAGTTTGGGGGAGGACCAAGTAGTACTACTCCTGTCTAGTGGAATGCAAGAGAAAAGGAAATTCAAGATATTAGATAGATTCCAAGCTGATGCAATAGACACCTCTAGGTTATTAGGATTATGTTTGGGGTTGCAAGAAGTTAAGGAAATATTCTCAACAACTTGACTAATAACCTTATTGGCAACCACCAACCAAGGGGACTTTTTGTCTTTGAAAACCCTATTATTGTGCTCTTCCAGAGCGCCCAACTAGTGAAGAAAAGAGATTATCACCAGAGCTCCACCAACATCAGATGGGAGAATGGTAGGAACCAACTATAAAAAATACCTTTAACATCCCTCTACCAAACCTAAAATACTTTGAAAAATGAATGGATTTTTTATCTCAAACTTTTTGGGAGTAAGGGAAGTGAAAGAGTAGGTGGGAGATTGACTCCGCTTCATTCTCACATAAGAAAAATTGATTAATAAGATGTAATCCTTTCTTCTACAAATTATCTAATGTGAGAATTCTTTTATGGCATATAGTCCACCAAAATAATTTGACCTGGGGGGAATTCTTGCACCAAATTTTCCTCCAGTCAAATAGGGAATCCCAAGTACTGGAAAGAATATTATAGTCAATCATAATAGACTAATTCCCATCCTTAGAATCCCCCCATACCAAAGAGTCCTACAAATTGGAGTTGAAGAATTTATGGTTCTTAACCATCCTAAGAATCTCTTTAGCAACTAGATGGAGGAGGGGTTGAACCAATTAGGATCAATCTTCCATTTGGGTAGAACAAAAGAGGTGTCCAGGTAATATGAAACATTAGACCCCAACCGAGCACAAAGATCAATCTTCACTATAGAAAAAACCATATGAAGAGTAAGAGCCATAGATTAAAGGAATTTTTCATCCTAGAAGGAAACCAAAGTGCTAGATTTGACCTATCAAGAGGAGCTCAAAGAGAGAAAATTCCTAGATTTCAAAACATTGTTCCAAATGATTGAGCCAGGAGGGAGGGCACCATCATCTAGTAAATAAAGGAAATCCCAACCTTGCAAATACTTATCCTTGAGGATGTAAATCCAATCCTCCTAGTTATTCAGGAGCTTCCAAGAAATTTTGGTTCTAAGGGCCTTGTTCATTTGTCTTATTTTTTGTAAGTCCAAACCATCGTAACATTTCCTAGAGCAGATAGTGTCCCAGTTCACCAAAGAGAACATACTCCTCTCTTCAATTCCTGACTAAAGAAATCTTTGTTGAATTTATTCAAGTTTCTCTGACCATGTGGCAAGCATAAAAAATAGACACATAAGGTACACCACCAAAATTTGAAGGGTAGACTTTAGGAGGAGGAGTTTACCAACATTAATGAGAAGAGCCCCCTTCCAAGCAACAAGCTTTCTCTAAACTCTTTCGAAAAGATTGGACTACAAAAAATTATCCACCTTACCAACAATAGGCGACATGCCCAAATATTTTGAGGGAAGGGTGAGAATCTGACAATTTAGGACTCTATAGATCCTAGCTTGAAGATCAGGGTCAACATTTAGAAAAAAATATGCCACTTTTGGTGAAATTGATGCACTACCTAGAATCCATAGCAATTTTTTTAAGGATGTCAATCCAACCTTTAACCTCAATGAGTGTGGCTACCTGCAACAAAATCGTATCATCCACAAATGATTGATGAGAAATTGGTTGAGACACAAAGGAAGGGGAAAAACTAGTGAAGGAACCATTAAAACTTTGCGTTCAAAATTACCGCGAAGATCTTTGGCCATCATAATAAAAAGATAGGGAGAAAAAGGGTCCCCTTGGTGGATACCACTAGAAGTTGAGAAAAAACCCTATGATGTGCCATTGATAATCATAGAGAACATAAGGGAGGTGACACAACCTTGAATGATTTTCAAGAATTTACCTAAGAAGCTAAAATTGCGAAGAACTTCAAACAGGAAATTCTAGGACACTTTGTCATAGGCTTTACAAGTATCTATTCTATGAAATATAATCTATCTAGCTATGAAATACTCCAATCATTAATCATTAAATTACCAACCCCAAAACAATCAACAAATTATAGAATAAAATATGTGAGAATTATAGAGGTCAAATTTTATAATACCAAATTTCAACCACCATGGAAGAAATATAAATGAAATATTCATAAAATTATAATTGAACTATTAATAATGTCCAAAATATATTTGTATATATATTAAATTTTAAGAGGTGATATAATCAAAGAAACTGACTAATGTAATAAGTCAAGAGAATTTTATTAAGAGTTCACTAATGTAACTAAAATGAAAAATTAAACCATAAATTATTAATAATATCTAAAATATATTTGTACATATATGTTAAGTTATACAAGATAATGCAACCAACGACACTAACTAATGTAATAAGTCAAAGTGAACTTTACTAAAGATTAAATCTAGAGAAATTTATTGAAGTTTAGTAATGTAATTATGATAATTCGGAAATCTAAAATATAAATTAAATGAAAAATGTGCATAAATAGTGTTTAATGTAACAATTATTTGAAATATTAATTAATCAAAATAAAAGTTAAAATTAAAAATAAAATTAATTCTCAAAAATAAATGTAGTATAATTGTTTCTATTAGGATATAGAATAATGTCTCCTAGTTTCTAGAGCTTTATCATTCCTCCCCCTCTAACTATTTTTTGTTTTGATGAATAGGCAGCTATCTATATTAGTTTAAATATAAAGATACATATTTACAAAAAAAGGGTGGGTGGTAGAGGCACACCCCAAGAGTCACATGGGCCATGCCCAGAAAATTAACAGAGTACGTGGGCTAAGCCTAGAAGTCCAAAACATAACAAAGATAAAAGGCCATTAAGTGACCAAAGGAGTGACAACAGAGCCAAGAGGATCTCTGTCATCCAAATTTTTCCCCCATACGTCAACGGGGTCTAGAGTGATGTTAGGAGGAGGACCCCAACCATCATCAACATATTTTTTCTTTATCTTCTTCCTCACACCGAGGTGAGATTGCAAGTGCCATATGCAGGAAAGCTTTACCAGTAACTGGCCACCGAGAGCCAAAAGCAGGAGGATTATTAAGGGGCCACCCACCACCACCGCCGCTCCTCGAAGCACCACCAGAAGGCCACCCCTGAGTAGCCCGTGGTGGAGGAGAACGGTTTTGCTGAGCAGTGCGAGAATCTCGCCAAGGTAGGGGTTGTCAATAAGGACACATAGAGCCACTCCGCTGTTGGCCCATGGAGGGTGATTGGCCGTGAGAAGAGGTGGGAAAAGTAGGGACTTGAGAAATATTACAAGGGGCATTTCCCTAGTGGTCCAAGAGAACCTAGAGGTGAGCAACCTCAAGTACAACCTTATTTTCTTGCACTTGAACCTATAAAAGCACATTAGAGAAAATCATAGCTTTAGCATATAAAAATACATGAATATCCATTTGAGCATGTGAAAAAATGCAAGCATTTATGTCCTAAATATTGAAAAGAATTTCCACCCTGAAAGTGTGCCAAAGCTGGCTGAATTTTGTAGGAATTCTGGGAGAATCTCCTAGCAACACCATATGCGAGGAGAAAGGTTCTAGACGAAGTCATGAATCCAAGTCCAAAGCTATTGAGCTCTAGGAAAAAAACCAGAAAAGATTCTTAAAATTCTCATCTTTCCCACAAAAAGGGCAACGAGGGTCCCAGACCCCCAGGTTGACCAGTCGAGAGCCCACAGGCAAGCCTTGGAAAAGATTACACTAGGAAAAATGGGAAAGCTTCGTCTCAACACTTGTAGACCAAGTGGCAGCAAATATTTTACGCTACACATGAGTGGGAGATTGAAGAAGCCACCTCTAGTTCAAACTATGAGTCATAGAAAAATGTGGTGAGAGTCACCTATAACCAAGCCGAGGCTTGTAGTTCCTGAAAGGGGTGTCTAGAAACCACTTTCAGTCTTTCCACCAAGGTTTGGTTCCACGATTTCCAACCTTATGAAGCATTTCAATAGGAATGGCATTCACCAAACCATCATAAGTAGCACGGTCCTGGTTATGAAGCCTGTACTGGGCACAAAAAGTATCCCATGGCATGATACGCATAGTGGGTATGGAAAAAATCTGTTGTAGGGTCTAGATACCCTTCTTGTGAAATCTGAGTGCCTTAAGCCCTGACGACTTAGCTAGCGGTTGACCATTGCTAGCAAAAAGAGGTGACTACCAAACATTGTGCTAGTTGAGAGAGAGCCCATCTTGAAAACCAGAGGCAGCCCAATGAAGCTAAGTTTTGACAACTTCCTAGGCCCACCAGATGCTTTTGGCCACAAAAGTCCTAACAATATGGATTGGTTCATTCATGACTAGAAGGGTTTGAAAGCCAATCCCCTTCTAGGTAGGTCTATGAACAGGGAATTCGGATTGAATACTATGCCTGAGAAGAAATTTTTAGGCCTTGTCCCTAGTAAGGGCACGAATAATCCATTTAACACACAGAGCAGTCCCTTGCTGTTGAGTAGAAAGTAACCCGAGGCCTCCCAAATCTCTGGGAAGACAACAAAATTCCAAAGCCACACGATAAAACCCTCTGTAAGTTTCAGAGGAGGCTTAAAGAAAATTACGAAGAAGCTTCTCAAGCTTTCCATAGGCAGCTTTGGAGGGGGCCCAACAAGAAGAATAATAAACATGGGTGGCCGCCAAGATTTTGGAACACACCTGGAATTTACCTGCTAAAGAGAGGGGCTTAGTAACCCAATAAGTAAGATTCTGCTCAACTCTGGAGAGCACGGTTTGCCAAAGCTTAGTTAGAGACACCTGAAAAGCAAAGGGAATGCCTAGAAACCGAAAAACCTTCACCAGGCCCAATCCACTTCCAGCCATACTATTGCAGCCATGACGGGGAGGGCAAGATAGATTGTCGGTAACACAAAGTTTTATGCGACTGGATGGCAGAGTCGGAGGCAAGACAAAAGGTGTTAAGACACTCAAGAGTCGTTGCAATGAATCTTCATCCTCTAGAAGGGTGAGGAATGAGTCATCAGCAAAATGGCCATTAACAAGTTGAGTCTGAGAGGTAGGTAGAGAAATTCCCTTGACTCACCACTGGGAAACCGCATGGGCCAAAAGATAACTAAAACCCTCGGCTACAAGCACATATAAAGAGGGGGTCAGTGGGCACCCTTGGTTGATGGAACAAAAGATTCCAAAGGCAAAGGACTAATGACCATTGATGGTGATACAAGTTGACGCATCCGCAAAGAGCATTCAAATAAATTTAATGAAATTGGGCCTAAACCCTAAGGTTTGCAGCATAGCAAGAATAAACAGCCATTCAATATGATTATAAGCCTTGGCAAAGTCAATTTTAATGAACACGACTTCCTGGTTTGAGCGTCTGGCCCATTCCATGTCTTCCCAAATAGTGATGATATTATCCAAAATGAATTTAGATTTGATGAACCTAGTTTGTTCCAGGCACACGATCTGAGGTAGAAGATGGCAGATTTTAAGAGCCAAAGTCTTGGTGATAATCTTGTAGGAGACATTAAGAAGCGTGATAGGTTGCCAATTATAGATATCTTCTGGGTCACCTGATTTAGGTATGAATTTTATGTTACCTTTATTGATTAAATTACCTAGGGAATTAGAGTGAAACGCTTCTAGGTAAACTTGATGCAGATCATGGTCAATATCGTCTCACATGGCTTTGTAGAATTCACAAGGGAATCCATCAATTCCTAGGCCTTTGTCATCAACCATGGAGCACACAACCTCTTTGAGATCATCAACTGATAAAATTTTATCACAAATTTTTTTCTGAGCTAAAGAAAGCTTATTTGGCACAACAACAAGGCAATCCTAAAGGGCTTACTGTCGCACAAGTGTAACCTCCTGTGCAGTGAAAACTTTCTCATAATGACACACAAAGGCCTAGAGAATGTCAGGTAGCTTAGAGAGCACTTGAGCACCATCTTTGATTTTTTTAATTCCTGGTGATGAGTGTCTGGCACGTAGAGCCAAGAAAAATTCTTTGGAGGAACGATCACCAAATTTTAGCTAGTGTAACCGAGCTTTGATTTGTGCTCCTCGAGTAGCATAGCTGTCAGCAATTTATTTTTTGTGTCTTAGCTCTGCCACCCTAACTTGTAAGGAAGGAGAAAAGGGGTTGACTGCCAAATCCTCGGAGGTGGCACGAAGGTCAGTGGTGGTAGCCTCATAAGACCGCCGATGAAAAATAGCCAACTAGTGCCCATAAATGTGCAAAAACCTATTTGTGTGGATGATAGCCTCATTCCACTAAGAAATCCAGCTTGTATGATGAGTTGGCCTGCACTCCAAATTCCAAACTCTGCGAATGTGGGCTAGGGTAAGCTTGTGGCAAAGTAAGGACGTGTTTAAAAAAACTAAGTTTTACATGTACTAGGCTGTCGAGTCTCCCATTCGATGCAAAAGGAAATGAGGAAATGATCTAACAAAGTCACATCCACTAATGGCTTAACCGAGAGAGAGGAGCTGTCAAAAGAGAAAAAAGATTGCACCAAGATTATGGCACGATCAAGGCGCTTAAAAATTCTATCAGAACCAACTTGGTAATTGCACCAAGTGTGCCAGAGAGAATGAGAATGGCGGCAACCAATATTGGGATAAAAAAGCCCCAATTTATTGCGCATGTAAAACCATGCCTCCCTTTCCCTAGTTGTCCATCTGAAAGGCAGAGTTCCATCTTTGTCAGATGCCATTTCTACCATATTGAAGTCCCCATAGAGTAACCAGGTAGCAGCTAGTAAAGAATCGACAATCCAACGCTAGAGCAAAGAGCGTTCCACAACATCATTAGAAGCATAGACATTAATAATCCCAAAGGAATAGTTATCAATGTTGAGGAGGATCCAGACAAGTCGATGAGTGAGATTAGACCCGTGGTCGACCATAGAGGAGTGCCACCGTTGGGCCAAAAGGATGATAGCTCCAACACGCCCATTATCATGGGTAGTACAAAATATTTTACTGGCTGGCCAAATAGAATGACTAGCCACAACAAGCAAAAAACTAGAAATTTTAACTTCTTGGAGACAAAACACTTCAACACTAGGGTATTTGCACAAGGTGTCCCTGACAGAATACTTTCTGGAGAGGTCTGCTAGACCTTGAACATTCCATGAAAGGAACTTCATAAGTGAAAATCCTCCATATTTTTGAAACCCGATTGCTCTTTAGTCAAAAAAGAGAAATGATTCTATAAAAATTATGCTAGAACTGATCCAATCTAGATGGACAGGGAGGACATCCTCCATTTTTCATGAACATATTCCCCTTCTTCCCTAGGAGGGGAAGGGTTGCGAGAATGCCTGTGAGCTCCTAGCACGGGAGAAGCCACATTTGGTTGTGAAGCCACATTCGATTGTGAAGCCACATTCGACTGTGTTAACATGATAGCAGCCGGTCGAGGCATAACCTTTGGCCTAGGCTACTGCGAAACATAATCAGCTCCAACCAGAGCTTCTTTCCCTTTCACAGAAGGGTTTGAAACATTTTTCACTAGCTCAGAGGTCATGGGACCCAACCCAGAACTAGTGGACTTATTCTTTCAATTCATAACCGTAGTCCATTTCGCATAAGGTTTGGCAGTAGATGCAGCCGCCGAACGAGACTTTTTAGCATCTCATGGCAGAGAAGGTGTACAAGGCACTGTTAAAGGGCAGTCCTTTATCTCGTGGTCCGCAGACTAACACCTATAGCACGTATTGAAAAAAATAAAATAGGTGACCTTCTGGGTGTGGCAAAAAGCTCCAATTTGGATATCAATGGAGTCTTTTAAATCTTTGGAAAGGTCAACTTCCACACAAACCCTCTTTTGGGGGCAAGCTTGAAAGAACCTATCTGGCTCAATGCAAATAACCCTCCCCAGTGAGGAGGCTATACTATTCAAGAAAGGCACACAAGGTAAAGGTAGACCAGGAAATTCAATCCAGACTGGGACCCTCAACTTGGTGTCATCCAAGACAACAAAGTCATAGGTCCATGCTTGAAAAACTAACAGAGATGGCTGGACATACCGAGGCCCATGGCTTAAGATGGCCTACACATGGTTGACCTCTGCAAAGCGGAACAAAAAGAAACCCTTGGTTAAGTTTTGGACCATATCAAGGTGGATCCCATGAGGGACCAAAGCCTTGTTAACCCAATCTTTAAGCACACTTTCAGGGGGAGTTCTCCCAATAAAATACCCAACAAGGGTGTACTGCTCAAGCCATTGATAGGCATAATCAAAATCTAGTAAAGGAAAAACCACATCAGCTGGTGAATCAGAGCACTTACCTCGTGAAAGACTTTCAGAACAAATTTATGAGGATGTTTGTTTGGAGGAGCCATTGATTATAGCCATCGAACTGCTAACTGTAACACCCCATTGTGCGAACCCCAAAGGACAACTAAACAATAATTACATCATATATATATATATATATATATTTTTTTTTAAAGATAACATAACATACATGTAATACACATTAAGTCATATCATATATTTCATTTAAGCATATTCATTAACATATACATCCCTTGGGGTACACGAGGAGTCATTACGAGACTGAGATCCACACAACGACAAAAAAGAATAAAATCCAAAGATATAATCCATAGTAAATTAAACATTAATAAATATAACACATATATGAAAATCATTGATAAAAAAACCATTTGAGTACATAAATACAACATATACAAGATTAACTTAACACATTGAATGTCAACTACAAATAGCCACATAAGGTTTAATGTTACATTACAATTCAATATTCAAGAAGTACAATGATACAAAAGTGTTTCCGAACATAAATGGAAACCATACATAAGATAACATGATACAAATAAACCGATGAATACAAAGAATCATAACTGGCTACAACTCTGGAGTCGCTGCAACCGCACCAATCCGCACCTCTCGATCCTCGACTGGGGACCCAATGGGGTGCTTAGCACGTTCCACCCGACCATGTGAGTCCGAAGACCCACCCCCCGTGCTAAGAGCTAACAAGAAGAGTCCTCAACCAAGAACATCCAAACACGTTAACCACAAGACTCAACAACATACAAAGTATCATAAAACTCAAGAATTACAAAGACATAATCCACAACATCCAAGAGTCATTAACACAACTTAAAATCATAAATCTCATCACATAAATCAAAGCAATGACCAATAACAAGTATCCAAAGGATGATCATGAAACACTTCCAAGTCAACTAAACTAATAAACATAATATAATTCCAAATGCAATTAAACAATAAAATAACATCATATCACAGTACCAAAAGAGTACAAGATCATAAGTCAAATATCAATGAGATCATACAAAACCACAAAGTACACCAAAGATGTATCAAGGCAATACTCCATAAATCAATATAAGTCCATTCAACCACAATCTAAACCAACTCCCACAACATACTTCCAGAGGAACACAATAAAGTAAACACATGGGAAACTAGGGGAGAGTGTCATCGCATAGTCCTACATGGGCTGTCCTGTGCTCTTCCTCCCAACTGGAGGCGTCGGTCCCATCTATGGCTATCCTGTGCTATCCCTCCCAATTGGAGGCGCCGGTCCATAGGGTGACTCATGCGGAGCCATAGACCTCTCGTGGAGACGAGGTCACGACCTTGCCAACCACGACCTTCTCAGCCTTCCATTAGTTTGCGAAAGCACTAATGAAGACGAGGCATCCATTTTATTAATCTTGTAATGATATTACTACCCAACCCTCCTAAGTTAATTATTAGGTTTTCACTTGTTTACTAACTCACTCGTGGGTTATCCTGAGCCCTTCCCCTTAAATGGGGCGCTGGCCCCCATGAGGAGCCACTCTCCCTAGAGACCCACCCACATAAAAACCAATAAACCAAGGGTTGTACAACATAACAAGAATATTATATCACAACTGAGAAGCATGTGAAGCATTACCCATCTCGCTATAAATACATAATCAAAGTCTCAACAATTCTCGTACAACCCTTTTAAAATCATGAAACCAAAGAACTTGCCAAATCAAGGGCACATAAAGAGAGAGAACATCAATTATCAATCATTTCAAGCCTCTGGAAGCCAAAAGGATGAAAACCCACAAATGAGGGTAAAGTGAAGCAACATGAGTATTTCTCCAATAATTCCAACACAAGGATAAAATTCCTCAAATATGAGAGTAAATCAGAAAAGCCATAACAAGGAAAGATTCATCAAGACCCATCTACAAATTAACAATGGCATCACCTCAAAAAGGAAAATGCAAAAGAAAATCAACCTTTAATTCACGAAATCACTTAATGAAACCAAAAGCCACCAACTAGGCATTCCATGGGAGACCTCAATTTTCTCCTCACAAGAACCCCCTTATGATGGTACGCAAATCACCTTCATAATAACAACAACATAGCAATGACAACAATAATTGCAAGGCCACCAGATCTATTTTCAATTCAAATATAATGAGTGAATACATTAAAATAAGATCAACCACCCCATCCAAACCACATAAACAACTTTGATACAAAATAAATCAGAAATCCAAGAAGATCAATCTCCCACAATTCATCAACAAAAATACAAGTTCCCAATTACATTGCAACACAAATTTAAATGACAAAGGATTCCTTAAATCAAAACTAACCTCCAAAGGCATTCACACCAACATGGAACCATCCAAAAACAATCCTTCAACAACAGAGTTAAAAGCATTCAACCAGGCATCCAAGGAACCAAATTTAAGAACACCTTAAATACCCAACCACACATCACTCCACCAAACACTCGCATAATAAACAACAACCAAAGATTCAAACAAGAGCAATATTTAATAACCAATCAATTAACAACCAGAACTAAATAACTTTACAACTTACCCATCTAAATTACTCAATTAACTAAAACAATTTATGATAACCATCATAGGTATTCTAAAAGACTTATCCATAAAGAGAGCTTACAATTCAACCATTTAATGAATATAAAGGAAGTCAATTTTAAAAAGATTAAAATCCATTTCACCAATAAACTATTCAATTCAAGAATACCCTAATCAATCACTAACCATGCCCATACATTTAAATTTCCCTTTGCATTTATCAACATAATTGAAAACTTCTTAATAATTGAGTATTTAACTCATTATCATTTCATAACTACTTATATCCAAAACATTATTTCCATTTTCCTTTCAACATACTAACTTAACACTCACTTCCAATATTTAAATTAATTGTGAAAACCACTTAAGATCAATTGTTTATACTTTAAAATGACAATAATAACAATACTCTAAATACTTAAACTACATATTAGAAATTACCACCTTAAAATCTTAAATCTATCTAAATAAATTTACACACAATAAAAACCTTTTTAAAACCACTATATCTATATAGATTTTAATTCTTTGAAAGTAAAAAGAGAATAAATCTTTTCTAAGAATTCAACAAATCTACAAGACTTAACTTCATAAATAAAATAACTTATTCAATTTTATATTAAATTCTATTTCCACCCTATACACATTTAAAAATAAGAATTAGACAATCAATGCTGATATATATATATATATATATATATATATATATATATATATATATATATATATATATATATATATATATATTTTTTCATAAATTGCCCTTCTACTATATTATCCTATCAAATTTTGCAATTTAACAAATTAATAGGAATTCCTTTCTATTTCAAAATATTCACTAAAAACAAGAATTAAATAAATCAATGCTGCCATATATTCATAAATTTATTTTTCTACTAACTTATCTTCTTATAGTTGGTAATTTAATAAATCAATAACAAAAAATAGATTTCTTTCTATTTTATTATTATTTCCATTTTAAACAGATTCTGTTTTATTTTTAAAAAAAGAAACAGAATGTTTTATTTTGACAAAATTAAATAATCAGTGGAATCTGAATAAATAAGTTTAATAAATATATATATACAAATAATTTCAAAACAAATATTATTTATTTATTTATTTATTTATTTATTTATTTTTATAATTTCAAAACAAATATAATACAACAGAAACTTGAATCTTAATTAAATTTTTCTTTTGATGCTATTTTTACATTTATATATATATGTGTATACATTTATATATATATATATGATATATATATATACATATATATATTGCATACAAAAATATTTGAATACAGAGAAATAAATTTCAATTGTACAATTTACTGTTTCAATATAAATATTTAAACACAGAATATATTTGTAAAATTTATCTACAAATGGAAATTTACACAACCTCGAATTCACAGTCATGAGCTTATTCTTTTACTGGTTCACTATTATTTTCAACACAAAACTACAGTAACACTGTTCAATTCCAGAATCCCAACAAAATTTCACTTTAAATCAATAATAGTCCCACCCTAGTAAAGCTTTCCTGATTGAAAAACAGTCCAAAGCATTTCTAAAGATTCGAGAATTTTCTACAAGCATTAAATTTCAATTCAAGAGAAAATTTCATTCACAGCAAGGAATTCTTATTTCATTTGATGCTATAAAGAAAATAATTTAAAAGAAGAAGGAGAACCTGGCATCCTATGCCTGTAGATAACTATTGAAGCTTTATCCTTCTTGCTGATCCAATCCTTCCAGCAGCAGCTCCAAGATCCTCCCTCAAACATTAAATCTTAATCCTCACATGAATTCTCAGAAGAATTAAAGAACACAATACTATATCAGAAAGATGACTGCCAAATTCACCAAAATCTGTTCCCAAGAGAGTGCAACCCCCTTCCAAATCAAAATCCTCTAAATAAAATCTCACACCAAAGTCTCTTCCATTTCTTTTTCTAGCGAATGCCAAAAGTCACTTCTTTTTGAAAAATAAAATTCCAATCCATTCGAATCCACAAAAGATTGAGCTTTTTATTTATTTATTTATTTATCATTTCCACAATCAATTTAAATAAACACATGCATATTAAAATAATTAAAAACAACTATTTACAAAATTTTCTTCAAAACACCATTAATATTTTTGCAAACTACCACAACTTTTATTTATTTATTCTTCATATTCTCCAGCTCTCTTCGACTTCCAAATGCTCTATAGGTGAAGTTTCATTTTTGGCTTTAAAACACTTCAGCTTCCTATTTCCTTATCCATTTAAATTTCTTATTAAAATAATTATCTTTTCAAGACTATTTTGTTCATAATGATTATTAACTTCAACAATTTAAATCAATTTATCTAATAATATCACCTTTACTTATAACGAATTAGATTAATTTGATCATTTGTTCTAAATCATTTGATTTGATTTAATTGATTATTATTTTAATTTCTAATTTATATTTTAAATAACTTTGCAAATCACTTATGATTTAATTAATTATTTAAACATGATTACTAACATATTATATTTTTCACAAAATCAAATAACATAGTAATCAATGAAGCACACACAAATACTCACCAACAAGTTCAGAACAACCGACACGAAGGGGTATTACACTAACACCAGCAAGAACAGCTGGGTTAGAGCCGGTTGAAGGCATATTGAAACAAGAAACCGCAGTAAATGCAGCCATACACATAATAAAAGAGGGTTTTCCTATGCAAGAAGCATAGTATGACACAAAAAGGTGACCGCAAACACAAAACCCTAGCAAAACTCATACACCTCGAACTCCTATTTTCTAACTATTTTTTAAACATAAAGAACTGTCGTATACATGTTCCAAATCACTAAAAAAGCAAACTGTCTAAGATGAAGAAGCTGATGATAATTCTAATACTAAAACAGAAAACAACCATTTTACTTCTCTGATATTTCAGAGGAAATAGAGCCGTGGATATATAGCTTTCGTCACACTTCCTTCTTAAGATCGAACCAGAGGGATACTTGAAGTTTAGCTGTAGTTTTTGTGTATTTGAATTGCTACAATTGGGAGGTATGTGACTGAGGAACTACAAACGAATCGAATTCAAATTTTAAATCCATTTCAATATGTTGAAAGTATATCAAAGAGATGAGATTGAAATCAAGCCCTAGAAAATTCTGACCCAAGATGATCAATACACAAAATATTATGGAAACGTTACAGTAATGAAACCAATAAAATGTTTTTTCTGGATGCATAAACGGAATTAGAAAGTTAAAAAACTGTCATTACCGTTGCGCCTTTTTCCACGAATGAATAACTGTCAGTACTCAAATGAAATCTAAACAAGAACAATACTAAAACCAAATCAGATATTCTTACTCGACAGATTCGAGTAAATATATAGAAGACGGACAAAAAGTCTTGAATATGCAACATTATCTGGCATAGAAATATTAAATATTTAGCTCAGAAGATAGGCATAATTTCTAAGACGATCGGGATGGAAATTAGAAATAGTAACTAGCCTAATGGGACGAGAATCGTTCATAGAAATGACGAAAATCCACCACCAATTGCCGATGTCTTCAAAACACCACGGTGGGTATCTGTCTGGGTGATTGTTGGATCATCCATTATATGGAGCTCGCTTCGCATCGAGCCTGAATCCAGTTGGGTTGCTAAGATATCAAGCTCTGCAAAACCACCGAAAGGACGAGAAAAATTATCACACGTCTTCATGTTGTCCTCAACTGATTCTGACTTGACTTGTGCAAAAGGAGCTCCAGAAATACCCAGATAACTCAAAAAATCCTTTGGCCCAGGCTGCTGTTGACAGAAAGGCTGTAAATTGTCATCTGAAAATCCCTTCTGGTCTACATAAGTCTTTCTTAAATGAATAGAATCGGTTTTATACGGGTTCACTGAAGCATTCATCATACTTTGCTTCGATTTCTTCAATGAGGATCTGGAGGAGCGGTTAGAATGCTTTCCAGTGAGCTTCTGGACGAGGGCACGAAAATTGGCCGGATCCGTTTTGATGAGCTTCGGTTCAATTATGTGCACAATTCGTATGGTCTCAGCGATCTTGTTGCTTTTCCGTATAATTGAAGTAGCTGTAGTACATATAACGTGAGAAGCCTTGCTCGTGCCATGCATAGTCTTAGACCTCCCTGATTCGTATTTCTTGGAATCCATGAGCTTCCTTAGAACTTCAAATACCGTGTTGCTCTATCAATTAATTGACGCTCTTGTCAATTAAATGCTTATTGAATTTGAGGAGAGAAATCTCGCAGAGAATCCCGCAACGACTTAAGGCTCTGAAGGTGACTGGAGAATAAGCCGCATTGTAGGGCATGGGTTGAATGTATAACAGGCTCCAATTTACTTCTTTGTTTGTTTCTTTTTGACGTTATTCTGGGTTTTGAGTTTTTTAAGCCGCGCAATAAACTCGTTGGCTCATCAGTTTGAGCTGCACTGGTCGTATTCGTTTAGGAGTTTCAGGCTGTTTGTAACTATTAAATTTTTAGGTCAATGTACATGATTCTTTGTTGTACAATATAAATGCAAGATCCCGATGAAAGCAAATCTCGGCAGGCAATATGTTTTTTGTGAATTCTAGCTATGGCTAAGTAGTATTTCCTTGAAAATCCGGGATTTCTTTCAAGTTGCCCGAGGTTTTCCTGAATTTTTTTGTCCTGTTTGCTTGTCTGCAGGCCTGGAACTTAATGGTCCCTCTCTGGTCTTTTTCACAATAAAATAGGCATTTATATTAATTACAAAATCATCTTAGAATATAAAAAATAGTGTGGAGATAGTTACAGCCTAAAATTGAAGAATTGTAGAGTTTTATAAATATTTAGAAAAGAAAATTAAAACTGTTAAAGAAGGAAGAGATATAATTAATAGTAGGATGTGGGTTGATTATTTTGTTTCTATATGAACACTTTGTCTATGAATTAGGGGAGCATCATTAAGGTTGTCATTGATAAGTTTTGTTTCTAGAAGTTGGGAAAGAATTCTAAGAAGAAAAATTGTTAGAGTTAACTAGGGATAAAGTGAATATTGGTAGAGTATTGTGACTAAAAATATATTATTCAGATTGTTGTTCATGGTATAATGTGATGGTTAAATCATTACATTGTTGTTGTAGTCACCAAGGTTTAAACATTCATTAGATCATTGTGGTCACTGTTAAGAAAATAAAGTCTACATTTAATAAATCAGTTACTTGTTAGTTATTAGTTTTAGCCAGTTATTCCCATAAGGAAATTTGGGTGGTTATTCACAGGAATGTAATTCATGGGAATACAATGTTTAATAAACATTTGCAATGAACATTGTAAATGACCCAAAGAAATAAAATATTTATTATTATTGTTCAACAATGATATAATTTGTAAATTTTTTATTTTTTTTTAACAATGATATCAGAGCAAAACAAATCCTGTGGTTGAAATCTACAAAATAAAAAGGCAATGTTTAGATTGTTGACAACAACTTCCCTGCCGCATTTGTGAAAGGTTTGATTAGCGAAGATAAATCTTCAGATTGGTGTGGGAGAATCAACGATTATTCAACAAAAAATATTTTATCTACTGCATTTACCTAGCAATGTGAGTGTAATTTTTTACATGATATTACACTGCGTAGACAATAAGGAAGAGCATCTGTTAATTTGCGAGCTCTTGGGACTGGCATAAAATCATGAATTGTTGGTAAGTTTGAAAGCATTTTTTTAGATTTGAATGTCGACATTGAGCGCATTTTAAGGCATATGGTGGCACTTTTTCTAGTTTTAAATAGTTATGAATATCTATGGAGGCTGCAAATTCCATCGGTAGCTTGCATGAGTAACTTTATTTGAAGCACCATCCAAAAGAGAATTAGAAGCCTAGAAATTTATCTACTTCTAATATTTTGTGTACAAAAGTTTATGCTAAGTGCATAAATTTTCTATCATGGAGGGCATCGAGTTCTATTGAAGAAGATTCTTAGTGAATCACAACATTGTTAGATGAACATTGGACATGATACATGGTGTGGGTTCTAGATTTAAGGAGGTTCTATGATTTTCACATTCAGATTTGAAAAATTTGGAGGCACATTTCTAAAGGTTTATGTGAATTTATTTTACACAAAATATATTAGTGTATGTGTTTTTTTATGCATATATTAGGGAGATATAAGGAATTTTGATAAGTAAGGCATTATAAGGATAATCTAGATTTTTTTTTGTAATGGATGCATTCTTGGTTTAACCTGACATCCCTATGTATGCACACTTTTACGCATTTACTAACAATGCATTATGAGCCTTTGGTGATTAAGATCTAAAGATCACATTGGAGGCAAAAGGACATCTATCATCCCAAGCTAGCTTATTGCTTATGGATTATACTTGCTTGAGAAGCATTTCTTTCATTTGCAATCCTTTTAGGAGCAAGATGAGGCATGCAACATTTTGTTGGTCTGTGGATAATTGAGTTTGTCTCAATCCATAGTTTTGCATATGTTTTTTTGTGGATAATTGAGTAACTCTCAATTCACAATTGGAGGAGTGTTACTGTGGATAATGGAATTAATCTCGATTCACAGTTGGTTGGTGGTTTTCTTGTGAATAGTTGAGTGTATCTCGATTCACAGGTAAATGTTGGAGAATCAGAACATTTATCCAGACATGAGGAGTTTGGGTTGCTATTGATGCAAGGTTGACTAATCATGACATTTGCCTAGACCAAGAAGTTTAGGTTGATGCTGATACAAAATTTTGATTTTCTTTATGTAAAGTAAACCTTAGTGAGGGGATATGTTATAGGAATATAAGGTTTAAATTTTTTTAATTTTGTTCTTGTTTTTCTATTATGTAAACTTTATGGGGGGTTATTAAGAAAATCAAGTTTACATTTAATAAATCATTTAATTGTTAGTTGTTAGTTTTATGGAGTTATTCCCATAAGGAAATTTGTTTGGTTATTCATGGGAATGCAATGCTTAATAAGCATTTACAATGGGTATTGTAAATGACCTGAAGAAATATAATATTTATTATTATTGTTTTTCAACAATGGTATACTTTGTGCAATTTTCTTTCCTTTTTTAAGAATCACAACATTGTCTCATTGTTGATACAATATGCTTGAATGTTTGAGCTTTTGTGTTGAAGATAATTTCATGCTCCAAGTCCTTGTTGGGCAAGTGTTCTTGTAGGCTTTGTGACCCTATATGACTTTTGAGCTTGTGGGTTTAAACTTCTAGTATTAATATAGTGCACCCTTGCTGACAACGAGATCCCCTGTTTATGGTCTCACCTAGCTTGAGCTAGACTAAAAATTCATGTACAACAATAAAAGGAATATATTAAAATTTATAAAAACATATTCTTTTACAATACTTCTTATACAAATATATATTTATTTTAGAGATATTTTTGAAAAATAATAAAAAATTATTGGTCAATTATAAGTAATTTTATTTTTTATATTTTTATTGTAGGGGAGGGGGGTCAATAGTTTGGTGGGGTTATATTGTTTGTATAAGACTTGTGATTACAAGATTTAATCTTCCAACATATTTATACTATATCTTGTTAATAATTATTTCACATGTAACTCAACAAATGGCCAAATCTTGACCCAATATGACCCTTACATAAACAAATGAGAATTTATGAATGAAATATTAAAAAATCATAAATATAAACTTCAAAAAATGTAATTTTTTTTTTACTTTATATAAAATATCATAACTATTCAATATAATTTATAAAATAAGTTGCTCATGTGAATAAGTATCTTATGTGCATCTACTACAAATACTTCATATTTTATCATGAAATATAAATGCTTGTCAAATGAATACTTTGTATTTTATTATGAAATAAAAGGAAATAGGTTTTTTATGATATTTAATTTGAATTTAATTTATTACTAAATAATTATATGATGCTTTTTAATAACATTTTTGTTTAATCATCTTTAAATTTATTTCATCAATATAGGTAATATATTTATTTAGAAAATTTTAAATTATAATAATAATTTTGTTCTTTTAATTTTCTTTAAGTATTATTTTTTATTTTCTGTAATTATACTTTTTTTATTTATTTACCTTTTATTTATTTATTACTTTTTAAATTTTATATGTTACATTATAAAGAGAAAAAAGAGAAAAATTTTCTCTTATTTTTGTTTTTTCTATATATAATATTGTAATAGAACTATAAATTTGTAAGTGATATGATTGGTATTCTTCAAAAACCAATCCTATTTTTATAGGTGACAAGCCTTTTTACTATGATACAAACCAGTGAGGCCACAAACGAGGGGCCTCATCCCTAACATGAATGTGTAACAATTACCTAGACTCATGAGCATCACAACTCAACAAGGGCACAAATCCCAAGAGTACACCACCATAGCAAGGGTCTGGCCCGCAAGCAAGACAACCTAGCAAGGGCACAAAGCCCACAAGAACACCAACACAAAGAAGGTCTGGATTAGGCCTTGATGTTTTTGAAACTCATGGCATGA